>CM061537.1:24841349-25441349 GCA_030545055.2 Neoaliturus tenellus | reverse complement strand
AATGTTAGTTAAATAAAGAAGTGGTGGGGGGAGCGAAGAATTATAAAGAAGTGGTGGGGGAAATATTTTGCTCTTCGTTATTACCATCAGTAGTGTCAGATGGTGCAGGAGTTAGATTTAGTAAACTGTCTTCGTCCGAACTTTCAACTTTACCACAAATAGGACAATCGTATGTTATTTCCAAATTCATTTTGATGGTTGTAAAATTATCTACAAGTTCTTGTAAAATATTAAAAATGTCTTGTAACTCTTCTTTAGAGTTTATTTCAAAACTAGAATTCATTCGGGTCAATGGAGAGTTGTTCATTGTTGGAGAGTCGGTGATGGAATGAGGATCGGCGCATAGGGAGGGGGTTTATATAATGGCGACCTTGAGCTTATGATCAAATAAAGCGGTAAGTTCTTCTTCTTCATCTTTTAATTCAATTATTCTAACTGAATTAGTTGTTTCGTCTTCCTCACTCTGTGATGATGATGATGAAGAAAATAACTCACCAGGATTTAAATATTGAACCACAATTCTGAACCACCTCATAGGATATTTGTCCATGATAGAAAGTAAGTTTTGAAACAATTCTTCCATCTCCTCCCTCTCAGTTATTATATGTTCAAACTTGATAAATTTTGCTTCCATGTTGTTAGTTTGAGTGTTGGAAGTGAAATGATTTAAAGTTAAATATAATATTATATAAAAATTACAACCAGTAGTGGGGGAAATCTCAAGGTCATCCAATTGAAGTTTTAAAAAAGAATATAAAATTGAAATTACACATTTGATGGTTCTACAGGATCGGAATACCAATCTGACCTGTATTTACATTTTTTTATCATGCATGTACAAAAATCATCTGTATGAACCTTGGTGCGTTGACAATGAGCAAGATCGAGAGGGTGAAATTTGAAACATCTTTGAGGACAACATGTATGAAAATATCTCGATTTGTAAATTTTCAAAGTTCGCAATTCCGGTGGTGGTAGTTGTTTTGTTTTGCATTTGCAGTAACAAGATCCGAAGAATTCACATTTAGTACAAGCTAACCCATCCACCATCATTGGCCCTAAATCTGTACATTGTTGTTCACAACAGTAACGAGGTTTGTACTTGTATTTTTGCTCTTCCATGTTGACGCTGCGGAGTCCAGTGAAAGAATAAGAGTGTATAGTGTTGAATAGTGAGTTTTATGTACTGTGAAAAGTGGTGGGGGTAATTTCAAGGTCATCCAAATGGAGTTTTAAAAAATTATACCTTACAAGTGTAAGGATTATTAAAATTTAGGAAGTTTGTTTCTCTTTGTTTTCTTCAGACTTTTTCTCTCTCTCCGCCTTAGCCATAGCAACAAGTTCTTCTGTTGATAATGGATGTACTTCAGGAAATTTTAAAATTAATTTAGCTTGATATCCTTCTTTAGTTAATACATCTAAATCTTGGGTCATTTGTTCAACGGTGTTGTAGTCTTTTCCATAGATTTTTCCATCAAGTTGAATCATCATTCTGTACAACATTTTCTTAAATAGGTCTTGTCGTGGTGAGAGCTGAGAAGCGAATGATTATTTATACAAGTATCACATCCTTTTTATTAACTCACATTGATCATGTGATTCTTTAGTTGTAGTTTTGTCTGTCAAAAGTTATTCAACATTGGTAATACTTTTGGAACTTGATGTTATGTTGACCAGTTGGCGATGAAGAAGTTGTAGGTTGTGTAGAAATAAATATTTCATCATCGCAATATTTTGTTTTAGTGAACATCCTTGTATTAGTAGCACTAACATCAACAGTTAAGTGATAACCACCGGTAAGTAAAACTCGCATTTCATTGGTTAAATCTTCGAGTTGTTCAAAAGTTGTAATGGTGTTGGTATCATAAGATGCACACTTGACTTTGAGAGACATCTTTTAGTTTTTATATTAAGCGATAGAGTGAGCGAGATGTGTACGGTACGAAAGGTAGTCGTAGACTGATGAATTTTACAAGTAGATTTTCGCTTTTATAATCACACAAAAGTGGGTCAAGGTCATCCCGTGGAATTTTTAAAAAAAGCAACATATTGTAATGTACAAAGACATCACAATATGTTGCTTCTTTTAATTTTTTTGTTTTTTCTTTATATTATATTTATTGAAAAACAATTACAAACAAATAGTTACAATGTTATGTACAAACTAATCAGTAGTAGGTGTTACATGAATAGTTAGTTCAGTTGAGTTGTTTCCACTTGGTCCGTGCGAAACCAAATAGAGTGCGCCGGGTTGAACTACACGAAGATCTTCATTTTGAAGAAGTTGTACAAAGCGTCTTGGTAGGAAGATCTGAAATTTTGGTTCATCACCAACTGTATATGGAGCCTCGCTCAATGTGCAATTAATAGCATCACCTACTGAAGTTTCCATTTTCTTAATCGTATGAATGATGTAGTGTTTTTCTTCTTTTAGTTCAGAACATTTCTTTGTAGGTAGAATTGATGATTTAGAATGAGCGTTGAACTGATCAACTAAACTTTGAAGTAAGTTCTGTGATGCCATCTTCATGTTGTTGTTAATCTTCTTGTTAATAAGAATGTCCGTCGGAGATGTTGTCTCTTCGGAGGTTAGAGTAATACTCATGCTGCGTCATGGTAGCGCTCTCGCTTTTATAATCGACACTACCCCCACTACTGACACTACACCCACCACTTTGTTGAAGGAAATTGTTCAAGCGGTAGGCATTCTTTAAAGCGCACTGCGACCTTCGATGTTTAAAACTTTTTGATGAAATACAAAGTTCGTTGAAGTAGCATTGGAAATCTTTATCAATTATTGCATTAATCACTTCGTTGCTTGTAAATGATTGTATCCAATTAGCTTTTTCCAATCCCCTTGTGTAGATAATTTTAAACTCTTTGCAATAATGATTCATAATGTGCGGCATCATGTTATAATTAATGAAACCTTCATCCCATCTTAAGTTGTGAAAATGTTTGTTCAACCATTTGTTTGTAACTTTCGCTTTAGTTGTTAGTCTATTAAATGGTACTGGAGGTTTGAACAAATAATGATAAACTACTGATGTGTTCATGTCCAAGATTACTAATTCTTTAATAATAAAATTACCATCATTTCCTCGGAAAGCTTGAAATTCAATTATTCCTCTTTTAACTTCCATTATGTGTGGCGCATTAGAAAACGAAACCCGTTTATTCATGATGAAGTCTTATTAACAACTGACTTAAAAATTGAATTAGCCGACGTTTATAACAAACGGGATTGTTCTTCTTCTTTCACTTCTTGTGCCACTTCATCAATATTAAAATTGGTGTGATAGTTGTTTAATTGTCTCCACATTTCAACTTCTTGAGGTATTCTATTAAAGATTGAAGTATCCACGGGACCGTATAAAATTGGAACAAAAGGTTTTTTGTCCAATGTATCAATTAGATAGTCTTTAATTATTGCACTTGAAAATATTAGTTGTTTCAAATATCTGGTGACGGGACCGGTAGTACAACTTAAAGTGTAAAATTCTTCTTTAGTGAAATATAATTTAACATTATGTGTAGTTAAATCTCTGAAGCGAACAATTTGTCCTCCACGATGTTTTACTATATCAACTTCAATATTTGATTCCAATAAACTTAATCTTGTTCTTCTTCCAAATGTGTTGTTACTTAAATAGCACTCCAAAAGATGTAAATGTTTCATGAGAGATTCCCAAGTAGTTTCACTGAAAGTAACCATTTTGTTTCCATGATTTAAAATAACAATTGGTGAATAATCCATTGATTTTAAAATTCCAACTGATATACTTTTTGTCATGCATGAAGAAATTGGGTAGATAATCCGAAGAAATACTTCTGTTAAAATATTGGTTGTAATGTTAACTTCAACCTTCTTCCTTTTTACTTCTTTTTCAGCTTCTTCTTCTTCTCTCTTCTTATGTTTGTTAAACTTTAGGAACTCGTCCATTTCTCGTTCAACTTGTTTTTCTATATCTAAACTATTATCATCCATTGGAGGTGTATTTTCTTCTCCGTTAGTAGAATTCATCTTGCGAATGATGTTTCCCATACGACGGTTGAAGATAGAATGAAGTTTCCACTAATTATTTTCTCGCTTTTATATTTTTCGTAAAATCCTTGAAATTTATACAATTACATAATTGTTTGTTTTCAACTTGTCTTTCACAAATGAAATTCTAACCTCAAAAATTGAAGCAGATAATTCTAACCTCAAAAATTTGCAGTCGTTGTACAATTCTTCTTAAAGTACATTCTTCACAATTCCGGTCAGCGGTGTGTAAGTAACTATTTTATCATGTAGAATTAGACAGTATGCCGAAGTTCCATCCGCTACTGGTTCTTCAAATTCCATTTCAATTTTTATATCCACACTTGATGATTTTACCGATTCATTTTGTTTTGAACAATCGATTACAATTATTGGAGCCTTGGAATAATACTGGTCAGGTGATAATAGTGGTGTATTAGTTTTTCCATAATATGACGATTGAAATCTTGCATACATATCGTATAAAATGGAAAAACGTTTTTTGCTAAACATGACATTCAAATTGTCATAGGGAAAGAATTGAGAGTTTAGGAAAACTTTACAATTCTTTATTTTACAGTGATCAAATTGACCAGCATTTGCAGTGATAACATCTTTTCGCTTAGTTTGAAAACCGAGTATTATGTACCTTGCTCGTTCCAAGTAAGTTGATGTCTTGACGGTCCATGTTTGTCGTTCTGTCTGAGGTAGTGTAGGGTATTCATGAAATTCCCAACTTCGGAATGGCATCACAATATCACGGTCAGATTTCAACTTTCTCAATAATAGGATTCTATGTTCATCAGCCAATCTTACATGAGGTACTCTCCAAACAACTTTATCCAACTGTAGTTGCCATTCCAGTTTATCTTCCGTAGTTGCAGGGTCTGCAAGTATCAAGTCCTTATTAGTTGAAGATCTGAGTAATACTAATTCTTGTTTGACATTTATTATTACCCGTTTGTAATCTTCAGCGAATCCCAAAAGCAATCGTAAAGGTACATGAAAATCAAAGTGACCGTTGGAAGCTGGTGTTATAGTGTCTTTATCGGGGGCAACCCATCCGGCAGTGACTATTGAATTCTTCTCATGCGGTGTTAATGATGTTAATCCTTTCAATGTCGTTGTTAAACCAACCTTTTTTGTTGAATCAACCGTCACCCCTGATATTTCATATCTTATTTCATCAAAAAGATATGCCATCGGGTTATTTATAAAAGGAACTGTTGAAGCAGTTTTTCCATCCAATTTTAATACCCGTCCTTCGATGTACAAGTAACTTTCACATGGTAAAGTATAAATATCTTGTTGTTGAATGGGGATCCTTATTTCATCGTTATTGTTTAATTTTGATGAAGTGTAAGGGTTGTGTGTGTGATATTCCTTCTCCCATAGTGTTTCGTCGAACTTTGGTCCTTGAGATATATCCAGGATATCCATCGCTGTTAAGTTTCAATCCAATCTTCTGTAGAAAACGAATGTGTCCGATGTTAACTCTTCTAATGTCGAGGAGCTACTGAGCTCCCGACTCTTCCGTTGCGGTTTAAATGATAATCCCATGTTGACTTTTATGTTGCTGCTCTGATGTGTATCCGTATAGTAATTGTTTCTCCTCTAAAGTCAACACTATGACCGTCTTGATCCAATATGTTCAGTACGATGTCTGAAATGAAACTGGTGTTTAACGGTAGGTATATCAAGTTTTGTGGCTTCTCAACAATTTTAAAACCAGGAGCCACTGTTGGATAAAATGTATGTAAAATATGTTGATTAACTCCATCTCTATATGATCCGTGTATAATGTTGCACGTAACATCAATACTATTTACTTTCAATATTGTTACAGTTGAATCACCTGAATGAGTAGTTCCAGGAGTTAAGATTTTCTTTTTTGTATCTGTAAATCCAAGTAAACTGCCAATCGACTGTTCCAAGCTGACATCAATATAATATTTTGATGTTATTTCTGCTTTTAAAGTATTATTGTTTCCTTTAACGGTGATATTGTCTTCTCCAAGTTGTTTCTGTAATAATTGGTTTATATCATCGATTTCATAAGCTCCAGTAGGAAATGTAATTATTTTCAATTCTGAGTATTTTCCTGCAGCATCCTTAGTTTCATAATAATGTAGTAAATTGTTCTTCCCTTCCGTAACATTGGGAATTGAGTTGTAGGTAGTCAAATCAAGTAATGCCGCTTCCCATAATCGTTCCTTGGATAGACGCAATGCTGGGAACAGCGTACTTTTCAATGTGGATGAATTTCCACTCAATGACACTGTATACGATGACATCTTAAAGCTGATTGACACTTTTCGCTAGAAACTCCAAACATAAATGCCCACATATTTCAGTATTGTTAGGTTGTTCTCTTTTGTAATTGTAAAAAATGTTTTTGGAGTTTCGAAAATAATGTTGAAGTTCTTTTGGCGGTGGTAGATTGCCAAAACTGTCAAAGTAGTAAACGGTTTGTCCGAGCTTTTTATAGCATACCCAATGAGTGCCTGGACCATAGGTGGAATCCAAATTTACTATTCCAGTTTCATTTTTCCATATTTTAGTTGGTAATGCATCTTTCATAAAAACTCCTCGAAAGAATGGTATTTTCAAACATTTTACATAATCATTTAACTGATGATTTGTTAAGGCTTTATTTGGAATTATCAATTGACTCTTCTTATTTAGTACACACGGTATGGTCTTAAATATAAACCTGCTCCGTTTTTTACCATTTGCCAAACAGAAGTCTTCTTTACATTTGCCTTATGAGTTCTACGACATCCTTTTTTAATGTTTCCACCTCTTTTGGGAGCGCCTTTCTTTGCAGGTCTTCCTCTGCGACGTCTTCCACCACCTAACTTTGCTTTCGTCTTCATGGCTGTAGTTACTGCCCAAGCCGCTGCTTTTTCTGCAATACTTGCGTCACTTGATTTTACTCTTTGCCAAGCTTTTTCCGCTAGAAGTTTATCCGCTATTGATCTATTTGTTAAATCTTTAAACTTTGAATATGCTATATCGTGTTGTTTGCAAGCTTGATCTAATTTATTAATTCCAGGATCTCCTCTTGCTAAACGCTTTGCCAACTTAGTTCCAGGTCCACAATATTGATAACCTCCGGGCAGATGTAATTCGTATGGTAGAGCATCTATTGCTCGATTTACAACAGCACCAACTGGAATCCGTCTGAGCAGGGATAATGCAGCTGATGTTATACCACGTCCTTTCTTGCCAACGTCTTGACGACGACTGAACGATGAGGTCTTCATTATGCCGTTTTATATAACGAGCGTCTTCACTCCATGAAATACTTTATGATAATGAACACTTTTTATATATTCCATACTTATATATTGGCGAGTTTTACTAATACTTATTGATAATTGCATCTTTAATCCATTGTTCTCTTTGATCATCTTGGATTTTACCGTGATTCGGTTTACTAAGCATATGATTGTGCATGTCTATAATTACATTACCCATAAGGTTCATTACATACTCCACATTAGTAGCATCTTTGTAATCTGTAGGATTCTCAAGATCTGTAATACGTTTACCATTACATGTATACACAGATGGATCGTCATTAGAGGTTGCTATAACTTGATTAATAGTAGCAACATCATTCGGAGCTATTCCTGCCGATATGTTAGATATTCTTCTATTTTTTCCATCATATACGTTATTTATTTTATCTCTAACTATAGTTTGTTTTACAACAACACAATCCTGATCATCTTTACCAGATTTAACTTCGGTTAATCGTCTGCCTCCACATATAAAGTTAACACCAGTAGCTGATAGTTGTGGTACTTGTTTTAAAATAACAGCATCATGTTCTTCCGTGCCTAAATTTATATTTGACAATTTTTTATTTTTTCCATCCCACTTGTCATTTTGTAGTTGTAGTAAGGTAAACTTTTCACTTCCTTGCATAAACTCATCACCTTTCTTTGACACTACTTGATTTTGTTTAACAAAAGTGGATGTTTCTTTTTTTAAGCTTTCATTCATTTGTTTCACGGTAGCAGCATCCGATGGAGTTGAACCATCTTTCAGATTGGACAACACTTTTCCATGACAATCAATAACAGTATCATTATATAAAATACAATTATCTTTAATATATTTTATATTAACACCATCACTTTCTTCTTTAGGATATCCAATATCGTTTATAGTATATTTATAAAAGGAAAATCCATCCTTTTTCTTTTCTGGTATTACAGAGTGCAAATAACGCTTATTGATTGTATCTGTATCATCGGTTGGGTCTGCCACATTAGTTATTTTATAATTTAAAGCATTGTACATTTTTCCACTTTTAGTCTTTTGCAAGAGTAAAGCGTAATCCATAGCAGATAACAAATAGCCTTTATTAACAACATCTCCATTGTTGACTGGTTTTGCAACATTAATAACCCTGTGAGATTTTGCATCATACAGTTGGTTGTTGTCAAGTTTTAAACTTGTAGATGTTTCCTCCTTTACTGTTTTTAAATTTGTTGCATCTCCATCTTCTTCTGGATCTTTAACAAACTTTAAACGTTTATTATTTATGTTATAGTCACCTTCGGGTGTTTGCGGTAATCCACTTCTTTTTCTGTTTTCTCCAACTTGCACTCCTAACGCGGAGTAACGTCCGAACTTGTCAACGCTCATGTTAGAACTGACACATTATATGCCTGCAACTCTTATATATCCGCGGACGATTATACAATTATGCCGCGATTCCTGAGTTCGTCAATCAGAGCTACCCATTCATTATTTAAACCTGTATGACCAGCTTCCATGGCTTCATGCAATAGTCTCATTCTATCAACCAATTTATTGATATCGTTGTAGTAAATCACATTCGTATTGTATAGATTTTTCATCAATCCTTTACCAGATGTTGAAGTATCTCCTTTACTCTTTTTACCATGTTGTTCAAGAAGTGATAAATCCATAAGTGATAAAGATTTTCTTTTCAGTGGTTGTCTCACCGCTGGTGCAGTACGTAATGTTGGCAATTTTCGTGGAGGAAACAACTTTTTTATAACGATGTTATATTTTGTTGCACGTGAACGATTAATCATTGCATCCTTTAAGTAGTTTCTCTTATGAGCGTTAGTATTTTGTAAAATCTCTTTAAAAACACTTAAATCTTTGGATGAATATCTTAGTGGTATATTTTTAAAAATTAATTCATATAATCCTTTTGTTCCTTTATATCTATGCTCACCAATAATGATGTAATCGTCTTGAGTTATTTCAAGCTTTGAATCACCAATCTTTAATTCATTCCCATCAATTCTTGCTCCGTATATGTGTGATCTACTCAAATTCGGGTTTGATTTCATGTCATGTAGCATTTTCATTATATATTTTCTTCCAAGAGGTCCATGTTGTAATATATCGCTACTCAATTGAGTTAAATTTGGAATAGATTGTTCAGCTTCAGGTATTAGCTGTTCTTCTCCCTTTTCAACAATTGGTTCTTCTTCTTCTTTTGCTTCTTCTTGCTCACTAGCACTTGTGTATGAATCATCATCTTCTTCTTTTTTTAATGCTTGTACTTCTTGTTTAGAAACTGGTAGTAAAACATCTCCTTCATAACGAGGTTTACCAATAGTTTCTGATATCTGTTTTAAAGGTTCCGTAATAGGTTTAAATGTAGTCTCTAGAAATTCTTCTCTTTCACTTAAACCCATCCTCAATGCACGATTCTTCATCCTAATAGAATCACTGAGTGATTTTATTTCTTTCAATAGTTTTTCTTGATTCACCATGTTTACACTGTGAAGTTCAACGTGTAACTAGATGTAGCATCGGTAGTTCAACGCATAAATACAAATTTATCCAACCCTATACGATATCTACCATTTTTAATATCTTCTTCCTTCATAATAACGAGAAAGCTATATTTCTCATTCCATGCTTTGCCACACATCTCTTTAAATTTTTCAAATGGCATATCCGCATTTACATGATCATTATATATATGCTTTAAATTTGTTTCATCTTGCTTGAAGATGATCAACATATTTGCATTGTCTCTTATAAGTTGTTTTGGAATTTTACTGTATGTTTGACCAATGTAAATGCTATCAATATTATGATGTCTTCCCATAGCAAAATAATTCCTTATTGTGTCATGATTTTCACAAGAAACATCGTCAAATATAAAAATAGAAAATGGTTTTGCTTCATTTGGTTGCATAATTGTTTCACTGGCATTAAACTTGTAAAAATTTACTTCAGGTACACTTGCAAGTACTTTATCCAATAATTGATATTTTGGTTGTTGCAATGATTTTGAAAAAATGTATATATTGTTAAAACGCAATCCTTTAGGATTAGTTATAAGGTTAAAAACAACATTAGTTTTTCCACAATTTGAAGGACCAGTTATTAGACATCTTATCGTATTTGGTAGTAATTCACCATGTTTTCCATGATTTAACTTATCATTGTCAACTGTCAATTCATCAATGTTATTGATATTAAATCGATCTTTTTGTTGTACAATCTCCATCTTGTATAAAGGTTAAACACACAATGAGCTATTAAACAACTATACTAAGTCTTTTGAAGGAATCCAAGAGTCTTCACTTTTATCAAACCCTAACCACCGGACTTTAACCATATCCTTTTTCCTTTGTAAAATCTTCTCGACAAGATATACATCACCAACTGTTGATTTCAACAATTCGTGTCCGTAGAATCCACCTTGAAGTAATTCACCCTTGTTATCCTTTAATAAATAGGTTTCAGGTATAGTTGGTTGCACTTTATAAATTGTAAATACTTCATTAGTCCAATTTGGTAGATATCTTTTACTAAATACACCTTTGTATTTACTTATACGAACTTTATCGTTGACCTTGAACTTCTTTGGTTGCAATTTTTCCAATTTCGGTGTTGTATTATTTTTAATGCGTTGTAATACAATTTTCGCATTAGCACTGTTTACCTGGATAGGTTTCATTCCAATGGTACGATGATATTTGTTGTTATACTGTTTTATAAGTTGTGGTAATATGTCATACCACACATATGATCCTCGTTTTGAAAATTGTTTATACATCGCACCTTTCAATGTTCTATTGAATCTTTCAATTATTGAAGCTTTAACTTCAGAATTTGTAGAATAATGATTTATTTGATATTTCTTCATCAAAGCTCTAAAGTCTTTATTAAAATATTCTTTTCCATCATCGGTCTGTAGATGTTTAATTTTAAATTTATTTCTTTGTATTGTGGTTTCCATAGCTTTTGTAACACTTTTACCAGTCTTATCCTTCAATAGTAAAGCGTCAGCTATTTTAGTAAAACAGTCTATAATTGTTAAAATATATTTAAATCCTTTGTTTAATTTACTGTGCGGTATCATTTCAATGAGATCAGCTTGATAAAGATCATTCATCCCTTTAATGATTGTACTTCTTCTTGGAAATCTTCTTCTTGCTGGTTTATGTAGTTCATTTACAATCTTGTCCTTCACACTTTCCATCTTCAGATGTTGCTTGTACACCGCATGTAAAAATACTGATCCATAGAATAGTTTATTCTCATTTATATAGTTTGAATATAGGTCAAGGCCATTTCATATTAGTGTAAAAAAGAGGGAACATGGCATTGGGCTTGCCATGTCCCCTCTTCTTTACGGAAAGGAAAAAGGAAGAAGGTAGAGGACGAAGAATAGGTTTACTGGTCGATAGGGTTTAGAGAGTAGTGGCCGAATGGTAAAGTATTAATTTTATCTTCTAAAATATGGCGCTTGTCATCTTTGTAGCTTAATGCCCACTTTGTTTGTTTGACACTAAATAGTTGATGATTATAACTTCTAATAGTGTTGAACGTTGCAGTTGTTTCAACATTTTCAAACAAACATCTTTTATAATGTTCAAACTGTACGTTCTTCTTCAGGAAAGAAGTTTTTATTCCTTTGGCCTTCTTCGTGACTTGATGTTCGTTCCTCTCGTTTATGTACAGTTGAAATGAATACAGTTTGGACATTAATGCTACAATTTCCATCATCGGCACACCATTTGTTTCATCTTTAAATTTTCCCAATACTTTCTTATTTCTGTCATAGTCGTAATTTGGATGATCCTTAGGATAATCGGAAAAGTCGAAATCATCTTTATATATAAAGGTGCGTAGATCTTCATACATGTCATTTGTTTTAATCCAGTAAATTAGTGCATCCGTGTCCATATATGCAATACCAATGTTCTCTCTTCCATAATAGTTAACCATCTTCTTATAATGAAACTCGTACATATGTGTTTTTGAAATATCCAAGATTGACATTCCAAGATACAAAGGACGATCCATTGTAACTGACTTCTTGATCATGGAAATAACAACTAGATTTTCATTAATAATTATAGATGAACCAAAGTTTGGTTGTTGCACCAATTTCTGTAATTTTACTGGATCAGTTACCAATTTGATATCCTTATGTTTCCTTTTGTTTTCCAAAGTCTTGCCAAATATTGCGTTATTCATTAATTTGAAAAAATCTTTTTGAAAACTTGATGTAGCGGTGGCTCTTCTTCTTGTGTTGTTGTCGATGTAAGGTTTTAACCAACAAGATTGAGAAAATTGTAGTACTCGATTAATTTTTGTAATTCTCAATCCTAAGTCTAAAGCTTGTTGTATCATCCAGTAGTGTCCAACATATCGAGACTTGTCGGTTAAAGTCATCATTAATTTTGGCCATCTTCCAGTAGGGGAAATTTCAGTCTTCGGAAGAAGTGGTAAATCATAATGTTGATCATGAAGATGTTCAGGATATTCAAAATTAACATCAAAAATGTAACCAGTTTCACCATGCTTCGGTATATCCATTATGTTTCCAATCGATTCTGGATCTATCCATTTAAAATTATCATATGGAAGGGGATTAGACATTGCCCATCCGTATAAGTTATTTGCATCAAAATAACCCAGGAATGTTGTTGGTTTTGATGCATCATAATCGGGCAGATACTTGTTGTTCGCCTTGAAATGTCGTGTAACGCTTTGCGTCAATCCCCCTCGAACTCCTGACTCTAACATCATAACCATATCTATATCAGTAAGAAGTTGTATTTTACAATTTGTTTCTTTCAACATAGCTTGCCATGCTAATCCAGGTGAAGTGTACGAATGAAGAGGGTCCAATCCATATGCTGCAAAACATGTATTTCTAAATTCTTCCATTATATCACATAGTAAAGTTACATCCAATTTAACATAAAAATCTGAATATTCTCCCAATGTTCTAAATCCTAAATCGTTCCATACTTTACATGCATGATCATAGTCCTCTTGAGATATGTCCATGTCATAAAGTTTACTTTTGAATTCTTCTTTAGCCGGAAGTGATGTTTCATTAAATCTTTCTAAACTGTCTATGTAATCATATGGAAACACACCTTTCCGAAGTACCAAATCCAGTTTGTCGTTATTTACAATCTTCTTTGTTTCGATGAAATCTTGTTTCCTTAAATTTTCTGAAAGTTTGGACAAACTCGACGGCATAAATCTGTAGGAGTCCAAGAATCTTAGTTTTATGTTTCCAACTTCTTTGGAAAAACTTATAAACTTCTCTGAAGTTTCAGCTAACACATCGATTTTACCATCGTCTCTTCCTAGTTCAGGTATTATAAAATGAGCATCGTACCCACTGAGGTTATGCAGAACCACAGGAATAAATAGTGGTAAACGATAGCTCAAGTTGCATTTATTACAAGCAGCACCCCTGTAATAACCTGTGAGGTGATCGTGATCTTTAACTTTATAATTCTCAATAGTAAAATCATTTTTGCATAAGAAACATAGAGTTGCATTTTCATGTTGAATTTCTTCTTCTTCCTCCATCGGTTTCATTGGTACAATATTTGTATATAATCTTTGTGCATTTCCAGCTATTGAATATAAGTGATCAAGAAATATTTTTTCTACATTTTTACCACGATATACTAGAGGTTCTGAAGTTAATCCATATCTGTTTAAATGTTCTTCTGATAATGTTGATTTAACCATTAAACAAAAACTATTTGGTTTGTGCATTTGATATTTGACACTTTTTCTAGCTTCACAATTTTCATCTTCTATAGGAATTAGTGTTGATTCAAAGTCCGCATATACAACTATAGGGATACGGTATTGATGATGAACCTCTTCAAATTTAACGAATGCTCTGTTTTCCGTAGGTAAATTAATCTTTGCTTCATAATTATTGTTACATAGTCTTTTGTGCTCTTGTAACCATTCTCTTCCTTCTCTTCCTTCTCGTTGAAAATTAAAACATCTCTTGCAAATTATCTTTCTGTGTCGAGCTTTAGAAAGCTGCTTGTTAACAAGAGAGTCGAATTTCTTTATGTACACATAGTGAGACACATCTCCTCGCGTTAGTAGTAGTAAATCCGTATGATCTGGTAGCTCTTCTTTTACAACACGTAAAGGATACACTTTGTTTGAACTATCTAATGCAAAAACATTGATAGATGTACCAGGATTTTTCTTCTCAAATTTTGATATATCTTTCAGTGATACAGGGTAAGTAATTCCTTGAAAATTGTACCTATGTCTTTGATTTTCATAGTGTTGGTTAGGTTTATCGAAATGATTTGGTACAAACTTAGATGTCATCGCATATCTAAAACATTCATTATCTTGATTTTTCACATTAATACATGATCTTTTATCCTTAATTCTTTTGGGCAAAGGAATGTAACTAGATCCCATTAGTCCATATCCATGTTTATGAACTCTTATATCTAATACTTCAATACTTGTAAGACTCCATCCGGATCCTCTTCCTTCGTGTTCCTGAATTTTTGTTAATATTTCTTCTATACAGTTTTCTACTATTGAATCAATGTTTGAACTTTCCATAATGGTTCGGTTTTTTGTTATGAATCCTCTTGGTGATAATTCTTCTTGTACATTTATAAACATAGCTTCTAGTAGTAAACCAAATTTAAGAAAGTTCAATCTTTTCAATTCTTCTTTTAAAGTTTTACTTACGATTGGTTTTGCTTCTCTAATAAATTCTTCTAGCTTCAAGTTTTCATTTTGAATCTTATGATGCATTACTACTTTACCGGGTAATGCAAATACTTGTAGATTCGGTAAAGTAGTTGAAGATGTTGCAGTTATTTCATCTTGTTCTTCTTGTTCTTCTTGTTGTTCTTGTTCTTGTTCTTGTTCTTGTTCTTGTTCTTGTTTTTCTTCTGGGTTGTTGTGAATTAGTTCTTTATGACAGTCTAATAGAATTTCATCGTGAAACGATTCCGAACATTTATCGCAACAATACATGTTGAGATGTTTACTCTTCGAAATTTCACCAAGAAATGAAATGGGCTCTCATGTTCCTCCTTTTATAACGGTTCCCCCACCACTATTTCATCTTCTTCACTATCCAAGGAAATCAAACATTTTGAACAAAAATATTAACCTTCTACAAACTAATTGTTCATTCGTGTTCTTTATTCCCATTGGAGTTTTAGTATATACTTCTTTATATTCAAGCTTTAACGAAATTTCCCCCACCCAACTAATTGTAGTTACTTTTAGGTGGAAATGGCTACAGCACAGACACTTGGTTAAACTAAATTTGTGCATAAATTAACTAAAGTTGAACTAAAAATTCGCATAAATTAAAAGTTAGTTCAAAACTAAAATTCGACAGTATTAAAAAAAACTCTAACAGTTGAACAAAAATAAACGTTAGTTCAAAACTGAAATTCAACAGTGTTAACCAAATTCTAACAGTCGAACAAATAGGTCAAGGTAATCCAATTTAACGCGAGAACGAGGAATAGAGCACTAAGTGGCATATTAGTCCATTACCACAAAGTGATCTATTCCTCGCTCTCTATTCTACATCTACTTTTTTGGGTTTACTTATTTATATTAAAATGTTCAAATTTTACTATGTAGAATGTCCATTCTTGCTCTTCAACTCTTCGATTGTTTTTAGCAATTGTAACAAATATTCGTTAGTTTTCACCAAAGTCTTCATTTTGCTACATCCAATTTCAATGGAAGGAATTATAAGTTGTAATTTTATAAGTTCAATCTTTTCTTTCTTGCGAATTTCTCTCTTTATTATGTTGTTCCTTATTTTTGCTGAAGATTTAAACTCCATGTTGTTTCTGCTAAAGCCACAATAATAAAAGTCTCTTCAAACAACCTGCATTTATACACATTCCCCCACCATTTTATAATCCCCACTCCTTTCCCTCTTCTTTATAGGATTTGAAAGGGATAGGGTGTAGGGTGGGGGAAGGGTAATTTTGTTATTACACTAGTTGTGCAAGAAAATAGCCGCCAGTGTCCACACCTTGTTCATAGCACTCCATCATAGATTGTGCCCACTGCAACATGCGGTCTCTGTCATTTGGTGTGACAAGGAAAGAATGACTATCACCATACAATATAAAAGAGTCAATTCGTACATAACATCCTGAGTCCAACCATTTATTAGCTTCAGCCATAAACTTTTCTATTGTATCAAATGGAAATTGTGGATCAATTGCTATGACTTTACGTTCTTCACTAAGTTCAACAGTATAATCATCATCGTCCTCATCATCTTCACTTTCACTGTCATTACTTAAAGTGTCTTCAGATTCTTCAAAAACATCAGAAATTTCGGAAAAATTGAAATTTTCATTCAGATGAGGAGGCATTTTGAAGCAAGAAATATTGTAAACAGCAGAGACGAAACGACAAGAGCGGCGTGTAGAAGAAAAATAAAGGGGTGACCAACGCTCGCTCCGCTTTTATAATAGTATGCAAATGAGGGGTAGGAGCTGACCGTGACCAGTCATCGACCCAAAGGAGTGGGGGGAAGTACTTTTCTTACTACTTGGATGGAAGTAGGTTAGTAGGTCACGAGACTTAGAGTGTTAAAAAATAATGGGGGAGAAACACAACGCTATAACGCATTGTGTTTCTCCCCCATTATTTTTTTAAGCAACAATTTGGAAAAAACTAAGTGAATTTACTGTTTACGCCCCCACCTTGTAATACGATCCTTTTTATCCCTGAGGAGAAAGTCTTGAGAATCTAAATTGTTAAATCTCTTCTCTTTACACAAATTCTCACAAACTCTAATTTTATATTTTAAGCCGTTACATTTTGCCAAAATGTGTTGGTGGTCAACAACACTTAGAAAAAAATATTTCAAACCTTTCTTAAGCCTCTCTCCTCTGACGGATATTATTTCAGGATCGTCTTCAACGGTGGGGGTTTCTGTCAGTTGTGGTCCAGAAAGATGTTTCACGACATGTACACGGCAAAAACTTTCGTTTTTAACACATTTCCTCCCACAAGCTGATCCTTTCTTAATTCCCCTGGTGAGCACTTCAGGGCAAGTAGTGGGACGGCTAAATGCCCTACGACGCTCTTCTTGTAATAATTGAAATTGCTCTGAAGGAGCAGGCTTAGGAGCAGGTTTGGGAGTAGGCTTAGTGGATTTAGTTTTATGATAGGTGTGGTCTTCAGGCATATTAAGTGGTGGGGTAGGAGGCAATGGTGACAGTGGAATGACAGGTGTACTAAGACGATGAAGCAAAATTTCAAATGAAGGGGTATTAGGACGGGGAGCTGGCTTCTGTGGAGGCGGCATGATGGTTGATGGCGGTGTAGAGTCGTTTGAAAGCGAAGTAGAAGGCGAAGGCGGTGAAAAAATGCTTCGAAGTTTAGAAGTCTTGGTAGGCGGAAGAATAGTGCCAGAAGTTGAAGGTTGGGATCCAAGCTGCTTCTTGTACCAGTCAGGAGGATTTTTCAGACGAAGAGTTTTCTTAGGTGCAGTAACAGCCGTAGTAGAAGTTGAAGTAGAAGTAGAAGTTGAAGTAGAAGTTGTAGTTGGCAGAGATGACATGGTTGTGGCTCCAAGTTCGCAGCGTAACGTCTGGAATCAGAATGAAATGTTAGCCGCAGTCGGTGCGTCTTTTATAACAATATGCAAATGAGAGGGGTAGCAGCTGGCCGAGACTGATTATTGACCTGGGAGGTGGGAAAAAAGGGGAAAGAGAAGGTATTTATTTTAAATAATTCGCATAACTTTTGACTAAAATAAGATAACCACATTCTTCTTTTACCAAAATGTTTGTCTTACATAGACCTTTTCAATGATGTATCGCTTGTCCAAATCCGTCAATCCGTTATCAAGTTATAGCCATTTTAATTTTTCAGGTCATGACCGGTCATTCACCCGGAGTAGTGGGGGAAGGAGTGGGGGTAGGAGTGGGGGAAAGGAGGGGGGGGCTCCATTTTTTCGGGGGGGGCTCCATTTTTTCGGGGGGGCTCCATTTTTTCGGGGGGGGGGCTCCATTTTTTCGGGGGGGGGTCATTGACCCTTCCAAAAGTGGGTCAAGGTCATTCAAGATTTATAATGATCCAAGGTGATGGGAACAGTAATACTGTTCCCACCACCCTGTTTGCCTAACAGTTCCCACTCCCAACCCACTAGTTACGTTCTGCAAGGGACATCGACGCAATTTTGTTTGGACCGTCCGGGTCTACCGTAACGGTCCGGTCCGGGTCTACCGTAACCATGAATTCCAAGGGAAACTGGAACAGCTGGTGCAGAAACACAACTCTAACACCCACCCAACTAATCCCACCCAATCATATTCCTAAACAAAATGCAAAAACCTAGTCCGCAATTTGCGGATGTCCCACCCCTTCTAAGTGAAGTTCAACGGAACTTCTGAATTTACAATTAATCTACCCCCTGACATCTAGCTGTAAGGCAAAACAACATTAATTAGTAATACCAACACTTAAAACTAACAACACATCATTATTAAAAAACCAAATAATTCAACATAATCAAATACCATTATTATTCTTAAAATTAATACACCTTAATGCTAAAAAACCTCTTAAAAATTAATACACCTTAATGCTAAACTCAACTTATAACTAACATCGCAATGCGCAAATTATTTCTTAAAACTAAACACACACACACACATACCACATTGCATTAAAAAACGCAACGTAGTAGAAGAAGTTCAAATATATATAGGCCTACTATATATTTGAAACCTCTTGCTGAGTCGCCAACAACCTTTCGCTATGAAAGTTTGTTGACGACTGACGCTAAAATCAGACTCGTATTGCTCCTCGGATTCTCGAGTAGTGGGGGAAGTTGTTTCACTCCAGTACAGTGTTCAATCCAGTCCAGTTCGCAGCAGTGTAAAAGGAAGGCGAAGGAGTGGGGAGCAGCATATGCACAGCAACGCAAAACCAAGGTTTGAGGTTAGAATTATCCATGTGCAGTAGCGCTAAAGTGAGTAATACAGGACTAGGCGCATGCGCAATAGCATAGTCACTATTCCGATCCGGAGAACTCGTTGCATGCGCAGCAGGTTTGAGGTTAGAATTATCCATGGCAGCTGCCATGTTTAGCTCAGTTTTACCACATAGAGTCGGCGACCGGCCGACGATGACCGGGTGACCGGTCATTGGCCTGAAGGAGTGGGGGAAGGAGTGGTGGGGGAAGGGGGGGGTGCTCCATTTTTTCGGGGGGGAGGGGGGGGAGGGGGGGAGGGGGGGGGAGGGGGGGAGGAGGGGAGGGGGGGGGTCATTGACCTTTCCGGTCATTGCCCCAAAACCCCCTACTTCTCTTACCATTTGTCCGGCAGCTGCCTGGAGTAATTGCCACTATAAAACCAGGTAGTTGGTCGGCATCTGCCGGTATTTGGCTTGGGTTATTACTGCCTCTATAAAAGGGGGATAGTTTATCGCGCCGCGAACATTCATTGCCTTGCATCCACACAGTCATCACCTCTCATTAGTTTTACTTTATGACTACTTCGTTACTTCTAACATGCAATTTACCATTCATCAGCATGTGGCTTCCTAGCCACTTCATTAAATGAGTCTAGTTAATTCTAACCTCAAATATTACTACTATAGTGTTCTGTTTCAATTTCTTTTACACTTCATTTTATATCTCAGTCTTCTTTTAACTTCTAAATGTAACACATCAGTTATGATGGTTGCACAATGTTTAAAGTTAAAGCTTTTGCGAACACAACACATATTACGGAATACTTCTAAACCTTCAATTTCAAAGTGTAGAACTAATTTAAATAGAGTTAGGAAGAAGTACAGTTTTAACCCATTATACTCTTCAAAGACTTCGCAGGTTAATGTTGATGATAGTGTTATTTACAACATTTTGCATTCTATGTTACAATTCAACAACTTTGAACTTGTTACACCTATCGACTGTGTTCAACAAGTTTTTTTATTTTACCCCTACTATTCCTCATATAAGTGCTGTCACCACAATTCCTACTTCATGCTCCTCTATTCTCTTCAGCTGAGCTAAGATTTGAGGTTAGAATTATCCATGGCGGCCGCCATGTCTGGTTCAGTTTCACCACATAGAGTCGGCGACCAGTTATTGGTCTAAAGGAGTGGGGGAAGGGGTGGTGGGGGGAAGGTTGCCGTTTTATAAGCTCTCTCCCTAGGCGGCACTTCTCATTCGATCGCCAACTTTCAAACGAGAAACACCTCTCCCATGGCACGAATCAATTATCCCGCTATCACCAACTACTTCAACTTAAAACTATTTCTGGTGATAGTTGGATAGAATTTTTTAAAACTTACTCTGGATGACCTTGACATATTTTCCACATCTCAGTTATAAGTTTGAATTTCAATTTTGAACTAACTCTTAATTTTTCTTCAACTGTTAGAGTTTCGTTAACACCGACGAATTTCAATTTTGAACTAACTTTTAATTTTAATTTTATGCGCAAATTTACTTCACCCTAACGCCAACACTATCGCCATCTCCACCCCAACCTATATGGCATAAAATATAACTACAGCATCTCATATATACCCTCTAACCCCCACCGGAAGCTATGTGACATGGCAGCTGGCGCCAGCTGCCGCGGCACGTGGCTCCGTGGGCACGTGGCCGGTTTTAAAAGTGACCAAAACACACTACTGACTTTATAATCAATCAACCTAGACCTAGTCCCACACCTACATGTCAAGTTTGATAAAAATCTGACATTTCGTTGACAGGTTTACCGGCTTCACGGAATTTGAGTACATATCTATCTTACGTATCTTAATAAGTATATATATACAGGTATGAAACTTTTAATGAATGGTGTTTTTGGTATATGGGGACCCTGAAGTTGAAAGTTAACACGGTTAAATCTATATATCTAACCTTTGGCACCACAGTAATAGGTTTTCCCAACACAAGAAATTCACTTAAATGCTCACAATTGAAAGTATTTTCAAAGAGCAATATCACCCTTCTTAAATATAACAACCAATACATATTATATATCAAAATGTGCAAAATTTTATTTTCTAAAGTTTACTCATTTACAAACTTTAACGGTTTAAAATATATTAAGCAAAAACTTATAAAACTACAGCCGCCATTTTGAAAAATTTGGCCATAGCAGGCAAGAGCAGCATCGGAGAGTGGTAGACTTTTCACCATCGTTTTTCTCAGGTAATTTTACATAAGAATTGGTCAAAATATATTCGTTTTCAATTACTTTCGGGTTCAGCTATTTTTTTAGCTAATTTTACTAGACTAATCACTCTATTTTGATGTTAGGTACATAAAGAAAATGATACATGAATCTAATGGACAAAACAACTGATGTGCGAATTTCCTAATTTATGACCCTTAGTTTTTCAAATGCTGAGTTCTCATTAGTGTTTCATGTGTTATGTGTTATTAGTGTTCATGTGTTCGAGTGTTTTCATTACCTAACCATAAAGCGACTTAGTATCATAATTAACTTATTATGTAACTTGTTTGTTTTTTGTTTAATATTATACCTATTTATCATGTGACTTGTAAAACAGTATAATTATTGTTGCTTTTCGCAAAGGTCATAATTTATAAAACTACAATTGATAAAATAAGATACGACTGAGAATAAATAACAAAATTTTATAATGTTTGTATCCTTTGGATAGAAATAATAATAATAATTTGCAATTACAATAATACAATTTTCTAGAATATATATTTAAATACTATGTGGAGAGTATATTTATTTAAATTGAATTTTGTACATTTTTATCAAATACATTTCACACCAGAGGTGTTTTAAGTTGTAATACATTGTAGCCTATATTGAACACGTGGCAGTACATTTACGACACATATCTATTGACAAGAACAATAATAACTCCACCCAGACAATAAGTTTCCAGAGCAGAACTTTAAAATGAGATTAGGGGTTGTTAGAAAGAGGGGTGTCGGGAATTATGCAGCTGCCAATTGGGAAACAATTTGAATCATTTGTTGAGGGTCCATAGCGGAGGGGGTGGTTGATTTAGGGTTTCATCGGGATGACGAGATTAAATACCTCCCTTTGGTGACATCATACGAAATGCATTATTTGAATGTCTTTAGGCATTCCATCATGTCCGACAGGAAATACTAAGGAAAGAACTGAATGTAGAAAAAAATACCCCCGTCGCAGCAGACCTGCGTACTCAGCAAATTTTCATAGGAATTTGATAATATATATTTTCCCAATGAACACCATAGGAATGAGTTTGTAGGTTTGCTGCCATGATTCGTTAAGGTAAATATAAAATTGTATAAATATATTTGGCCCTTTTTTATTTTCTTCATAAACCCCGTGTGTGTGTGAGTATGTACGTTTGCCGCCACATGGGTGTTGTAAGCAAATATCAGTTAAACCCTACCTAGTGAAGGTACATACCAATTTATACCAAATTACGTTAATATGCGCAATACAGGGTTCTATTGATTTCCCATAAGATTAACATGGGAAACCTGTTTTTAGCTTTTCTCCTTAATCGGTTAAAAAACTAAGTTAAAAATTAAAATTTCTAAATTATTTGTTTATTAAGCTTTTTTAAATCATTTGTTAAACTTGTTGAATTTTGAAATTTGAGGTCCAAAAATGCCGAAAACCCATTTTTTACTAATTTTAAACCCCATAAAACCCCGATCATGCTGGTTCGCGAACTCATGACAATAGACCTGGTGTTACACCTTCATACAAAATTTCATCAAAATCGGAATTCCCCTTCAAAAGTTATCGGTACCACGGACACATATATTTTTTATAGATAGATAGATAGATAGATAGATGGATAGATGGATAGATATAGACATATATATGAAAATGGACGAACGGTGTTTTTGGCTTCTGAGGACCTCAAAATGAAAAAGTAACATGGTCCCGTGTTTAAGTCTTACCGTAGCTACTACCATAAATGCGTATTCCCTATGAGAAAATTCTCTAAAACGTGTCAAATATCCGAAAGTGTTTATTAGAAACTCATATGTATAGAAAAATGTTATAGAAAGAAATAACTGTACCAATAAAACTGATATCACCTTTATTATGCTTTGATATTCATTAATACCAAAATAATGAATAAAGTACTAAAAAGTGAAGTAAAGGACTCTGTCAACTTTAAAGTTAGTCTTTTAGAGTGGCCAAAGTCGAATAAATCGTTTTAAATTGTGCTGTAAAACTGAGTCATTAGATCAAAAGACATTTTATCTGCCTCATTCCTATTCTCCCTGTAGATCATCAACGCTCTGGTTCTTTTAATGAGTTTTCTTTTGTTTACTTTGTCCTAGTTTCACCTCTCACTAACAATGGGAAACAATGATCGATGCCTGTAGTTAATTTAAATTATGACGTTCAAGTTCAAGTGGGAAAATGTAACTAAAAGTTCTTAAAAGGTTTTATTGATAGTTGGATTGTATCATTAGTAAACTTCATCACAAGCTACAAAATATGTAATTTTAATTATAAGGTTACATAATTGCTTCTGAACAAGACTATTAAGATAAGACGTTTGATTAATTAACCAAATATTATCAGTTATATTTATATACCTATTAAAAAAATATCAGTATTATTGTTGTGTTATTGTTATTGTTATGTTTACGGTAGTTTATTACTTCATTAACAACAATAAGCAAGTCAAACAATAAAATAACTATGTTGATTATTTTAATACAATATTTTGTATGATATTTCTAAAATATTTTAACAAGGTAGCTATTTGTTTTTAAGTAGCCAAATAAAAATGAAATAATGTTATTTATCTTATTTCAAAAAGTAGAATATATTAGTCCAAACAAATATCTACAATTCAAATCGTCCTTGACGATAACGTTTTGTCATATATGCAAATAATTTGTTATTATTATTTCGGTGTACTCTATGTCCCAGGCTGTAATTTTGTATTTCTTGGACTCTATCGTTATTCTGTATTAAAATGGTGAACTGACTGCACGTCTTCTATTAAAGTCAACCAGAATCCTCTCACATGGCGCAGTTAAAAGTATTATTTTCAAAGTTTTACTATTAGAATTATAAAAGTAAAAAGTGAAATGATTTATTTAAATTATTAAAATCATAAAGACCATGACTAATGAGGATGATGAAGATAAATCCAAAACGGACTCCAAGACTATGCTTGCAGCGTCAGGTAACACAAATTTTCCTGCTAGTATTAAAGTTCCAACTGAGCTTAATTGGTCAGGGAATATGGCAGAGAATTGGAGCTTCTTCAAACAGAAATTCAGTATATACTTAGTTGCTAGTAAAACTAAAGCAGAACCGAGTGAATACCAGGTAGCACTCTTACTAAGTACCATAGGTGATCGAGCCCTTAAAATCTATAATAATTTCACCTACTCCAGTACAGGTGATAAAAATTATATCGATAAAGTAATATCAAAATTTGAAGAATACTTTGTTCCTGATAGAAATGTGACAAATGAAAGGCATATTTTCTTCCTAAGAGAACAGAAACCTGATGAGTCCATCGATGCCTATGTTACTGAATTGCGAGACTTATCCTCAACTTGTGATTTTGGCACATTAACTGATTCTTTGATTAAAGACCGGCTCATTTTGGGCATTAAAGATCGTACAGTAAAAAATAGACTTCTTAGGACTAAGGACCTATCCCTAGGTCAAGCATTAGAAGTCTGCCGTTCTTCCGAGAGAACAAAATCTCAGTTAGAAGAAATATATTCGAATAACGAAAGCAAAGAGGCTTGTGTCAATAAAGTAGGCCATAAGTATGGCAATAAGAAACGTTCACAAAGTGGTCCTAGCCAAGGGACTAGGCCTAGCAGTGGGTCTTCTGTGCGTCCAGTAAAAGGTCGTTCTCACAAACCGACCGACAGTGCTGTTAAAAACAAAAAACCATGCTCAAAATGTGACACATTCCACGAATACTACAAGTGTCCAGCTTGCGGTAAGCGATGTTTGAACTGCAACAAGTTTAACCATTTCGCTAAAATGTGCAAGACAAGTCTAGTAAAACAATAAATGCTGTTGAGCAAGAAGAACCGGACGATTCATTATTTATTGGCAGTGTCCATGTAGTTTCTACAAAATTTAAAGGTAAATTCAAGCAGTGGCACACCGATCTACTTGTGGAAAAAGACTCGTTAACTTCAGACTTGACTCGGGAGCTGAGGTTAATATCATCTCCAAAACTATCTTTGACTCCTTGGATGTGAATCGTGAGTTGTTCCAGACCGACACAAAACTGACTTCCTACACAGGTCAAAACCTGATAGTTGCAGGTACATGTTTATTAAATGTTAATCATAAGGGTTCCAACCATAATCTTGAATTTTTTGTTGTTAATTCTAAAGCACCATGTTTATTAGGTCTTGATGCATGTGTAAAACTTAACCTAATTAAAAAAGTTGATTCCCTGAAAACTATTAGGCCTAAGCCTAGTTATAATGGTAAAATAAGTAAGCCTATAACTCATTGTACCCTTCAATCAAATGGTAACCTCTCACCTCCATCCCAAGTAGATGATCCTACTCCTGAAGGTAAAAATCTTATATTAAATGAATATAAAGATTTAGTAATAGGTATTGGATGTCTAGAAGGTGAACATGACATTAAATTAAAAGATCAAGTGATGCCTAAAGTTCATGCTCCTAGAAAAATACCGTTAACTGTAAAGCCTAAATTAAAAAATGAGCTAGACAAACTTGAAAAACTGGGTATTGTTGAAAAGGTAACTAAGCCTACTGAGTGGGTCAATTCATTGGTTATAGTTAATAAACCAAATGGAGAAATAAGATTGTGCATTGATCCAAAGGATCTGAATGAGGCGATTTTGCGTCCTAATTATCAAATACTGAACCTGTGAATAAATATGGGCAAAAATGACCGGTGCTAAAGTGTTTAGTAATTCAGATACAAAAAGTGGATTTTGGCATATCAAATTAACAGAAAAAATCCTCCGATCTCTGCACTTTCAACACTCCATTTGGGAGATATAAGTTTTTACGTCTTCCGTATGGGGTTTGTTCAGCCTCAGAAGTTTTTCAGCAACGTATGAAACAGAGATAGGTTTGGTGGACCCAAAAGTAATTTTCTGCTTCATCAAACAAAAGAAACTCGTTATTCATCTTATAGATGATAGAGACCACTGAAACATGTTTACTATTATTTTAAGAATTTTATAAAGAGAATATTAAATTTTTATTTGCATTTATAAAGTAAATTTAAAATATTTAAAGATACCTGGTGGCAAGACTTTGATACAAAATTTTAGAATTTTACAGCATTGCAGTTCGTAATATTTGTTTGATAACCGTCATTTGTTCGGTACGATACAAAATATAGAAAAAAATTATTTCCAAAATTCTTTGCGAATCTTTGTTTTCCTACTTAAACTAAATGTAAGCCTGCCCTTTGAAAGGCTTATACGATTTTAAAATTGGACAACCTGAAACTATGTATCCGACTAATCTCAACTCGGATATCCTCGGATCGCGTCTGGAGTAACGCCACTTTCAATAACCAACAATGACTGTATTGTTCTCCCCACATACCAACCGATCCATTTTGGCATTTTTCAAGAGTTTGGGGGACAATACCCTTCCAATAGACATCTGTTTATTAAAAATACCTTCATACCTCAGAACAAAAAATACTTTTTTGGTAGTTGACATTCACGTATTGTGAACTTATGAAAGCATTTCTTGGTGGAAAACAGCTTGCTTACTTTCGTTAAATCATACTGAACAGAATTAATGTTTTTTTTTAATTTTAAGATACACATAATTAATTTGGTTTCACTGTATAGTAGAAATTAAGCACTGCACTTAAAAAGGCATTTTCCAGATTCTTCTTAAAAACATTAAGAAACATCTTCGTCATAGAGTAATTCATTTTATTTATCCATGATTCAATTTCCAATTTCCTCATAAAAAATATCCTCGTCTTAAATTACTGTGTACTTTTAGTTTATAAAATTTTTATATTTTTAAAACAGGTTAAGACTTATATATTTACATTAACCCTAAAAACAAACAATGTGATCAATTATTTAAACTTAAACCTTTTTATTTAATCTGAAATTATTAATTGATAACAATTAAATTTAAATCAACTAAACCGATAAGTACTTTAATCTCAAACTATCTATCTATATATTAATACGCAAGCATGTTTCATTTCCTCCTTTTTTCTCAGCTCGTGTACATCGAAGAAGAAATCCGAGCATACCGTTAGAAAGGTGTATTCCTGTAGATGAGCAGAATCACATTCTAATTCACATCGGACTCCAGGGCTACGCCCCACAGGCTTTCAAAGTTCCAATGTTAATCTTATGGAGAAAAGAGAAATGAATGAATCATTAGACAGCTGCTGTAAAAAAAAACTGCTAGAAAATTAGGAAGAACAGATGTTTTAGTTCTAAAATGTTTTTAAGCTTCTTGGGTCCAGGTCAACTGAAATTTTGATCGAATTTCGATCAGGAGGCCATCTCTAGTATATATAATTCTGTAAGCCGAATTTCTTGAGCAAAATTGCGAGCGTTATACAAATCGCAGAAAGATGGGAGGGGTCTCAAATTAAAGGTCTCAGTCCCATACACGAGGGAAAACTATCGGCATGTCCATAATGTTAACAGGAAATGACAAATCACGTAAAACGTCCTCCATAAGAATAGCATGGGGATTCGAAAAACGTCTGTTTTGTGTACATTAAAACATGTGTTATGGTTTAATTTTAAAAAGAGACACAGATGATAACATTGAGTGAAGATGATAATAAGTAGTGTGTTTTGGCCACTTTTAAAACCGGCCACGTGCCCCCCGAGCCACGTGACGCGGCAGCTGGCGCCAGCTGCCATGTCACATAGCTTCCGGTGGGGGTTAGAGGGTATATATGAGATGCTGTAGTTATATGTTATGCCATATAGGTCGGGGTGGAGATGGCGATAGTGTTGGCGTTAGGGTGAAGTGAATTTGAGCATAAAATTAAAAGTTAGTTCAAAATTGAAATTCGTCGGTGTTAACGAAACTCTAACAGTTGAAGAAAAATTAAGAGTTAGTTGAAAATTGAAATTCAAACTTATAACTGGGATGTGGAAAATATGTCAAGGTCATCCAGAGTAAGTTTTTAAAAATTCTATCCAACTATCACCAGAAATAGTTTTAAGTTGAAGTAGTTGGTGATAGCGGGATAATTGATTCGTGCCATGGGAGAGGTGTTTCTCGTTTGAAAGTTGGCGATCGAATGAGAAGCGCCGCCTAGGGAGAGGGCTTATAAAATGGCAACCTTCCCCCCACCACCCCTTCCCCCACTCCTTTAGACCAATAACCGGTCGCCGACACTATGTGGTAAAACTGAACCAGACATGGCGGCCGCCATGGATAATTCTAACCTCAAACCTTGGTTTTGCATTGGTGAGCATGCGCCACCCCTACTCCTTTACCTTTCTTTTATATTTTTAAAACCGAACAGATGTCCGGGCAGCTGCCCCTACGGGCAGATGTTCGGGCAAGTGTTGGGGGCAGAGATGTTGAAATATTGGGGTGGAGATGGCGATAGTGTTGGTGGTTGGTTGAACTGAATTTGCGAATAAAGTAACTAGGGTTGAACTAAAAGTGCACATAAATTAAAAGTTAGTTGAAAACTGAAATTTGACGGTGTTAACAAAACTCTTAATAGTTGAACAAAATTAAAAGTTAGTTTAAAACTGAAATTCAAATTTATAAATGGGGATCTGGAAAGTATGTCAAGGTCATCCAGAGTAAGTTTTAAAAAAGCCTACCCAACTACCACCAGAAATAGTTCTAAGTTGAACTAGTTGGTGATAGTAGGATAGGTTGAAGTAACTTTTGAATTTTATTAGTGAACATACAATTAATGTGCAACAGCAGAGTTTAAACAAGTTGAACTTTTGTGATGAATTACAGAGTTGTAAATGCAAACACCGACGACGATGAGAAGGTAAATGCAGAGTCCCCAGATGATGTATTTGAAAAGCTTGAACAAATGTAACATTTCGAGTTGGTTTTCCTGTTCCATTTCCAGTCGTTTAATTTCTAATTTCAATTTATCCTCTTCCATTCTAGTTACGAAGGGAACTTCATCCATCATATCCATAATGATTGTGTTAGTGTTTGAAATTTTAAAACAAGTGATGTTGATAGTTCAGAAGTCGAAGACGGAATGAGAAGTAAAAGGGAGAAATGTTAGTTAAATAAAGAAGTGGTGGGGGGAAGGATGAATTACAAAGAAGTGGTGGGGGAAAGAAGTTGCTCTTCATTATTACCATCAGTAGTGTCAGATGGTGCAGGAGTTAGATTTAGTAAACTGTCTTCGTCTAAACTTTCAACCTTATCACAAATAGGACAATCGTATGTTATTTCCAAATTCATTTTGATGGTTGTAAAATTATCTACAAGTTCTTGTAAAATATTAAAAATGTCTTGTAACTCTTCTTTAGAGTTTATTTCAAAACTAGAATTCATTCGGGCCAATGGAGAGTTGTTCATTGTTGGAGAGTCGGTGATGGAATGAGGATTGGCGCATAGGGAGGGGGCTTATATAATGGTGACCTTGAGCAGGCGTCTAGGGAGGGGGGCTGTCTAGGGAGGGGGCTTTTATATGGGGAACCTTGAGCTTATGATTGAATAAAACGTTTAGTTCTTCTTCTTCGTCTTTTAATTCAATTATTTGAACCGAAGTAGTTGTTTCATCTTCTTCACTTGATGAAGAAAACAATTCACCAGGATTTAAATATTGAACTACAATTCTGAACCATCTTATAGGATATTCGTCAATGATAGAAAGTAAGTTTTGAAACAATTCTTCCATCTCCTCCCTGTCAGTTATTATATGTTCAAACTTGATAAATTTGTTTTCCATGTTGTTAGTTAGAGTGTTGGAAGTGGAATGATTTAATATTATATAAAAATTAGAACTAGTGGTGGGGGAAATCTCAAGGTCATCCAAATGAAGTTTTAAAAAAGAGTGTAAAACTGAAATTACACATTTGATGGTTCTACAGGATCGGAATACCAATCTGATCTGTATTTACATCTTTTTATCATATGTGTACAAAAATCATCTTGATGAGACTTGGTGCGTTGACAATGAGCAAGATCTAGAGGGTGAAATTTGAAACATCTTTGAGGACAACATGTATGAAAATATCTTGATTTGTAAAATTTGAAAGTTCGCAATTCCGGTGGTGGTAGTTGTTTTGTTTTGCATTTGCAATAACAAGATCCGAAGAATTCACATTTAGTACAAGCTAACCCATCCACCATCATTGGTCCTAAATCTGTACACTGTTGTTCACAACAGTAACGAGGTTTGTACTTGTATTTTTGCTCTTCCATGTTGATGCTGCGGAGTCCAGTGAAAGAATAAGAGTGTATAGTGTTGAATAGCGAGTTTTATGTACTATGAAAAGTGGTGGGGGTAATTTCAAGGTCATCCAAACGGAGTTTTAAAAAATTATACCTTACTAATGTAAGGAATGTTGATACTTAAGAAGTTTGTTTCTCTTTGTTTTCTTCAGACTTTTTATCTTTCTCAGCTTTAGCCATAGCAACTAGTTCTTCTATTGATAGCGGATGTACTTCAGGAAATTTCAAAATTAATTTAGCTTGGTATCCTTCTTTAGCTAATACATCTATATCTTTAGTCATTTGTTCAACAGTGTTGTAATCTTTTCCATAGATTTTTCCATCAAGTTGAATCATCATTCTGTACAACATTTTCTTAAATAGGTCTTGTCGTGGTGAGAGCTGAGAAGCAAATGATTATTTATTCAAGTATCACATCCTTTTTATTAACTCACATTCAACACGTGATTCTTTAGTTGTAGTTTTGTTTGTCAAAAGTTATTCAACATTGGTAATATTTTTGGAACTTGATGTTATGTTGACCAGTAGGCGATGAAGAAGTTGTAGGTTGTGTAGAAATAAATATTTCATCATCGCAATATTTTGTTTTAGTGAACATCCTTGTATTAGTAGCACTAACATCAACAGTTAAGTGATAACCACCGGTAAGTAAAACTCGCATTTCGTTGGTTAAATCTTCGAGTTGATCAAAAGTTGTAATGGTGTTGGTATCGTAAGATGCACACTTGACTTTGAGAGACATATTTAGTTTTTTATATTAAGCAATAGAGTGAGCGAGATGTGTACGGTACGAAAGGTAGTCGTAGACTGATGAACTTCACAAGTAGATTTCTGCTTTTATCATTACACAAAATTGGGTCAAGGTCATTCCGTGCAATTTTTAAAAAAGCAACATATTGTAATGTACAAAGACATTACAATATGTTGCTTTTTATTTTTTTGTTTTATATCATATTTATTGAGAAACAATTACAAACAAATATTTACAATGTTATGTACAAACTAATCAATAGTAGGTGTTACATGAATTGTAAGTTCAGTAGAGTTATTTCCACTTGGTCCGTGCGAAACCAAATAGAGTGCGCCGGGTTGAACTACACGAAGATCTTCATTTTGAAGAAGTTGTACAAAACGTGTAGGTAGGAAGATTTGAAACTTCGGTTCGTCACCAACTGTATACGGTGCCTCGCTCAATGTGCAATTAATAGCATCACCTACTGAAGTTTCCATTTTCTTGATTGTATGAATGATGTAATGTTTTTCTTCTTTTAGTTCAGAACATTTCTTCGTAGGTAGAATTGATGATTTAGAATGAGCGTTGAACTGATCGACCAAATTTTGAAGTAAGTTCTGCGATGCCATCTTGATGTTATTGTTAATTTTCTTGTAAATAAGAATGTCCGTTGGAGATGTTGTCTCTTCGGAGGTTCGAGTAATACTCATGCTGTGTCATGGTAGCGCTCTCACTTTTATAGTCGACACTACCCCCACCACTTTTTTGAAGGAAACTATTCAAGCGGTAGGCATTCTTTAAAGCGCACTGCGACCTTCGATGTTTAAAACTTTTTGATGAAATACAAAGTTCGTTGAAGTAGCATTGGAAATCTTTATCAATTATTGCATTAATCACTTCGTTGCTTGTAAATGATTGTATCCAATTTGCTTTTTCCAATCCTCTTGTGTAGATAATTTTAAACTCTTTGCAATAATGATTCATAATGTGCGGCATCATGTTATAATTAATGAAACCTTCATCCCATCTTAAGTTGTGAAAATGTTTGTTCAACCATTTGTTTGTAACTTTCGCTTTAGTTGTTAGTCTATTAAATGGTACTGGAGGTTTGAACAAATAATGATAAACTACTGATGTGTTCATGTCCAAGATTACTAATTCTTTAATAATAAAATTACCATCATTTCCTCGGAAAGCTTGAAATTCAATTATACCTCTTTTAACTTCCATTATGTGTGGTGCATTAGAAAACGAAACCCGTTTATTCATGATGAAGTCTTATTAACAACTGACTTAAAAATTGAATGAGCCGACGTTTATAACAGACAGGATTGTTCTTCTTCTTTCACTTCTTGTGCCACTTCATCGATATTAAAATTGGTGTGATAGTTGTTTAATTGTCTCCACATTTCAACTTCTTGAGGTATTCTATTAAAGATTGAAGTATCCACGGGACCGTATAAAATTGGAACAAAAGGTTGTTTGTCCAATGTATCGATTAGATAGTCTTTAATTATTGCACTTGAAAATATTAGTTGTTTCAAATATCTGGTGACGGGACCGGTAGTACAACTTAAAGTGTAAAATTCTTCTTTAGTAAAATATAATTTAACATTGTGGGTAGTTAAATCTCTGAAGCGAACAATTTGTCCTCCACGATGTTTTACTATATCAACTTCAATATTTGATTCCAATAAACTTAATCTTGTTCTTCTTCCAAATGTGTTGTTACTTAAATAGCACTCCAAAAGATGTAAATGTTTCATGAGAGATTCCCAAGTAGTTTCACTGAAAGTAACCATTTTGTTTCCATGATTTAAAATAACAATTGGTGAATAATCCATTGATTTTAAAATTCCAACTGATATACTTTTTGTCATGCATGAAGAAATTGGGTAGATAATCCGAAGAAATACTTCTGTTAAAATATTGGTTGTAATGTTAACTTCAACCTTCTTCCTTTTTACTTCTTTTTCAGCTTCTTCTTCTTCTCTCTTCTTATGTTTGTTAAACTTTAGGAACTCGTCCATTTCTCGTTCAACTTGTTTTTCTATATCTGAACTATTATCATCCATTAGAGGTGTATTTTCTTCTCCGTTAGTAGAATTCATCTTGCGAATGATGTTTCCCATACGACGGTTGAAGATAGAATGAAGTTTCCACTAATTATTTTCTCGCTTTTATATTTTTCGTAAAATCCTTGAAATTTATACAATTACATAATTGTTTGTTTTCAACTTGTCTTTCACAAATGAAATTCTAACCTCAAAAATTGAAGCAGATAATTCTAACCTCAAAAATTTGCAGTCGTTGTACAATTCTTCTTAAAGTACATTCTTCACAATTCCGGTCAGCGGTGTGTAAGTAACTATTTTATCATGTAGAATTAGACAGTATGCCGAAGTTCCATCCGCTACTGGTTCTTCAAATTCCATTTCAATTTTTATATCCACACTTGATGATTTTACCGATTCATTTTGTTTTGAACAATCGCTTACAATTATTGGAGCCTTGGAATAATACTGGTCAGGTGATAATAGTGGTGTATTAGTTTTTCCATAATATGACGATTGAAATCTTGCATACATATCGTATAAAATGGAAAAACGTTTTTTGCTGAACATGACATTCAAATTGTCATAGGGAAAGAATTGAGAGTTTATGAAAACTTTACAATTCTTTATTTTACAGTGATCAAATTGACCAGCATTTGCAGTGATAACATCTTTTCGCTTAGTTTGAAAACCGAGTATTATGTACCTTGCTCGTTCCAAGTAAGTTGATGTCTTGACGGTCCATGTTTGTCGTTCTGTCTGAGGTAGTGTAGGGTATTCATGAAATTCCCAACTTCGGAATGGCATCACAATATCACGGTCAGATTTCAACTTTCTCAATAATAGGATTCTATGTTCATCAGCTAATCTTACATGAGGTACTCTCCAAACAACTTTATCCAACTGTAGTTGCCATTCCAGTTTATCTTCCGTAGTTGCAGGGTCTGCAAGTATCAAGTCCTTATTAGTTGAAGATCTGAGTAATACTAATTCTTGTTTGACATTTATTATTACCCGTTTGTAATCTTCAGCGAATCCCAAAAGCAATCGTAAAGGTACATGAAAATCAAAGTGACTGTTGGAAGCCGGTGTTATAGTGTCTTTATCGGGGGCAACCCATCCGGCGGTGACTATTGAATTCTTCTCATGCGGTGTTAATGATGTTAATCCTTTCAATGTCGTTGTTAAACCAACCTTTTTTGTTGAATCAACCGTCACCCCTGATATTTCATATCTTATTTCATCAAAAAGATATGCCATCGGGTTATTTATAAAAGGAACTGTTGAAGCAGTTTTTTCCATCCAATTTTAATACCCGTCCTTCGATGTACAAGTAACTTTCACACGGTAAAGTGTAAATATCTTGTTGTTGAATGGGGATCCTTATTTCATCGTTATTGTTTAATTTTGATGAAGTGTAAGGGTTGTGCGTGTGATATTCCTTCTCCCATAGTGTTTCGTCGAACGTTGGTCCTTGAGATATATCCAGGATATCCATCGCTGTTAAGTTTCAATCCAATCTTCTGTAGAAAACGAATGTTTTCCGATGTTAACTCTTCCAATGTCGAGGAGCTACTGAGCTCCCGACTCTTCCGTTGCAGTTTAAATGATAATCCCATGTTGACTTTTATGTTGCTGCTCTGATGTGTATCCGTATAGTAATTGTTTCTCCTCTAAAGTCAACACTATGACCGTCTTGATCCAATATGTTCAGTACGATGTCTGAAATGAAACTGGTGTTTAACGGTAGGTATATCAAGTTTTGTGGCTTCTCAACAATTTTAAAACCGGGAGCCACTGTTGGATAAAATGTATGTAAAATATGTTGATTAACTCCATCTCTATAAGATCCGTGTATAATGTTGCACGTGACATCGATACTATTTACTTTCAATATTGTTACAGTTGAATCACCTGAATGAGTAGTTCCAGGAGTTAATATTTTCTTTTTTGTATCTGTAAATCCAAGTAAACTGCCAATGGAGTTTTTCAATCTGACATCGATATAATATTTTGAAGTTATTTCTGCTTTTAAAGTATTATTGTTTCCTTTAACGGTGATATTGTCTTCTCCGAGTTGTTTCTGTAATAATTGGTTTATATCATCGATTTCATAAGCTCCAGTAGGAAATGTAATTATTTTCAATTCTGAGTATTTTCCTGCAGCATCCTTAGTTTCATAATAATGTAGTAAATTATTCTTCCCTTCCGTAACATTGGGAATTGAGTTGTAGGTAGTCAAATCAAGTAATGCCGCTTCCCATAATCGTTCCTTGGATAGACGCAATGCTGGGAACAGCGTACTTTTCAATGTGGATGAATTTCCACTCAATGACACTGTATACGATGACATCTTAAAGCTGACTGACACTTTTCGCTAGAAACTCCAAACATAAATGCCCACATATTTCAGTATTGTTAGGTTGTTCTCTTTTGTAATTGTAAAAAATATTTTTGGAGTTTCGAAAATAATGTTGAAGTTCTTTTGGCGGTGGTAGATTGCCAAAACTGTCAAAGTAGTAAACGGTTTGTCCGAGCTTTTTATAGCATACCCAATGAGTGCCTGGACCATAGGTGGAATCCAAATTTACTATTCCAGTTTCATTTTTCCATATTTTAGTTGGTAATGCATCTTTCATAAAAACTCCTCGAAAGAATGGTATTTTCAAACATTTTACATAATCATTTAACTGATGATTTGTTAAGGCTTTATTTGGAATTATCAATTGACTCTTCTTATTTAGTACACACGGTATGGTCTTAGGTATAAACCTGCTCCGTTTTTTACCATTTGCCAAACAGAAGTTTTCTTTACATTTGCCTTATGAGTTCTACGAAGTCCTTTTTTAATGTTTCCACCTCTTTTGGGAGCGCCTTTCTTTGCAGGTCTTCCTCTGCGACGTCTTCCACCACCTAACTTTGCTTTCGTCTTCATGGCTGTAGTTACTGCCCAAGCCGATGCTTTTTCTGCAATACTTGCGTCACTTGATTTTACTCTTTGCCAAGCTTTTTCTGCTAGAATTTTATCTGCTATTGCTCTATTTGTTGAATCTTTATACTTTGAATATGCTATATCGTGTTCCTTGCAAGCTTGATCTAATTTATTAATTCCAGGATCTCCTCTTGCTAAACGCTTTGCCAACTTAGTTCCAGGTCCACAATATTGATAACCTCCGGGCAGATGTAATTCGTATGGTAAAGTGTCTATTGTTCGATTTACAACAGCACCAACTGGAATCCGTCTGAGCAGGGATAATGCAGCTGATGTTATACCACGTCCTCTCTTGCCGCTGTCTTGACAATGACTGAGAGATACGGTCTTCATTATGTTGTCTTATATAACTGGCGTGTTTACTCCACGAGATACTTTACACAAATGAATAACTTGTGCGAAATCTTTTATATTTAAAGACTTAGTTATTCAAATTAATTATATACTGATTTATAATTCTATTTTTAATCCAAGCTTCTCGTTCATCGGGTTGAATCATCACATGACTCGTTGTACTAGCTATATGATTGTGGGTATCAATAAGTAAATTACCCACTATTCTTATTAAACAATCTAAAGTTACAGCATCTTTCGGATGTTGAGGATCTTGTAACTGCATAATACGTTTATCATTACAAGTATATGCGGTTGAATCACTTTTTGATGTTGTTATGACTTGTCCAATAGTAGCAGCATCATTTGAATCTTCACCTGGTAAAATATTAATTATTTTCTTCATCTTTGCATCATATTTGGTCCCAAAGTGTTTATCCCAAGTTATTGTTTGTTTCAATGTAACACAATCATCTTCTTCATAACCAGGATAAATATTTTTTATTCTTCTATTACGACCATTGTATGTATCTAATCTACCACCACTTGCAATTAATGTTTGTACCATAAGAGGTATATCTGAATCTTTTATACCAAATCTTCCATTTGTTATTGTTTTATGTCCTGCATCCCATTCATCATTTTTTCCTTGCATTAAATCAAACTTTTCATTTCCATGTATAAATTTATCTCCCCGCTTTAACACGGCATCTTCATGTTTTACAAAATTTGATGTTTCCTTTTTTAATTCTTTAGATAATTGTTCCATAGTAACAGCATCTTTTGGTTGAGAACCAAACTTTACATTTGTCAATGTTTTACCATGACAATCGATTCCATTAACATCTTGTAAAATACAGTTGTCCTTGATGTATTTTAGGTTTACAGCATCACCGTCTTCCTTTGGGTATCCAATGTCATTTATAATAAATTTATAAAAAGAAAATCCATGTTCAGTTTTTTCCGGTATTATAGAATGTAAATATTCTTTATTAACTGAATCTTTATCATTTTTGGGATTTCCCACGTTGGTTATTCTATAATTTCCAGCATCATACGTTTGTCCATCTTTTAAGTTATTACCCCATTGCAATTTTAAAGTATTTGAAAGTTCAGATGATAAGTACTCTTTAGTAATTGCATCAGAACCTTCAGTTGGTTTACCAACATTAATTAATCTATGTGATTTAACATCGTAAGTATTCTTATGTAATTTCAATGATGTTGAAGTAGCTTCTTTTACTGTCTTTAAATTTGCTCCATCAGTATCTTCTTCAGGATCTTTAACTAGTTTTAAACGTTTATTACTTATGCTATAGTCACCTTCAGGTGTTTGCGGTAATCCACTTCTTTTTCTGTCTTCTCCAACTTGCACTCCTAACGCGGAATACCGTCCGAACTTGTCGACGCTCATGTTAGAACTGATATGTCTTACGCTTGCAACTCTTTTATATCCGCGGACAATTATACAACTATACCACGATTCCTAAGTTCATCAACTAGAGCCACCCATTCATTATTCAAACCCGTATGACCGGCTTCCATGGCTTCATGCAATAGTCTCATTCGGTCAACCAATTTATTGATGTCGTTGTAGTAAATCACATTTGTATTGTATAGATTTTTCATCAATCCTTTACCAGATGTTGAAGTATCTCCTTTACTCTTTTTACCATGTTGTTCAAGAAGTGATAAATCCATAAGTGATAAAGATTTTCTTTTCAGTGGTTGTCTCACCGCTGGTGCAGTACGTAATGTTGGCAATTTTCGTGGAGGAAACAACTTTTTTATAATGATGTTATATTTTGTTGCACGTGAACGATTAATCATTGCATCCTTTAAGTAGTTTCTTTTATGAGCGTTAGTATTTTGGAGAATCTCCTTAAAAACACTTAAATCTTTGGATGAATACCTTAGTGGTATGTTTTTAAAAATTAATTCATATAATCCTTTTGTTCCTTTATATCTATGCTCACCAATAATGATGTAATCGTCTTGTGTTATTTCAAGCTTTGAATTGCCAATCTTCAATTCATTCCCATCAATTCTTGCTCCGTATACGTGTGATCTACTCAAATTCGGGTTTGATTTCATGTCATGTAGCATTTTCATTATATATTTTCTTCCAAGAGGTCCATGTTGTAATATATCGCTACTCAATTGAGTTAAATTTGGAATAGATTGTTCAGCTTCAGGTATTGGCTGTTCTTCTTCCTTTTCAACAATCGGTTCTTCTTCTTTTGTTTCTTCTTGCTCACTAGCACTTGTATATGAATCATCATCTTCTTCTTTTTTTAATGCTTGTACTTCTTGTTTAGAAACTGGTAGTAAAACATCTCCTTCATAACGAGGTTTACCAATAGTTTCTGATATCTGTTTTAAAGGTTCCGTAATAGGTTTAAATGTAGTCTCTAGAAATTCTTCTCTTTCACTTAAACCCATCCTCAATGCACGATTCTTCATCCTAATAGAATCACTGAGTGATTTTATTTCTTTCAATAGTTTTTCTTGATTCACCATGTTTACACTGTGAAGTTCAACTTGTAACTAGATGTAGCATCGATAGTTGAACGCATAAATACAAATTTATCCAACCCAATACGATATCTACCATTTTTAATATCTTCTTCCTTCATAATAACGAGAAAGCTATATTTCTCATTCCATGCTTTGCCACACATCTCTTTAAATTTTTCAAATGACATATCCGCATTTACATGATCATTATATATATGCTTTAAATTTGTTTCATCTTGCTTGAAGATGATCAACATATTTGCATTGTCTCTTATGAGTTGTTTTGGAATTTTACTGTATGTTTGACCAATGTAAATGCTATCAATATTATGATGTCTTCCCATAGCAAAATAGTTCCTTATTGTGTCATGATTTTCACAAGAAACATCGTCAAATATAAAAATAGAAAATGGTTTTGCTTCATTTGGTTGCATAATTGTTTCACTGGCATTAAACTTGTAAAAATTCACTTCAGGTACACTTGCAAGTACTTTATCCAATAATTGATATTTTGGTTGTTGCAATGATTTTGAAAAAATGTATATATTATTAAAACGCAATCCTTTAGGATTAGTTATAAGGTTAAAAACAACATTAGTTTTTCCACAATTTGAAGGACCAGTTATTAGACATCTTATCGTATTTGGTAGTAATTCACCATGTTTTCCATGATTTAACTTATCATTATCAACTGTCAATTCATCAATGTTATTGATATTAAATCGGTCTTTTTGTTGTACAATCTCCATCTTGTATAAAGGTTAAACACACAATGAGCTATTAAACAACTATACTAAGTCTTTTGAAGGAATCCAAGAGTCTTCACTTTTATCAAACCCTAACCACCGGACTTTAACCATATCCTTTTTCCTTTGTAAAATCTTCTCGACAAGATATACATCACCAACTGTTGATTTCAACAATTCGTGTCCGTAGAATCCACCTTGAAGTAATTCACCCTTGTTATCCTTTAATAAATAGGTTTCAGGTATAGTTGGTTGCACTTTATAAATTGTAAATACTTCATTAGTCCAATTTGGTAGATATCTTTTACTAAATACACCTTTGTATTTGCTTATACGAACTTTATTGTTAACCTTGAACTTCTTTGGTTGCAATTTTTCCAATTTCGGTGTTGTATTATTTTTAATGCGTTGTAATACAATTTTCGCATTAGCACTGTTTACCTGGATAGGTTTCATTCCAATGGTACGATGATATTTGTTGTTATACTGTTTTATAAGTTGTGGTAATATGTCATACCACACGTATGATCCTCGTTTTGAAAATTGTTTATACATCGCACCTTTCAATGTTCTATTGAATCTTTCAATTATTGAAGCTTTAACTTCAGAATTTGTAGAATAATGATTTATTTGATATTTCTTCATCAAAGCTCCAAAGTCTTTATTAAAATATTCTTTTCCATCATCAGTCTGTAGATGTTTAATTTTAAATTTATTTCTTTGTATTGTGGTTTCCATAGCTTTTGTAACACTTTTACCAGTCTTATCCTTCAATGGTAAAGCGTCAGCTATTTTAGTAAAACAGTCTATAATTGTTAAAATATATTTAAATCCTTTGTTTAATTTACTGTGCGGTATCATTTCAATGAGATCAGCTTGATAAAGATCATTCATTCCTTTAATGATTGTACTTCTTCTTGGAAATCTTCTTCTTGCTGGTTTATGTAGTTCATTTACAATCTTGTCCTTCACACTTTCCATCTTCAGATGTTGCTTGTACACCGCTTGTAAAAATACTGATCCATACAATAGTTTATTCTCATTTATATAGTTTGAATATAGGTCAAGGCCATTTCATATTAGTGTAAAAAAGAGGGAACATGGCATTGGGCTTGCCATGTCCCCTCTTCTTTACGGAAAGGAAAAAGGAAGAAGGTAGAGGACGAAGAATAGGTTTACTGGTCGATAGGGTTTAGAGAGTAGTGGCCGAATGGTAAAGTATTAATTTTATCTTCTAAAATATGGCGCTTGTCATCTTTGTAGCTTAATGCCCACTTTGTTTGTTTGACACTAAAAAGTTGATGATTATAACTTCTAATAGTGTTAAACGTTGCAGTTGTTTCAACATTTTCAAACAAACATCTTTTATAATGTTCAAACTGTACGTTCTTCTTAAGAAAAGAAGTTTTTATTCCTTTGGCCTTCTTCGTGACTTGATGTTCGTTCCTCTCGTTTATGTACAGTTGAAATGAATACAGTTTGGACATTAATGCTACAATTTCCATCATCGGCACACCATTTGTTTCATCTTTAAATTTTCCCAATACTTTCTTATTTCTGTCATAGTCGTAATTTGGATGATCCTTAGGATAATCGGAAAAGTCGAAATCATCTTTATATATAAAGGTGCGTAGATCTTCATACATGTCATTTGTTTTAATCCAGTAAATTAGTGCATCCGTGTCCATATATGCAACACCAATGTTCTCTCTTCCATAATAGTTAACCATCTTCTTATAATGAAACTCGTACATATGTGTTTTTGAAATATCCAAGATTGACATTCCAAGATACAAAGGACGATCCATTGTAACTGACTTCTTGTTCATGGAAATAAGAACTAGATTTTCATTAATAATTATAGATGAACCAAAGTTTGGTTATTGCACCAATTTCTGTAATTTTACTGGATCAGTTACCAATTTGATATCCTTATGTTTCCTTTTGTTTTCCAAAGTCTTGCCAAATATTGCGTTATTCATTAATTTGAAAAAATCTTTTTGAAAACTTGATGTAGCGGTGGCTCTTCTTCTTGTGTTGTTGTCGATGTAAGGTTTTAACCAACAAGATTGAGAAAATTGTAGTACTCGATTAATTTTTGTAATTCTCAATCCTAAGTCTAAAGCTTGTTGTATCATCCAGTAGTGTCCAACATATCGAGACTTGTCGGTTAAAGTCATCATTAATTTTGGCCATCTTCCAGTAGGGGAAATTTCAGTCTTCGGAAGAAGTGGTAAATCATAATGTTGATCATGAAGATGTTCAGGATATTCAAAATTAACATCAAAAATGTAACCAGTTTCACCATGCTTCGGTATATCCATTATGTTTCCAATCGATTCTGGATCTATCCATTTAAAATTATCATATGGAAGGGGATTCGACATTGCCCATCCGTATAAGTTATTTGCATCAAAATAACCCAGGAATGTTGTTGGTTTTGATGCATCATAATCGGGCAGATACTTGTTGTTCGCCTTGAAATGTCGTGTAACGCTTTGCGTCAATCCCCCTCGAACTCCTGACTCTAACATCATAACCATATCTATATCAGTAAGAAGTTGTATTTTACAATTTGTTTCTTTCAACATAGCTTGCCATGCTAATCCAGGTGAAGTGTACGAATGAAGAGGGTCCAATCCATATGCCGCAAAACATGTATTTCTAAATTCTTCCATTATAACACATAGTAAAGTTACATCCAATTTAACATAAAAATCTGAATATTCTCCCAATGTTCTAAATCCTAAATCGTTCCATACTTTACATGCATGATCATAGTCCTCTTGAGATATGTCCATGTCATAAAGTTTACTTTTGAATTCTTCTTTAGCCGGAAGTGATGTTTCATTAAATCTTTCTAAACTGTCTATGTAATCATATGGAAACACACCTTTCCGAAGTACCAAATCCAGTTTGTCGTTATTTACAATCTTCTTTGTTTCGATGAAATCTTGTTTCCTTAAATTTTCTGAAAGTTTGGACAAACTCGACGGCATAAATCTGTAGGAGTCCAAGAATCTTAGTTTCATGTTTCCAACTTCTTTGGAAAAACTTATGATCTTCTCTGAAGTTTCAGCTAACACATCGATTTTACCGTCGTCTCTTCCTAGTTCAGGTATTATAAAATGAGCATCGTACCCACTGAGGTTATGCAGAACCACAGGAATAAATAGTGGTAAACGATAGCTCAAGTTGCATTTATTACAAGCAGCACCCCTGTAATAACCTGTGAGGTGATCGTGATCTTTAACTTTATAATTCTCAATAGTAAAATCATTTTTGCATAAGAAACATCGAGTTGCATTTTCATGTTGAATTTCTTCTTCTTCCTCCATCGGTTTCATTGGTACAATATTTGTATATAATCTTTGTGCATTTCTAGCTATTGAATATAAGTGATCAAGAAATATTTTTTCTACATTTTCACCACGATATACTAGAGGTTCTAAAGTTAATCCATATCTGTTTAAATGTTCTTCTGATAATGTTGATTTAAAGATTAAACAAAAACTATTTGGTTTGTGCATTTGATATTTGACACTTTTTCTAGCTTCACAATTTTCATCTTCTATAGGAATTAGTGTTGATTCAAAGTCCGCATATACAACTATAGGGATACGGTATTGATGATGAACCTTTTGAAATGTAACAAATGCTCTGTTTTCCGAAGGTAAATTAATCTTTGCTTCATAATTATTGTTACATAGCCTTTTGTGCTCTTGTAACCATTCTCTTCCTTGTCTTCCTTCTCGTTGAAAATTAAAACATCTCTTGCAAATTATCTTTCTGTGTCGATCTTTAGAAAGCTGCTTGTTAACAAAAGAGTCGAATTTCTTTATGTACACATAGTGAGACACATCTCCTCGCGTTAGTAGTAGTAAATCCGTATGATCTGGTAGCTCTTCTTTTACAACACGTAAAGGATACACTTTGTTTGAACTATCTAATGCAAAAACATTGATAGATGTACCAGGATTTTTCTTCTCAAATTTTGATATATCTTTCAGTGATACAGGGTAAGTAATTCCTTGAAAATTGTACCTATGTCTTTGATTTTCATAGTGTTGGTTAGGTTTATCAAAATGATTTGGTACAAACTTAGATGTCATCGCATATCTAAAACATTCATTATCTTGATTTTTCACATTAATACATGATCTTGTATCCTTAATTCTTTTGGGCAAAGGAATGTAACTAGATCCCATTAGTCCATATCCATGTTTATGAACTCTTATATCTAATACTTCAATACTTGTAAGACTCCATCCGGATCCTCTTCCTTCGTGTTCCTGAATTTTTGTTAATATTTCTTCTATACAGTTTTCTACTATTGAATCAATGTTTGAACTTTCCATAATGGTTTGGTTTTTTGTTATGAATCCTCTTGGTGATAATTCTTCTTGTACATTTATAAACATAGCTTCTAGTAGTAAACCAAATTTAAGAAAGTTCAATCTTTTCAATTCTTCTTTTAAAGTTTTACTTACGATTGGTTTTGCTTCTCTAATAAATTCTTCTAGCTTCAAGTTTTCATTTTGAATCTTATGATGCATTACTACTTTACCGGGTAATGCAAATACTTGTAGATTCGGTAAAGTAGTTGAAGATGTTGCAGTTATTTCATCTTGTTCTTCTTGTTGTTCTTGTTGTTCTTGTTGTTCTTGTTGTTCTTGTTCTTGTTCTTGTTCTTGTTCTTGTTCTTGTTCTTGTTCTTGTTTTTCTTCTGGGTTGTTGTGAATTAGTTCTTTATGACAGTCTAATAGAATTTCATCGTGAAACGATTCCGAACATTTATCGCAACAATACATGTTGAGATGTTTACTCTTCAAAATTTCACCAAGAAATGAAATGGGCTCTCATGTTCCTCCTTTTATAACGGTTCCCCCACCACTATTTCATCTTCTTCACTATCCAAGGAAATCAAACATTTTGAACAAAAATATTAACCTTCTACAAACTAATTGTTCATTCGTGTTCTTTATTCCAAATTGGAGTTTTAGTATATACTTCTTTATATTCAAGCTTTAACGAACTTTCCCCCACCCAACTAATTGTAGTTACTTTTAGGTGGAAATGGCTACAGCACAGACACTTGGTTAAACTAAATTTGTGCATAAATTAACTAAAGTTGAACTAAAAATTCGCATAAATTAAAAGTTAGTTCAAAACTAAAATTCGACAGTATTAAAAAAAAAACTCTAACAGTTGAACAAAAATAAACGTTAGTTCAAAACTGAAATTCAACAGTGTTAACCAAATTCTAACAGTCGAACAAATAGGTCAAGGTAATCCAATTTAACGCGAGAACGAGGAATAGAGCACTAAGTGGCATGTTAGTCCATTACCACAAAGTGATCTATTCCTCGCTCTCTATTCTACATCTACTTTTTTGGGTTTACTTATTTATATTAAAATGTTCAAATTTTACTATGTAGAATGTCCATTCTTGCTCTTCAACTCTTCGATTGTTTTTAGCAATTGTAACAAATATTCGTTAGTTTTCACCAAAGTCTTCATTTTGCTACATCCAATTTCAATGGAAGGAATTATAAGTTGTAATTTTATAAGTTCAATCTTTTCTTTCTTGCGAATTTCTCTCTTTATTATGTTGTTCCTTATTTTCGCTGAAGATTTAAACTCCATGTTGTTTCTGCTAAAGCCACAATAATAAAAGTCTCTTCAAACAACCTGCATTTATACACATTCCCCCACCATTTTATAATCCCCACTCCTTTCCCCCTTCTTTATAGAATTTGAAAGGGATAGGGTGTAGGGTGGGGGAAGGGTAATTTTGTTATTACACTAGTTGTGCAAGAAAATAGCCGCCAGTGTCCACACCTTGTTCATAGCACTCCATCATAGATTGTGCCCACTGCAACATGCGGTCTCTGTCATTTGGTGTGACAAGGAAAGAATGACTATCACCATACAATATAAAAGAGTCAATTCGTACATAACATCCTGAGTCCAACCATTTATTAGCTTCAGCCATAAACTTTTCTATTGTATCAAATGGAAATTGTGGATCAATTGCTATGACTTTACGTTCTTCACTAAGTTCAACAGTATAATCATCATCGTCCTCATCATCTTCACTTTCACTGTTGTTACTTAAAGTGTCTTCAAATTGTTCAAAAACATCAGAAATTTTGGAAGAATTGAAATTTTCATTCAGATGAGGAGGCATTTTAAAGCAAGAAATATTGTAAACAGGAGAGACGAAACGACAAGAGCGGCATGTAGAAGATAAATGAAGGAGTGACCAACGCTCGCTCTGCTTTTATAATAGTATGCAAATGAGGGGTAGGAGCTGACCGTGACCAGTCATCGACCCAAAGGAGTGGAGGGAAGTACTTTTTTTTACTACTCAGATGGAAGTAGGTTAGTAGGTCACAAGACTTAGAGTGTTAAAAAATAATGGGGGAGAAACACAACGCTATAACGCATTGTGTTTCTCCCCCATTATTTTTTTAAGCAACAATTTGAAAAAAAAACTATGTGAATTTACTTTCTACGCCCCCACTTTGTAATACCATCCACTTTGTGTCTGAGGAGATAGTCTTTAGAGTCTAACTCATAAACGGATTTCTCTTTGCGCAAGGATTCAATTACTTTAATATTATATTTTTCGCCGTTACAACTTGCCAAAATGTGTTCGTTGTCAATAACACTTTCAAATAAATAAACACAACCTCTCTTAAGCCTATTTCCTTTCACACCAATAATTTTGGATTGGTATTCAATAGTGGGGGTTTCTGTCAGTTGTGGTTCAGAAAGGTGTTTCACGACATGTACACGGCAAAAACTTTCGTTTTTAACACATTTCCTCCCACAAGCTGATCCTTTCTTAATTCCCCTAGTGAGCACTTCAGGGCAAGTAGTGGGACGTCTAAATGCCCTACGACGCTCTTCTTGTAATGATTGAAATTGCTCTGAAGGAGCAGGTTTAGGGGCAGGTTTAGGAGCTGGTTTAGGAGCTGGTTTAGAGGAATCAGTTTTGTGATAGGTATGATCTTCAGGTGTAGTAAGTGGTGGGGTAGGAGGCAATGGTGATAGTGGGATGATGGGTGTACTAAAGCGATGAACAATAGTTTCAATTGAAGGGGTATTAATACTGGAAACTGGCTTCTGCGGTGGTGGCATCATAGTTGATGGTGGTGCGGAGTCCTTTGAAGGCGAAGGTGAAGGTGGTGAAAAAATACTGCGAAGTCTAGAAGTGTTGGTTGGCGGAAGAATAGCTCCAGAAGTTGAAGGTAGAGATGCAAGTTGATTCTTGTAGCAATCAGGAAGGTTTTTAAGGCGAAGAGTTTTCTTAGGTGCAGTCGTAGTAGAAATTGAAGTTGAAGTAGAAGTAGCAGAAGTAGTAGTTAGCAGAGACGACATGGTTAGAACTCCGAGTACACAGCGTGATGTCTGGAATCAGAATGAAACACTAGCCACAGTCGCCGCGTCTTTTATAACAATATGCAAATGAGAGGGGTAGCAGCTGGCCGAGACTGATTATTGACCTGGGAGGTGGGGGAAAAGGGGAAAGAGAAGGTATTTATTTCAAATAATTCGCATAACTTTTGACTAAAATAAGATAACCAAATTCTTCTTTTACCAAAATGTTTGTCTTACATAGACCTTTTCAATGATGTATCGCTTGTCCAAATCCGTCAATCCATTATCAAGTTATAGCCATTTTAATTTTTCAGGTCATGACCGGTCATTCACCCAGAGTAGTAGGGGAAGGAGTAGGGGTAGGAGTGTTGGAAGGGGGGGGGGAATCGACTCCATTTTTTCGGGGGGGGGCTCCATTTTTTCGGGGGGGGGGGGTCATTGACCCTTCCAAAAGTGGGTCAAGGTCATTCAAGATTTATAATGATCCAAGGTGATGGGAACAGTAATACTGTTCCCACCACCCTGTTTGCCTAGCGGTTCCCACTCCCAACCCACTAGTTACGTTCTGCAAGGGAGGTCCCTGGGCCGTCCGCATCAAAGCGTAACCATTAATTTCAGGGAAACTGGAACAGTTAATGCAGAAATGCAACTCTAACCCCACCCAAACTAATCCCACCCATCATATTCCTAAACAAAATGCAAAAACCTAGTCCGCATTTTGCGGATGTCCCACCCCTTCTAAGTAAAGTTCAACTGAACTTCTGAATTTACAGTTAATCTACCCCCTAACATCTAGCTGTAAGGCAAAACAACATTAATTATTAGTACCAACACTTAAAACTAACAACACATCATTATTAAAAACCAAATAATTCAACACAACCAAATACCTTCATTATTCTTAAATTTAATACACCTTAATGCTTAAAACCTCTTAAAAATTAATACACCTTAATGCTAAAAACCTCTTAAAAATTAATACACCTTAATGCTAAACCAAACTTAAAACTAACATCGCAATGCGCAATTTATTTCTTAAATTAAATACAACTAAACACACACACACACACACACACACATACCACATTGCATTAAAAAACGCAACATAGTATAAGAAGTTCAAATATATATGAATGGCTCACTGCAGAAACCAGACTTGTCCAAAATATCCGAAATTGCATATTTTATATTTTTGGAATCTCCAAAGATAGGCGCGTCTTTTACCGCAAGAGCCAGACATGTTCTATTAGTCATATAGGAGTTAAGCTAAATTGAAATTTGCTTTAACTGCAGATAGCAGACATGTCCTGGACAAGTCTGACTTCTGCAGTTAACTCTATGCTGGTTGCTCTATGGCTGTGACTTGTGGCTGCTGTTCATTTTTTGTACTGTCAGCCGTGTCAGCTGCTTAGCTTCGATAACCTCAATTCCAGTGGGCATACAATAAGCCCTAGTTTGTAAAAAATCTTAAAATTTATATTTTATCTATTTTAGCGAATTTCCCTATAGGGAATACGCTATTACGGTAGTAGCCATGGTAAGACCTAAGCCCGGGACCACTTTACTTTTTCATTTTGAGGTCCCCAGAAGCCAAAAACACCATTCGTTCATTTTCATATATATGTATATATATATATAAATATATATATATATATCTATATATATATATATATATGTGTGTGTCCGTGGTACCGATAACTTTTGAAGGGAACCTCCGATTTTGATGAAATTTGGTATGAAGGTGTAAGACCAGGTCTATTTTCATGAGTTCGCGAACCAGCATTGTCGGGTTATGGGAACGGGGTTTTATGGGGTTTCAAAGGGGTCAAAAATGGGTTTTTAACATTTTTTGACCTCAATTTTCAAAATTCATCAATTTTAACCGAAACCATTTAAAAGAGCTTAAAAAAACAAACAATTTGGTATTTTGAATTTTTATCATAGCATAACTGGTTGCGGGGAAAATCCAAAAATGTGTTTTCCATGTTATTCTTATGGGAAATCAAGAAAACCCTATATCTTGCTTATTTATCGACATAACTTAATCAAATTTGGTATGTAAATTATCTAGATAGGGCTTTACTTATGATTGCTTACAAAACCCATATGGCGGCAAACCTACATACTCACCCCCATGGGGTTTATGGGGAAAACACAAAATTGCCAGAGCTTGATACACTTTTGTGTTTACATTCACCAATTATTGATTAACTTAGATTTTCTAACAACACCCCATGGCAGCAAACCTACATATTCGATCCTATGGTGTTTTTATGGGGAAAGTAAATAATCCGAAATTCCATTGGAAATTCGCTGAGTACGCAGGTCTGCTGCGAAGGGGGTATTTATTGGTTGCTAAGAAACAAATTCAATAAAAAATTCATAATTTAGGTATTCCAGCGATTTTTTTTTTATTTGCAAGGAGTAGCAAACGAACTTAATAACATATAAAATAAATTCACTGTTGTTTAGTTTGATGGTAGTCTATTTAATTTACAAAGATGAGTTATTTAGAAGGTGAAGGAAGTGTTAATCACTCTCGTAAAAGAAAGAAGGGAGTTTTAAATGTAGAAAGTTATAAAAGGAATTTAGTAAAAACTGCAAAAGTAAAAGGAGAAGAACATGTTAACTGGCGTGGCAAAATTGTGCAAGCAAAGAAACCCGGATCTACAGACTGCGGGTAAGCTTTTTACTTACAATGATAATAGTACAACTTTTGAAATGTCAAGTAATATTTTCTATATACTCCCATTCATATTATGTATTTTAAAACATTTTGAAATACAGTTTCCTTTGTATTTTTGTCAAAATGTTTGTATTAAAATACTTTTCTAAGCACTTTTTAAGTTACTTACCGTTTTAACTACAAAAACCAGACATGTCCATTGTTAAAAAGATAAAAAAATGAATAAATGCAAGATGTGTTTTTTTTTCTATTTCGACCACATCATGTATATACCAAACCTACAGTTCATCATAATTTTATTTTTGCTAAAAAAATTTTTTTTTGCGAGAAAAACAGTTTTTTGGCTCTCCTGAAAAGTTTGGTTTTTGGACATGTCTGGTTTCTGCAGTGAGCCATTCATATAGGCCTACTATATATTTGAAACCTCTTGCTGAGTCGCCAACAACCTTTCGCTATGAAAGTTTGTTGACGACTGACGCTAAGATCAGGCTCGTATTGCTCCTCAGATTCTCGAGTAGTGGGGGAAGTTGTTTCACTCCAGTACAGTGTTCAATCCAGTCCAGTTCGCAGCAGTGTAAAAGGAAGGCAAAGGAGTGGGGAGCGGCTGATGCGCAACAACACAAAACCAAGGTTTGAGGTTAGAATTATCCATGTGCAGTAGCGCTAAAGTGAGTAATACAGGACTAGGCGCATGCGCATAGCATAGACTGATTCCGATCCGGAGAACTCGTTGCATGCGCAGCAGGTTTGAGGTTAGAATTATCCATGGCGGCTGCCATGTTTAGTCTGGTTTCACCACATAGAGTCAGCAACCGGTAGTGACCGGCCATTGACCCGGAGGAGTGGGGGAAGGAGTGGGGGAAGGGGGGGGCTCCATTTTTTCGGGGGGGGTTCCATTTTTTCGGGGGGGAAGGGGGGGGAGGGGGGGAGGGGGGGGTCATTGACCTTTCCGGTCATTGCCCCAAAACCCCCTACTACTCAGGTGAAAGTCGGTCATCAGCGGCAGCTGCCCGGAGTAATTCCTATAAAAACCAGGTAGTTGGCTCGGGCATCTGCCCAGGGAAGTGGGCCGCTGCTAGGCTATAAAACTAGACTGCTCATTTGCGCCGCGACCATTAACTTACTGGCTTTCATGTTGATTGCATCGTTATAGCTACTACATTATTTACGTTCATTTACTTCTAACCTTACCACATAGTGTTTCATTACTACATATTGTTTAGTTAATTCTAACCTATAACACTATTTTGTTAGTACATGACATTCTGTTTCATTTATCTCTTTATAACATATTTTATTTCTCAGTCTTCTTTTGACTTCAACATATAACACACCTCCTGTAATGGTTGCGCAGAGTTTAAAATTGAAACTGTTGCGAACACAACACATATTACAAAATAATTCTAAACTTTCAGTTTCAAAGTCTAAAACTAATTTAAGTAAAGTAAGAAAGCGGTACAGTTTTAACCCATTATACTTTTCGACAACTTCGCGGGTTAATGTTGATGATAGTATTATTCATGACATCTTGCGTTATATGTTACACTTCAACAATTTTGAACTTGTTACACCTATCAACTGTGTTCAACAAGTTTTTTTTTATTTTACCCCCACTATTCCTTATATAAGTGCTCTCACCACAATTCCTACTTTATACTCCTCTATTCTTTACAGCTGAGCTAAGATTTGAGGTTAGAATTATCCATGGCGGCCGCCATGTCAGGTTCAGTTTTACCACATAGTGTCGGCGACCGGTTATTGGTCTAAAGGAGTGGGGGAAGGAGTGGTAGGGGGAAGGTTGCCATTTTATAAGCCCTCTCCCTAGGCGGCACTTCTCATTCGATCGCCAACTTTCAAACGAGAAACACCTCTCCCATGGCACGAATCAATTATCCCGCTATCACCAACTACTTCAACTTAAAACTGTTTCTAGTGATAGTTGGATGGAATTTTTAAAAACTTACTCTGGATGACCTTGACGTATTTTTCCACATCCCAGTTATAAGTTTGAATTTCAATTTTGAACTAACTCTTAATTTTTGTTTAACTGTTAGAGTTTCTTTAACACCGACGAATTTCAATTTTGAACTAACTTTTAATTTTATGCTCAAATTCACTTCACCCTAACGCCAACACTATCGCCATCTCCACCCCAACCTATATGGCATAAAATATAACTACAGCATCTCATATATACCCTCTAACCCCCACCGGAAGCTATGTGACATGGCAGCTGGCGCCAGCTGCCGCGTCACGTGGCTCGGGGGGCACGTGGCCGGTTTTAAAAGTGGCCAAAACACACTACTATAATATCATTCACCCCAAAGAGAAGCAATCTATATATATAATTCTGTGAGCGAATTTTTTTTTAGTAAATTTAATTGAGAGCATTTTGCAACTCGCAGGAAGATGGTAGGGGTATCGAATTAAAGGTCTCGGTCCCATGCATGAGGGAAAATTTTCAGCATATCCATAAAATTACAAGGAAATAAGAAATAGCGTATAAAGTCCTCCATAAGAATAGCTCGGGGATTCGAAAACAGTCTGTTTTGTGTACATTAAAACTTATGATTTTATTTTAAAATGAGGGACAGATGATAAAAGGCCTGTTGAGTGAAGAACTATTAATAACCAAATGACATAATGTACCTGGAGTGGTAATACTATGAGACGTTTTGAGGCTTTGAGAAAAGATTTCTCAAAGGATTCTTGAGGAGCGTTACCAACCCTACAAACTAATAAAAATGGACTGTGGTTTTTTACTGTTATGTTCCTCTAATAATTTAAATTGTAAAAAACTGAACCTGTATGAGAATTATGAAATAAATTCTGTTCGTGAAGGGGACGCAATGGGCGATGAATTTTGGTTTGGGAAACGCCTATCTTATTTACATTGAACCAGGTTTTGGTTTTACCATTGACAATGTAGCCTACACTAACGTGAGTGTACATAGTCAATGGTTTACTTTATGACGAAAAGTATCAATGATCATATTGAGTGACGATGATACATTAATTGAAACTTAAAGTTATCAGTCAACGAAAGGTTGGTATTCTGTTAGCTGAATTATCTCAGAAACCATTTGGTCATTTCATAGATTGTAGAGTTATAGGAGAGAGTTGAAATAAAAGTCGTTTGTCCTACATATTAGGGAAAAATGTAGCAGGGTAAAAACTTCATAACAAAATCGGAAAGAAAGATATTAAGAAAGATATTTAAGAAAGATTATCTTCTGAAAGGTTCTCCTAAGAGATTCTCCATGTATGCTGATTTTTAAAAAAAAACCTGCTTTGTTTACACAAAATCATGAATTTTGATTTGGAGGGACAAACATTAACAGTGAGTTAAGATGATCTATTTTGAGCGGCTGTGTTCAAACTTGGTGAAGAAAAAAAGAAAAAATCTGACAGGAGCTAAAATTCATTTAGTTTTAGGACAAACAAGACAATGAAATAGATATGATACAAAATATTGCAAGTTAATTTACTCTAGAATGAGTGCTGAACATCCGTTGTTACCACCCGCTCATCTTGGGTGTAAGTCGCTGCCACCACTGCTCTCTTAATCGGGGAGCAGACCCGAATGTTCGTAAAGGGATCGGAAATTACATAATACTGTATAGACTTTAAAAGATTTGTAATTAATGAATTGATGAATTTACGTGAACATAATAATAATAAACAATGAAGAGATGATAGTTTTGAACAAGTGATTTACATGAGGTCCTATGATTGAAAGCCGCTACACCTTCTATTGTTTCCAGTCCCCCACTTGTCTTGCGATCAGGTCGCTTCCGATTGGTCGCTCGGCCGAAGCGACGTGATAGCTGACTGTGCTAAACGATGTTTGCCGAACAGAGCCGAGCTGCGCGGGTAACGTTAAAGACAAAAACTAAATTTAATAAATATGGAAAATTAAAAATATTCTAAGTTATAATTATTATTCGTCACGACAAATGAGAGACCGTACTGTAACACCGTCATGTTTTTTTTCTCATTGCCGATTTTCTATGTTATATCATTGACTATGTATACTACCGTGAGTATACTCACGGTAGTATACATAGTCAATGGTTATATTAAAAAGCCGTCATGGGTTAAAGGGACTATGATTTCTTGCAAAACATATTTTTCATAGTTAGATATAAGTTTAACAACAGACAGAATTAAGCATTTACAAACGGGTGGCCTAATAGCACAGGATTGTAAAGAGTGCTTTGGGCGCAAATAGCCTGTTCAAACGGTATTGTTAAAATAAATTAAAATGAAATTTTCTGGAAAACTTCATAGTGAAGAATTGGTGATCCGCTTTGGTTCATGCTATTTTAATTTTATGATTAGGGGCTTTTGCCCCTACGAGCCACTAGTTTAATAGAAATAATGAACTCTACTACAAGGGGAATCAGGATAAACACTTTACCTTGTACTATATCAATGCAGAAGGTCATTAGAGAAGGGCGGCAGAGGGCTATACCTATACTTAGGCTATACCTTTTGGACCGTGATGACACACGTCGATCACAACCAACCAGAGTTCGAGATTATAGTTTGCTGTTTTTGACAGAAACGTCTCCTAATCTAGATCTTTCCAGTTACAAATAGATCTCAACCTATTATTTAACCGTCCATTTATTATCCTGGATTTGCTAATTCTTGAATGACAATAGTTTTATTTAATTAATTAATCTAAATTGGTAGAATACCGTATTTGTTTATATCTAATTAATCACTATATGTAACTTTCACATCTTCCTACTTTTTCCTTAATCAATATACATATTACTTTTTTATATGAGTGTGCAATGTGGTAAGCTACTTATTGCATGAGTGAGCGACAAATACATTCATTATCCAGATAGGTTTCCGGGGGAAGTAGGGCCACCGGAAGTCACCGGGAAGGTAAAGTTGGATCTCGGTCAACCGTTTGTTACCCTTCGATATTGGACAGGGAACGGATTTAATTAACCTAGGGTTTCGTGGTTAAAAGTAAATATATTGTTTTTATATGTGAACTTGTCTGATTTTGCTAGGGCTTTAATTTATCATTAATTATTTTTAGACTGTATTTATATTCAAAATGATATTTATTTACCATAAAACATAATGCAACTAAGTTTGTTATTGTAATTAAAAATTTTTTACAGTGTGTGTATGTAATTAAATTGCCTTTTTGCTATTATCAATTAGTTGTAAGATTTGTTTAATTTTTTTTATTTTAAATCAATTAAAAAATATATAAAATTTTATTATTAACAAACAAAAATAATAAACGGCATAAACATTATATGGGTAAATATATTTCGACTCCAGACATAAACAACTTTAGATTTTTTTATAACGATTTGATGTAATTGTTATTATTCTTACTGCTATTAGGTTTAACATATGGTTCCCATAGTAGTTAATATTTTTCTGTAATTGTGTAATGTTTGTCTACATAATTATTTTAATTTAATGCCTTGCTTTATGCTTTATTGCGTTTCTTGTATTTAAACATTTGTTGATGTTGTTTGACAAAAATTTTACGTAGGCCTACCAATAAAACATAAGACTATTTATATGGTTGAAAACATAGGTATAGTATAATCCTAGCAATCTTCATCTTAAAACTTTCGCCGACTATAAGTTATTTTTTAGTTTAAAATGAAAATATATTTATCGATTAAATGTACGCATAGGTTACGCATACAGCCAACAACGGGGGTCATGCCAAGTTTATTAAGCACGAAATGACAACAGTTTTAATCGTGTGATATCAACTACTACACATTTATATTATTGTAAAGTATTTTTTGTAATTATACCCTACTGTTTTCACCTGTGTTTTTTTTTAGCGAATTTCCCTATAGGGAATACGCTATTACGGTAGTAGCCATGGTAAGACCTAAGCCCGGGACCACTTTACTTTTTCATTTTGAGGTCCCCAGAAGCCAAAAACACCGTTCGTTCATTTTCATATATATGTATATATATATATATATATATATATATATATATATATATATATATATATATATATATATATATATATATATATGTGTGTGTGTGTGTCCGTGGTACCGATAACTTTTGAAGCGGACCTTTGATTTTGATCAAATTTGGTATGGAGGTGTAAGACCAGGTCTATTTTCATGAGTTCGCGAACCAGCATTGTCGGGTTATGGAAACGGTGTTTTATGGGGCTTCAAAGGGGTCAAAAATGGGTTTTTGGCGTTTTTCGGGCTGAATTTTCTAAATTCATCAATTTTAACTAAAACCATTTAAAAGAGCTTAAAAAAACAAACAATTTAGTATTTTGAATCTTTAAAAAAGCTTAACTGGTTCTAGAGAAAATTCAAATAAAGTTTCCCATGTTATTCTTATGGGTAAATCTTTAAAAAGTTATATATCGCTTATTTTTCAACATATCCTAATAAAAATTTGTATGAACCTTCACTAGGTGGTGAGTAATTAAGATTTGATAAAAATCCCACATGGCAGCAAACCTACATGCTAAATCCCATGGTATTATCATGGAAAATATGTGTATAATGGGAGCAAGAGAGATGGAGATAGTAAGGTATCTGTTCCTAATCAGCTGATCAGCTGTCTTCTGCATATTTGTCAAATTTGAAATGTTTATGTTTTGTTATTTGTAAACAAATCATTCCTTTTGCATGGAAGCTTTGGATATGCACTTTTATTACTGTTAAAAATTAAAAAAGTCATTCATTGCAATAAAAATATTAATATATAAATTATTAAATAAAAATACTTTACTCAGAAATATAATGCCATTAAATATATTATATTTCCTTGTAAAGATTATTAATTATATAATATAGCCACAAAGTTCTTTGATGTTGAAACACTTATTCTTTGGAAATTCGCTGAGTACGCAGGTCTGCTGCGACGGGGGTATTTTTAATTTGTGTGTTTTAAAATTAGCAATGAAAATGTATTATAATAGGCTAAAAACGTAAATTTGTTAAATTATTTTGTTCGACGAAAATAAAACTTATTTCAAGAAAACATAAGGATATTTATATGGTTGAAAATGTATAGTATACGCACCTGAAAAATATGATATCGACCTGAAAAATTACCCAATAACAATGGTAAGAGAATGGTTTTATTACATTTAATATTTCCTCTATTTTTAGTGATTCAAGCTTCAGCCTGGCACCCGTTTTACTAAATTTTTACTCGTTAAGTATTTAGGACTAGGCCGAATACACAATAGCTTAAGTTTTATTAAGACTTTTTTCATGAGAAAATAATTATCTTATCTTAATTAGTCCAGTTTCTTCAATTCTTTATATTTTATACACTATATAAAGTCTGTGGTAAAATACACATAATTTCGGCGATTGCGGCTGTTAAAATACATAGGCCTATGCTGTTAAATTGAGTATACTTTTTTTACTACATCCATCATGAAATGGGAAGCAAAACTCGATGATTGTCCATTTTACAATGTGTCAATTCGTTTCGCTTTGTTCACTCACTACCTCTGTAATAAGTGTTGGTGCCTAAGATTTTTTAACGATTTAATCAGTAACTCGACCTTCAACTCGTATAGGTATACCTTCCATGAGAGTGTTATTGTTATATCCTGAACTCACTAAATTAATTATTGAATTGCCCAAGAAAAAATCCTGCGGAGCCGATGGCATCTCAATGAATTTAATAAAAACTTGTTACTCTTCTCTCAAAACTCCATTGTTACATTTATTTGATTAATTTTTCCTTAGCTTCTGGCTTATTTCCTGAAAATACAAAACTAGCTCTCATTAAGCCGCTTCACAAAAAGGAAGGTCCATGTCTCATTGTCAATTACCGTCCGATCTCACACCTATCGTCCATCTCCAAGATTTTGGAGAAAGTTATTGTTTGTAATAGATTAATTTCATTTTTGACTGATAATGACTTAATTTTTTAAAATCAGTTTGGGTATAAAAAGAGGAAGTCCACTAAACTTGCCTTGATAAACTTTGTAAATAAATGCATCGGCGCCTTGGAGGGTGGTGAAATGGCTATTGGTTGTTTTTTTTATCTCTCCAAGGCATTCGATTGGGTCAACCATAGTATTTTGATCCACAAGCTTCAAATTCTGGGAATCAGTGGTACAGTTTTAGAGTGGTTTTCCTCTTATCTCTCTAATGGATGTCAAAGGACAGTGATTGATTTTTCTGACTCCAGCGGACTGAGGGAACAGTATACATCAAGGTTATTTCACCTGCAGGTGGGGGTGCCTCAAGGGTCGATTCTTGGCCCAATTCTGTTTTTAATCTATATTAATAATATATCTGATTATGTACCTATTGTCGGGAGATGAATTGTTGGCCACTGAGGGGGTAAGGGGGCGAGGGGAAATTTACATTCGAAACCTAGCGGTCTTTTGGTTAACTAAGGAATAAAAACAAACTTAGATTGTACTATTCTACATGAAGAAATTTTGCCAAAAAAAGTAAACAATTATCTTTGTTGACAAACCAGCTAGCCTAATTCAATGTAGTGAAAGACAGCTGACTGCAAAATAAAAGAAAACAATGTAGGGAAACTGTATGTTTTTTGTTTTGTTAATAGCTTAACAAAAACCGGTTTTTTTTATTGGTGGAATAAAAAAAACCAAAAACAAAAAGCAAATTGTATTGGCCAATGGCATGCTTCAGCTTCCTCCTCACCCCGCAACCCCTTCACTGGCCAACAAGTCATCTCCGGACAGTAGTGGTTCCTTAAAAATTTTTGCGATGACACCTCTTTGTTTTTTAGCCATAAAAATATTCAATTCTTAGAACATGGTAATTACACTCTTATTAACACTCTGTCTCAATACAGTACTTTTCCTATATAAACCTAAATATCAATCCAAGAAAAAACCAATTATGTTTTTTTCTCAACTGATCAGAAAAAGAGACTTTAAGAGAGAGAAGGTTTAGAACCCCCTCTAGTCTGCCTGGATGATGAATTCCTTGATCAGTCGGATACAGTGGATTACCTGGGTGTGAGGTTAAACGGTAGTCTCACATGGAATGAACATGTGAGTAAACTTGCAAACACTTTGTCTGGGAACATTTTTGTTCTTCGGAATAACTTATAGCACTCTTGAACAATCTCCCATTGTCAAAACTTGTCTATTTTAGTTTAATTGAAAGCTACATAAGATATTCCATTGTAGGCCTACTTTGGGGAAATTCTAGTAAACATAACTTGAACAGCATTTTTTAATTCAGAAGAGAGCAATTCGTTCAATGCTAAGACTTAGACCTCAAGACTCATGTAGACAACATTTCGTAGACCTAAGAATTATGACTGTTCCCTCTCTCTTTATGTTTGAAGTAATTTGTTTTGTCTGAGAAAATAACCTCATTCAGTCTCACAATCATCTTTACAATACAAGAAATAGACATTTAAATCCTTTAGTGCAACATAGACTTACACTTTTTTTAGAAAAAACCTAATTATATCGGTCGAAAGCTTTTTTTCAAAATTACCCCCAAGTTTGAGAGAAATCAACGACATTAAAAAATTTAAATCACAGTTAAAAAGTCATCTGTTAGAAGAGTGTTTTTATAGTGTCCCAGACTCACCCAAAATCCTTTTCCAATCAATTTTGCCTAGTCTTTTTTTCCTCATTAAGTTCCTGCCCATTGACTTTTTATCCACTCGACAAGGCTCCTTTCGCCGCATAAGTTATTATTATGACCGGTCTCATGCCCTGGAAGAGGGTCTACGAGACTACAGTGGAGAAGTAAGAAGTAAGTAAGTAAGTAATATGATGAATGTCATAGCAATATCGTTATAAAGAACCAACACACATATGTTCTATTGTAAGAGTTAGTTTTTATTCAAAGCAAAGAATTAAACTTGTAGCAGTTGGCAACCTTGTGTTTGATCAATTGACTGTCAAATCAGCCGGCTCGCCGGCTCTTTTAGTTAGGTTATGTTCGTTGTTTGTTTACTTAGTTTGTGGAGCAGTGTGAAATATCTATCAGTGGCTTATGAACGTAATTTTATGTTAATTAATTAACTATTAATGGTCGAGAGTTAATTAATTTTCCATTCAAATATTGTTTTCTTCTATATTATTATTTTACTAAGCCTAAACGTCTATTTCTTTTAGAGGAGGCTTAATATTGTCGCTGTCCTTATAGCCTAGCCTAGTTGGAAAACACCAATTGTGAAGATGCATCTTCAAACCAATGCAGGACCATTGGAGGTTTGTTGATTTAAAAAAAAAAAATTCAATTTTCTTGTAGACGTAAACTTCATTAAATGCTATTTTCAGCCTTTTCATTAAAGCTCATTTGACATTCTTGGAACTAAAGGTTGCCAGTTTGATCCCGAGAAAATGTAGCTTTTTAAAGAATGGCCCAAATGCCTTGATTTGTTGGACTATTAATTTATGTCAAGTTATAACTGCTTAAGTTATCCAATTTTAGCTAGGTCTATAATTATTTGTCCTCAAAATAACTTTTGTGTTTTATGGAATAGGCCTATTCTTTTGTTTTATCATACAGTAGACTCCCTCTTAACCGGCCCCCTTTTAACCGGTCTCCGCTTTAACCGGCCTACCCTGATACAAAATAACATCTTTTTAACCGGCCATTTTTTATCTCAACATCGCATTAACCCTCCGGAAACTAAGTTTTCTTATCTAATGTATCATTCAATTCAACTTTATTTCGTATTGACGTTCTCAAACCATCTAACGTCCTGGACGGAAGTGACTGCCACCGGAAGTCAATACGTTTGGACCTACTATCCAGTAGACCACAATAAAGAAACGAATTATTATTAGTGTAGGTTTGTTGTGGATTTCATGGGTGGTGGATATTAGCTATAAATCATATACAGTAATGTATTTAAGGTTATTTTTCAAGTAATAATTATATTTAGGTCATATAAAATTGTGGGATGGCGTTCTTAAATGAACATCGGTTTAACCTGCCAATTCATTATCCGGCCGCGGCCTGGTCCCGAGGTGGCCAGTTGAGAGGGAGTCTACTGTATACTTAAATTCTAAACATTCATCACTTTGTATGTTTTTAATTTGTTTGAGTAAGTTCTCTATCAAATTCCACGCTTTTGAGTAGCATTTAAAAATACCGTAGTGTCGTCATAACTGTGCGATATTACTAATCATATATTTTTTTAATGAAAGCCAAATAGACACAATGACCTAATGGAGTGATACAGAGTTTTTTTCTTTTTTCTTACATATTACATAAATGGACGTAAATTGTAGGTTCTTTATGGTCATACAAACAAACAAAAAATTTAGGTAGGTATTAAAAATAAATTTGCAATTGTTTCAATTTTTTGTGGTGAACGCAATTTATTCCATGATTTTCCAACAACATTTGTTGTAGCCTATCTGTATTTCGTTTGGAATATTTAGCTGGTTCAGGGACCACTGTTTGGGGCCCCCTTTGGTCAGGGGAGCCCTTAGGGTCCTCGGCGATCGCCGACCAGATGACCTGGCCAGACCGCCCCTGAGTGAATTCCAGAATTGTCGGCTCCAGGAAACTTGACTCTCACACAACTCGGCAGTGCCTGAGCCATATTGAGTCAAGCTCTTGAGGTTTGAACTAGGAATAGTTGGAGTTTCTCAGATAATCTTTTAATTAATTTAATTGACAGATTTTATATTCAAAAGACCTTCAGTATATAGTGATCGCAGATGGACACTGAACCGTTTGTCATACAAACTTGTTGTGAAGTGTGTTCAGGGGTTCAAGATACTGAGGTTAACTTCGACCTCTGGAGATACAGGATGATGTAAAACCCAACCACTTTAGTGTTAAATTTAATACAAACTCCCTATTTTTCCATCTGAGAGGATTTAAATTTAATAGGATATTGTGTTTTTTTTAGCACCTACAGAAACAGACGGTTATCATAATCCATCCAGGCTCGCTGTATGTTCGAATTGGGAGGGCTTCTGATGCAATGCCACATACAGAACTTCATGCAATAGCTCGGAAGAGGTACCCGGGTGGAATGAAACACTGCGATCCTATACTTCCTCCCTTAGCCCCAGTGGTAAGTAATTAATCTTTCAATTATATACTGATAGGTCCCTTTCTGAAAAAGTTTATTGTGCAAATTACTTTTGAGTTGTTAATTATGGATAAGGATGTCGTGGTCGAACTGTTAAGCATACGTCTGCCTCTAACGGGCATTTTGTACAAGCCCCCGGAAGGACAGGATATCGGGGAAAGTAAAGGGTGGAAAATGGGACAGTTGACTGCTACACCAGTCAGAGAACCAACTTCTGAGTTACTGTTACAGTTACTGTCTGAGTTGCTTGTTACTGATTTTCAGGCTCAAACAGGCGGTCCCCTCTGTTCTCTGCCTGGCCAACCAACAGACTGTCCAGCATTAATATCACCATTATTTCCTGATAATTTTCCTTTATATAAAAAAATTATCAAAAGTGTACAGTAATTATTAGATCATGCTTTGTCACTTGAATCCCTCGATTTAATTTGATTGTTGTCTTGTCAGTCGATGGAGGTACTACAAGAGATGGAGGAATGCAGGTTACAGATTTCTCACACACTACAGTCTTGTTTGCAATCGGATGGCCGGCGAAGGTACGCCACTCCGCCGCAGCAAATTGCTGCATTCAACCGCAGGGCGAAGCCTGAAGTCAGCGGCTCAGTAATTGGAGAAGATTGGGGAAGTTGTGAGGGAAATACAATCATCGGTGATGAGGTGAGGCTTGCTAGGCGAATTTTAGTCTATTTCAATCGTAGTACTAATGCCAAAAAAAATTTTAAATTTTAATAATGTCATTGAATGAATAGTGTCAGGCCTACAACTTGGGAAGATGAGTTCAAGATTTGTGAAATTTTATTTTGAAACATAGCTTTTATTGTATCTTTGAAGGAGACATATTTTCTGTAAAACTGCTTTTGGGCAAATTGGTTTAAACACATTCTTAGGGAAAGGGGTCCTAACACATTTGTCAGTGAGCACCTCGAAGATGAAACCCATTATTTCTTGCACCAGAATTCAAGATGCTACCCACTAGGTACATCCTGAGAAAAGTTAGTGCTTTTTGACTGTCCGATATTGGAACTACCTGCCTTTGATCATTAGGCTATTAATTAATGATTTTGACAAATGAAATGAATCTGCTGCTATTTGTCAGTAAGCTCTTCCTCTTCTGATCCATCACTCATCACATTCACCCTACAAGGTATGGTTACACATGACAGGGTAGGATACGGACGGGAAATTTTGTGACGAGTGTTATTAAGGGACATTCGCCGTGTTGGGTGGATCACCATACGAGCATTCATTCGCCAAATGTCGGGTATAGTGATGGGTTGGATCATAACCACCTTTAATACAAGGCAGCGGCGACGAAAAGTGGCACACTAAGCTGACGCGGCAGCGCTGTAGCATGTAGTTCAAATGCAAGCGTCTGGACGCATCATCTGATTTGTGAATGTTAGGTTTAAACAATTAAGAAGAACTTACTTGAACAAATCTTCATCCTCTTTTTTCATTAGATTAAGCGCTCCAAATCCCCTCTTTTACTGGTTTTTTCTAAGTGACCATCCTTCTTATTTGATGTGGGTCTTAACAATAGGATGACCTACGAACTATCGTTATTTGTCTTTTTCTAGATTATGTTAACTCTGACTGTCCTTTAGAGGAGAACGTAGTCAACCCATGTTGAGGACCATTGCTGCTGTAGACCACACATATCAATATTGTTTTCCACCAGATACTCATTTTTATTCATGCAGCCCTTGCAAAACCTAGGTGTAAATGTTTCAGTCACAAGGTTTACTTCAAAATTGCTATGTGTAAATGGAATTTTTGAGTAAAAAGTACCGAATTAATGGAATCTCATCTTTGGTTTTCAGGTTCTCCATATAAAACCATCACAAGACTACAACATCCACTTCCCCATGAGAAGGGGGGAGTTGAACATCCATTCTGGGGTGGGCGGCTCCCTATCTTCTGTACTGACCGACTTGCAGGAAATTTGGAGTTGGGTGATCGCTCGGAAGCTAAACATTCCCCTCACCGATCTCAAGGTATATATCATCACGCTGAGAGAAACGTCCAGTGGACGTGAGAGGCTTTGTAGTAGTAAATTGGTGTTCAGCTGCAACAACAAAATAAGGGACATTTTTTATGAAAGTGTCATTTAAAAATAAAATTTTACCAATGAAGGTGAGTAATGCATTTTGTGGTTTAGTATAACTATTAAACTTTTCCATATCAATTTCATAAGCAAATTGGTCCCCAAAAATTATTTTAGCTAAGAAAAAGATGAGATGTTTGGAAAATGTTAGAAATGTGAAAAGTTACAGTTGACTCCCTCTTAACCGGCCACCTCGGGACCAGGATGCGGCCGGATAATGAATTGGCCGATTAAACAGAAGTTCATTTAAGAACGCCAACCTACAATTTTATAAGGTCTAAATATAATTATCACTTGAAAAACAACTTTAAATACATTACTGTATATGATGTATAGCTAACATCCGACACCCATGAAATTCACAACAAACCTAAACTAATAATAATTCGTTTCTTTATTGTGGTCTAGTAGATAGTGGATAATAGGTCCAAATGCATTGACTTCCGACTTCCGGTGGCATTCACTTCCGTCCAAGACGTTACATTTTAATTGGTTTAAAACGTCAACATGAAATAACATTGAATTGAATGATGCAGTAGATAAGAAAACTACGTTTCTGGAGAAACACGACCGGTTAAATCGATGTTGAGATAAAAAATGGCCGGTTAAAAAGATGATCTTTTTGTGTTCATTTAGGCCGGTTAAGTGGGAGTCTACTGTATCTGCCTTTAAACTGATTGGTCATTTAAGTTCCCATGTTAATCTATTTGAAAATCGTTTTCTTAAAAGTATTATGTTACTAAATATTTGAAGAAATGTTTTTGCAATTATTAAAAATATGATGTGTTGATTACCAAACTGACACATTGAGTAAAGATGACTTATAATTAAAATACTCAAAATGGTAATTCAATTTCATGATGGGATGTTATCCTCCGGATTACCAATGAATACAATTAATGGTGTAAATACCTGATTAATGGTAACTAGAGATCGCCTCCTGATCGAAATTCGATCAAAATTTGAGTTAATCTGACCCCAAGAAGCTTAAAAACATTTTACAACTAAAACATCTGTTTTTTCTAATTTTCTAGCAGTTGCTTTTACAACAGCTGTCCAATGATTCATTCAATTCTTTTTTCTCCATAAGATTAACATTGGAACTTTGAAAGCCTGTGGGGCTTAGCCCTGGAGTCCAATGTGAATTAGAATGTGATTCTGCTCATCTACATGACTATACCTTTCTAACGGTATGCTTGGATTTATCCTACAATGCACACGAGCTGAGAAAAATGGAGGAAATGAAACATGCTTGCATATTAATATATAGATCCTTTTGTTGCGACAGCAACTAGTTTCGACTCACATTGGAGTCATCTTCGGGCTTATACAAAGATGTGAGTTCTCTTCATATGAAGGTCGTCAAAGTATTAAAAAGTTTAATAAATAAGCACGGACACTGATCACATCTTTGGAAAACATCTTTGTATAAGCCCGAAGATGACTCCAATGTGAGTCGAAACTATTTGCTGTCGCAACAAAAGGATTACCATTAATCAGGTATTTACACCATTAATTAATGGTAATTCAATGTTTGAATCGCAACCAATGATACAACTTGTTGCTATTGATTGACAAATTTTCAGTTGATCTCTACATCAATGAGGAGCCTTGATTTTTTTTGTTTTATACCCACAGCATTACCGAGCAGTGCTGATAGTACCGGACATTTACAACCGGTTGTATCTCAGGGAGCTGATGACTTTGCTACTGAACAAAATGGGTTTCGGAAGCTGCTTCCTTCTTCAGGTATGTGCTTTTGCAAGTCCTTTTCAATGTAAAATATGCATAGCCCTCGTGTCCTTCAATGTAGTGTGTGATAATGACTTATCAGTGATCCAGAACAATAATAAAAACATTGAATTATCAATTAGCATTTGGCTGTTTTTGTTGTGCCTGTGTAATTAATCACAGTACCAGAATTGCAGGTCACAATTGTATGTGTAGCTGTGAATATAATGAGGAGGAAATGACATGTGATGTTTTGTATTGAAAAAAGTCACCATTAGTAATTATTTTGCCTGATCACTTAATACACATTATTAATGATAAATATAAAAAACTAATTCTGAATACTACCATTTTGAAGAAGTTTAAAACACAGGGTTCGGGTTTTTAACCTTCTGCCTTATTAAAAATATCTTTATTTTATATATATCTAGAGTTTCTGTTATAAATTAGATTGTCAAAATAATCAATTGTGTCAACATCGTGAACAACATATCAAACTTATTACTAATCGACTTAAAGTGATTTCAACTTAAATGAAGCTGTGCACAATTATGCCTAAGATTTCAGGTCATCAGGGGATCGCCAAGGGTAATTTTTTTAATTCAAACTCATTAGCGCAGTTTGAAGATTTAACTATATTTTAGACTAAAAATATTATATATGAATTAACAGAACATCATACAGAAATTATGAAAGTTAATAAAATATATAGCTTCACAATGACTATTTCATTTGTACTCGCGAACACAGGACACAAATAAAATTACGCTCTTCCATTTATTCATTTGTGCTTTAAGTATTGTAGCATGTTCAGAAGTTAAAATACCAGCTAGTCTTGTCATTCCTTGTTAGGCCAGCTGCACACCGAAACGGACGCGACGCGACAAGACAAGACAAAGCATATTACGACTTCGCGAGCGAAGACAATAACATATGTTTCATAGTGTATGGGTATTCCATTTAATAATATGTTTTTACCTTTGTTCGCGAAGTCATAATATGCTTTGTCTTGTCGCGTCGCGTCGCATCCGTTTCGGTGTGCGGCTGGCCTTACTAAGCAACTAAATTAACAATGAAACCAATTTAAATTCCCAATGGTTTTGTAGTTTTAACTCAATTCTTCTTTTTTTCAGTCCCAACGGCAAATAGCAAACCATAAATTGGACCTAATTTTTATATAAAGGTTTAACTAATAATCCTGACAATATTATTTCCTTAATTAATTTGAATTGAATTTAAAATAGTTGACAGATGAGAGCTAGCTTTATTATCTATCCCATTTCTTAACTAAATAATTAGTCGCTTGATAACAGTAGTTACATGTCACAAAAGTACTGAAAGTGGCTACTTGCGCAATCAAAATTTACAAAAGCGATTAAGCAAATAAAAACGACTTTCGGTCAGTGATGACATTAAAATTAATTGTCATTTTAAACTATAAATTATTTTTGTAAGTTAATTGAAATTTGATTATCGGTTTACGTTCAACAGTTAGTTCCTGATACTGTAATTAAACTTTTGTCAAAATATTGCCTTTGAAAAGTCATCTGTTAGCCATTTTTTGTTTACATCGTTCTTGTTTCTTTTGGATTAGGATGCATTAACGAGATGCGAGAACGATGTAGTTGGTGATAGTGCTGGGTCGGTGTTTGTAATGTAGGATGTGCTTTTCGATAACTCGATAACCCACATAATTAGAAATAGTGTAGTAAAATTAAGCCGAAATATGGCTGGAAAATGAAATAATTTTTTTGACAGCGAATTTTTGCTGAAATGTGTTCTATGCCATCCCCTGACCTCCGTCAGAAAAGTCCCCTGAAATCCCCAGTGGGCAACATGCCTAAAAATGATGGGATGGCCCACGTGGAATCAGAAATAAATCTTTCTTCAACCAATGGGTTTATGATACATCAAATTAAAGCTCTTAAGTAGTAGAATTTAATGCCGCAAACCCCATCTCAAAAGGTTGCCTGAGTCAAAAATGGCAGCCTGTCAAACTTTGAATAAAAATCAAATTTTAACCTAAACGCTTAAAAATGTAATAATTTTCGAAATACTTGACCTTTTGAGGTGCGGTTTGCGGCAAACGTTTGCTTTTACCTTTGAAAATGCGGATAGCTAGTTATATGCTTATCATACTACCCTTGAACCACCCTCCACATGGACTTCCCAAAGAGGAAGTTTTTAAAAAAAAATTCTCAGACTATAGCCATCCTATACATAATTTTTAAGGTCATAGTAAGGAGAGTACATAGCCGAAAACCAGACCTCAAAAGGTCAAATATGTCGGATGTTATTGTATTTCAAAGTTTTGATAATATTATTTTATTCTAAACTTTGAACGCCTGCCATTTCACTCCCGACAGTTATATTGAGGTCGGGTTTACGGCATTGTATTCTACATTTTAAGACCTTTAATTTTATATATATAAACCTTCTGGAATGTAACCTTCTCAATAAGACCTTTAATTTTATATATATAAACCTTCTGGAATGTATAAAATTTAATATACTTAATATCAAATTTTAATGTAACTCCTTATGGGCCAACCCCTCATTTTTAAGCGTGATCCCCATATAGGAGTTCTGGGAACTTTTCGGAGGAAGGTCAGGGGACGCCATAGAACACATTTCAAAAGAAATTGGCTTTCCAAAAATTATTTCATTTTTCCCGACTAATTTTACTACACTAAAATGCATAGGAAAAAACCTCCAGCTGGGGGAGAGCGCAGTCGGCGGGGACTCCAAGGAATACTCACAGGGTGAACACCAGAGCAACTACTAGACCTTTGGCTGAAAGAGAGATATCTAACAATGTACTCCCCGTCTCTGATCTCAACGGTAGACACGTCCACAACAACAACCTCGCTCAGGTTGAAACGCCCAGAAAAACACCATCTAGGCGAGGCAGGCCGAAAACTCGAGCTGGTAACTCTTCGGTGATATGTCGACAAACTCCGGAGCAACCGCTTTTACCACCCCAGCAGCTGTACACCTGTCCGGTAGCGTCAGTCCTGCCAATGCCCCCGCCGTCTGAGATGGCGGCATTGGAAGGACCGGCGCTCCCTCTCTAGGGCTACCAACATCAATCACCTTCGTTGAGAACAAGACGAAACAAGTTATGGAGTGGCTCGGCTACAGTATGGATCCAACAGAGGATCTGGTTGAAGTTCAGCCCTCGTTGTCCCAAAGCTGTGAATTGTCATCAGTGGTGGGGCCACCATCACAAGAGGAGGCACCGTCCACCAAGTAAAACTTCACAATCTCAAATCTTTTCAATACCATGAGTCGCCTCTTTCAACTTTATAGGTTGTTTAACCACATATATATATATATATATATATATATATATATATATATATATATATATATATATATATATATATATATATATATATATATATATATATATATATATATATATATATGTATTTAGTATTTACAAAAAAAATACTTTGAAATAATATTTGTTATTTTTATGTTTTTTTTTAACTACAGCATAAAGACTGCTTCAGGTTAACCGTCGTTTTAGAAAGAGGTTAACTTATTATCTTTATTTTTTTATTTTACGTTTTGTAACAATAACATATTGTTTTTTTTTTTTTTTTTTTTTTTTTTTTTATTTGCAAAGACTGTCAGTGGTTAACCATTGTATTTAAAATAAGGTTAACTTTCTATTTATGTCTTTTGTACTGTACTTAACTTTTTACATTAGGACAAAAACGTGTTGTTATAATTAATTAATTTTTTATTTGCAAAGACTGCTAGTGGTTAACCATTGTATTAAAAATATGGTTAACTTTATATTTATGTCTTTTGTATTTAACATTTTAAACTAGTACAAAAAAGTGTTGTTATAATTAATTATTTTTGATATTTAGAAACTATATTATAGTGCTACTAAATAGTCTACTGTTTAGTTTTAGTCATGATACCATTATTGTTGAAGAGAAACACAGTTTCTGAGGTTAGCGCACCATAAAAATTAACAAATGGTTATACTGTGTACCATTTTAAGTTACGATAAACGACAACTTTACAGACTAATAACAGGACAGAAAACCCCTGTTTTGTTTGCAGAATGGTGGAAAGCTTATTTAACACCGGGTTTTCTTATGCCAACGATACGTATTTAAAATTTAAAACTTGAAAAGCCTACATATTATTTTGCACTGGGCATTTGAAAGTTATAGGATAATTAGACTTGTGAGGATGCTTGTTATGCATGTTTTAAAATGAAGAGTGCCCCTTATTAGGAGTAAAAAGAAAAGCGCCCTTGATCTGTGGAGAGGAGAGCCTCTTTACCAGCAGTAAATAACACCCACCACTACCACCACCACCTGGTTGGTGGCAGAGATTGCTACCGATTGGCATTAAAAAGAGGGCCCGTGATCATTAGTAAAAAGTGCCCCTGATCTGCAGTAAAGATTGCCCCAATTGAAAGTAATTTGTTATTACTGATGTCTGAAAGTAAACGCTACTATAAGCTAAGTCCAAAATTTTCATGACAATAAATTGCAAGTTCTGTATATCAGTGTAAATTTTTATTAAACATATACGCTATTGTTATAAAAAAATCAATAATAGTTGATTTGTAAAAAAATTATTATTAATGTCCACAATGGGGGTGTGTAATATTGATAATGCGGTGAAATAATACTTTAAAATATATTGATGGAGGAGACACAAACTCACTCTAAGCGGTGCGGTGTACAACTGGGAGATCCCGAGGTAGATCAGCTGATCTTTGAAACTTGCACTGTTGCCTCTTGGGAACAGATGATGATTATGGCGGGAGATTTGAATTTTGAATTTAAATGTGGGGCTTAGAAATCTGGATGTGTCTTCCAATGTTAACAGATATTGAACAGGGGGCATTTTGAAATTTATATGTTTTGTACAAAAAAAAAAACAAAAAAAAAAACCTAGAGCTGCTCTTGTATTTGTTTTTTACATACACCATATTGCCATGGCCTATTTTGTAAATGGGCCCGGTGGGTCCGGGCTTAGGAGTGCAAGGGGTTTTAGGTTTTTTGGGGGTGCAAGCAAAAGAAAATATGTTAAAATCACGCGCCAACGGCATCCTCTCCATTCGCCGTCTCATTTATCACTGCCGTTGGCTGCGCGCTGTGTTGATAGTGATTGATAGAGTACTTTTGATTGTTGGCAATATTGTCAATTCGTTTTTTGGCACACAATTGTAAAACTAATCTCATTTTATCTTTTAGCGAATTTTCCACAGGGAATAAGCTATTACCGTAGGTCTCATGGTAAGACCTAAGCCCGGGACCATGTTACTTTTTCGTTTTTAGGTACCCAGAGACCAAAATTAATAGTCATTAAAAATTTTATATATATATATATATATATATATATATATATGTATATATGTATATTGGTTATAAAGTCTAAAGGTAAGTAAAGTTTATTGATTACATTTCATCTTACAATGCAGCGTGTACATTGTAACGATCAAAGAAAGAGGACACAATAAAATTATGTCTGCCATTGTTATGTTTATGTTGTGAATGCATGTATCAAACTGTCAATTGCCTATGGCATTTGAGTATTTGTATATGGTGATTCATATTGGGGGGGGCAAATATTTCTTGGACCCACAGCGCGCGTCACATACAAATTACGGACCTGCCTATTGCTTTTCAATAATTTTCTATACCCCTGACTAATTTAGCCCCGGTTTTGGCAGGACCACGTAGCAGCCACGTTCGGAGCCGGCTTGCCTTGTGCTTGTGTCATTGACTGTGGCCACCAGAAAACTTCCGTTTCCTGTGTCGAGGATGGGATCAGCCACCCAGCTACCAGGTACTTACAAGTTGAACTACGTAAATGTAAAACAGGACAACAGCTTATAACTGGGTGTAATGAAACTAGAATTGATAAACCAAAACAGATGTTTTTAATCAACTGAACAGTGTGCTACATTTAAAATTATACAAATGAAACAAAGTAAACAAAAACATAAATATTGAAAATTGCGAATAGCTGATCAGCTATCACAAAATTTTTATATTATGTAATAATCATTTGTAACACTACACTGGGATCTCTTAGAATTAAATCTAAACCGTGACCCATGAGTAGGGGGTGGCAATAGAACTAAAATAAGCCCATGATTCAATAGATAAATGGCAAAAATACTGTTTCCTAAGCCTTTTAAACAATCTAAAATAATTACATTTAAGGTTATTGTGAAAGGCATCAAGGTGTTAAGGGTTTTTTATCAGTATCCCAGAATAGATGTAAGAATGAAATAATATTACCCCCTACTGTCCTACCACGCGTAGAAATTTTAACGACTTAGAGTTTGTTCGCATTGAATTTGAATAATGGATTAAATTTGTAACAAACAATGTCAGGTTTATCAAAATTTCTATGTCATTATACTGCTTCAAAAATGGAATTTTTCAATAAAATTGTAGCAGGGCTTAAGTTGTTTTCTTTTGCCCTAGAGTAAAAAAAAAATAACCATTTGGTGTTGAGTTCATCAGCTGTCCTTTTTGGCAATGAAGTAATATTGCAGAATTAGCACATTAGCAGGCAATCAGCATATTGTTTGTAATGGCAACCACAAGCTTAATATTTTCTAGCAATGAAAACAAGTCGTAATGTCTTAAGATTTTTTTTATGTAGTTAGTCAAATAAATTTATGATTAGAAAAAATATAGTTTATTACCTGAGTCTTAAGTTGCTCATTGTAACTCAGTAATTTTACATCTTCGAAAACGTGCTTCATTCGTAAATCTTACGTTGTACGAAAATCGTTATTTTAATATTTAGTGATTAATATACTAGTACCAGGTTAACCGAGCCTTGCTCGTTGGTTTTAATTCTGTTTTGATATAGTGTCATGGTAATAAAGCTATTAAATTTCCACTAACAACCAACTATACCTTTTCACAGTCACAGCTGTTTCAAATGGTCTGCTTAACATTACTGTTCCTTTTGTTACTAAAATAGCAACCCATAAGACCAATGTTAAAAATTCTGAAAGTTTAGACCAAGTACGATTTTTCCTGGGATTGAGGCTTTTTCTAAACTTATTTTTGGGCCAAACACTCTTAAATGCAAAGTTTAAACAAAATCTACTTGCTAGATTTCTAGATCGTGGAACACACATCCCTTCAGACATTGCTTGTATTATAGTATAGGTTTAATCACAACAGTTAAATCAACATCTGAAGTGACCGAGCGTATTTCCTGTGTGGCAGAGTGAGGATAGGCTACGGCGGCGGGGACATCACTCAGCTGTTCCACTGGCTGCTGCAGAAGTGTGCGTTTCCATACAAGGGCTGCGACCCGGCCGGCAACCCGCTCGACTCCCTGCTGCTCCAGAATCTCAAGCACGACGCCTGTCATGTCAACCTGGACGTGTGCGGCTGCACTGAGCGACAGTTCATCGTGCCACCTGGTCTGGCCTACACCATTCAGGTAGAGCTAGCCTGAGCTCACATAACAGTCAGAGCTGGTTCAAGCCTAAGAAAACGTTTTCGCTTTTTGACAGTTCATAATTGTAGTCACCTGCCCTCATTGGCTGTTGGGCTATTAATTAACAGTCCTGTCTAAGGAGAATGTTGGCCTTAGTCAGTAACAAGACTACAAGATCCCGCCACAATCATCCTACACTCATCTCTCATTCATATTTAGGTTAAAATACCCACTATGTGAGGTCCCTGTCTCAAGATAGTGATATAGTGATATTTGATAATCCTAACAGATAACTTAGTTGAACTGCTTTGATAATTAAAGCTACACAAAAAATTTAGGCTACTCATCTTACGCCTTTGTATCTGAAGGTTGCCGGTTCGATCCTGAGAAAAGTTTGTGCTTTTATGTTTCGAAACTGGACCCAGCTGCCTTTGGTCATTGGGCTACTAATTAATGATCCTGACAAATGAAACAGCTGATATTTGTAAGTAACAATGCTACACCTCATCTGATCCATTACAATCATCACACTCACTCCTTCAGTCATACTCATGTATGGTTAACGAATAAAGTTATTTTCAATTCAATTCAATTCAACTCAACATAACGCACCACAGAGTGTGTCGGTGTTTCAAATAAAAGTCTCTAAATCTTTCACTCATACTAGGTTCCAATACACTTAGAGAGCATTGCCATTTCAATAAATGCTTCTAACCTAATAGAACAAATTTTTACTAGTGTACTTGTTGCTTGAAATCGAGCAATATAATTGGGACAATCACATGCTATTGCTAAAAATGCTACGTTTTGGTTTTGGTCAAACCAATTGCACGACGATAATATTTTGATTATCAGTAATCAACTAAAAGTGCACTTATTTACAGTTGTATTAACGCGTGTCTAAAACGATCAACCCAATCTCAATGCTCAACTTATAAATACCTACCCAATGGCTATTTACCCGACCCACATTACTAATATTAGCTCAAGAGTTCAAACACATTCATTTATGACGACGCTATAAAAGATAAACAAGCCTAGATGCTGAACAACAACAAAACACAGTGTAAAAAACAAAAACTCTTGCCACATGGCAGCACAACTAAACGTCCTTGTAGTGTCTACTATTAGTAGATTTAACTCCACCAGTCACAGTTAGTTGAAGCATAAAACAGATTGGTGTTGCCCACAGCATAATTGAAAGAGGGCAAGCATCAGGCTATGGTCCGTGTCTGAAGCTCTTGTATTGCATGTTGCGGATTAGTAATATTACGCGCTCAATCTGTTACTAAACGTCCAGGCTCGCGCTAACCTCCCGCCTCACTGCCACAGATGGCGGACGAGTGCCTGATTGCTCCGCTGGGATTGTTCACTCCGGAGCTGCTGGGTGTCACTGGCCCCAAGTCCATCGTCACTCAGAAACGCTCTTCCGGTGACCCGCACGACCCTCACGACGCCGACTACCTCCGGGAGACCAGCGTGAGTAATCATAGTTATCAGGTAGAAACAGTGAAGCAAATGTGAGCAAACTCTAACTTTTTTAACTCAGTAGTTAAAAATTTATAGTCAAGTGGATACAATGATTTTGGTGATTTTTTTAATGAAATTTAGACCATATAGAATACCAGTACGGTTTAAAAAAATGTAATCTGCACCATTAACAGGCTAGAAGCATTGGCTAATTTTACCATCCAAAAATGTTGAAGATACTGAACCAAGGTTTCTATTTACCTTGCTAAATGCTTATAAATACAAATGACGATTAAAATGAGATTTCATAAAAACATGATTAAATAGTAGAATTTTGAAACTATCATAACTCATAAGCTTATTTCCTCCGTGTACCATCTCTTAAATATTTTTTGTATGTACTCCAATCGTAAAGGTGGCTCCTATCCTTATTAATATAAATATTTTGTCTGTTGCAGCGGCGGGGAGCCAAGGAGGTGCTGGAAGGCGTGACGTCGCAGGAGGGGACGGTAGGGGGGGAGAGCGTGGTGGGAGGGGGAGGGGAGGACGACATTGTGGTGGACGCAATGCTGGAGGGCACACAAGGCCAGACGTCGCAGCCCACGGAGTTTGTCCTGGGACCGGGACAACTGCTAGGTCTGGACCAGGCGATACTACAGTCCATCGACAGATGCGGTAGGTGCACCGACCACGACTGGAGATCACAATACAGTACAGTTGCAATAATTGACATTTTAAATTGTATTCATGAAATTTTATACATTCTATAATTTGCTCGTTCGATTCACATTGATTTGTTTCTAGGTTCAGACGATTTGAAAAGGAAAATGTACTCTTCTATTTTGATTGTCGGAGGAGGCATGAAGTTCCAGGGGATCAGCACCTGGCTGCAGAACAGGATAGCGCTGCAGATACCTTACATGCTGCGCTCAGGTGAATATGACCATCGGAGATATTCCAGCAAGGTTTCCGATTTAATTTTGAACGGTTATTCTTGCATGTGGATTGGATTAGATTTAATGCTTACATCTGTAATTAGGGATGGGTCGATTCCAAACGTCGATTCTCGATTCCGCCGATTCTCACGGTCAGAATCGGAATCGAGAATCGACCACCTAAAGCCGATTCCGATTCCGACGATTGTAGCTACAGCCGCGATCGCGTCGAGTCGGCCACGCGCCGCGGCCGCGCCGATCGCGATCGCTAGCGATCTCTGTAGGCCTACAAAATCTCCTGTATCTCCTGAACTAATTGTCGTAGAAAAACAAATTATGGCTTATTTTTTTCGTCTAATGTTCACAAATTTATTGAAATACCAATCAAAGTTGTACGACTATAAAAATATGTTAATTAATGTTATAATGTGTTACAATAAAGAAACTTAAAAAAACAACATACTTTATTACATTATTGACATATACTATATAATTATTTTACTGCTCATTAGGCTATTATTATTTTACTCTATTATGTATGTTTATTTGTTTTCATTAAATTATACATATTTATTTTGTATAAAATAGACATGTCAGTATTATAAAAACTTGCTATGAAAATTGAAACTAAAACAATAATATCAAAACAAAATGTAATTATCTTACTCAAAAATTCCTGTCCCTACAAAAAACTAACAATACTGTAACACTGATTATTCAACACTAAACTCTCTTATTCAACACTATGTAACTAATATGCGATAATACAATATTTTTTTTTTCTAAAAAGTCTAATAATTTAGTCTGTTTATTTCAATATTAAAATTAAATGGAGGTAACTTACTCATTGTTCTGTAATCTAATTGCAAGTTTATATTTTTAAGTTTTTATGCCATGTAGGTATATTAGAGTTTTTAAATATTATTTTCAACTATGTCAGGTTGTGGCAAACTGTGTGTAAGACAGTTTTGTATGTGTATTTTTTTATTTCATGGTGCTGAGGATGTATTTCTTGTTTTTGTAAATAAATATAATTTGTTTAAACTTTACAATTCATTATGTTAAATTACTTTGTTAACCTGTTTTAACTGTTAGGAATCGATGGAATCGGAATCGAGAATCGGGAATCGACTGGGCAAGAATCGGGATCGGAATCGGAATCGATAAAAAGTGGAATCGACCCATCCCTATCTGTAATAGATTGCATATAAGGTGTTATAGGTATTTAGGTGAATATCATGTGTGTAGCAGACTGAATATTAGGTGTAAAATTTAATATAGCATATATTACTGAAGATTGATTGACATACTCTGATAAATTGGAAGAATTGAATAATTAAGCTATGATACCTCCAGTAAAAATATACATTGCTACTCATGTTGATTGTTGAAACCACCATTAAAAAATTATAAAACATATCGTAAACAATAACATTGTCAGACTGAAGATGTGTTTAAGATCTTATCGAATAACTTAACATTCTTCTCTATTAAATATTCAATTTCATTGCTTATAAAAAGTGACACTCTAAAGAAAATTATTTTTTAAGTATCACAAATTAATCCTTGAATTATTTTAACTTAACCATGGTTCATTTTAACAGGCCGAATTTGGTAAAAAAATTTGTCATGAGCATTCAACTCAAAAGTCCAAAGTGAAAGTTACAAGGAAGCCTTCTTCAGTAGGGCACTGAACACTATTTAATTCACTGTAAATCGTAGGTCAACAAGTTTTATTTCACATAGGTTAACCGCAAAATCTTTAGGAAGGTCTGAGATTCGGCCCCTGGGATGGGTTATTTATGCTGAAATACTAGTTTTGTACATGCATAAATTAAAAACAAAGGAATTTCAAAATCTTTGTTTTTTAGAGCAAATGGATATAGTTACATCTCCAAAAGAAATGGACCCCCAGATAACAACATGGATTGGAGCGTCCATCCTTTGTGGTTTGGAGTCTGCTCAAGAGCTTTGGATCCATCCCGTAGAATGGGAGAAATTCAGCGTGAAGATTCTGCGAGAAAGAGCTCCATTCATGTGGTAACTTGTCTGTGCTCTAATTTGTAAATAGGTTTTTGTAATATTTTCATAAATAAATTTTTATTTTTGTACAGAATGATCTTTATTATTGAGGTTTATACCAAATAATCCAAGACACATTGACATCATAAATAGTCTTGAAATGACGAGAAAAGAGTATTTTAGCCAAGCATGAATCAGAACTGGGGAGTTGTGTAGCGAGGTTTGTCTCACAACGAGCTGGATTCATGGGTGAAGATCTTGATATCTGGGGGTGCGGTCTTGCCGAAAGAAATGAGGTATTTGAATACCAAACTCATTCACCATCAACTCTCAATTAAACCCGTATTATCTTAAATTATTCCCTTTAAATAATGTGCAGCAGCTTGTCAGGGTAGGTTGATTCTTTGAGAGCTGCACCTTGGTCAATACTGATTTTGCTACCTAGCCCAACAAACAAGCCAGATGGGTCTTTTCAAACCTTCTAGATGCTACCTATTAAATTTTATCTACCAATTGCACCATTGCAATAAGCACAAATAAAATATTACAAGTAAAATCATAAAGAAGTAGGTGTCATGCCAACATAGTTTGGCAGTAGGCCTACATTCTTAAACCAAATTCGAAACCGTTGCTTTATCAGGTCTTTTAAGTTCAGGTTTCACATTACAATTCAGGTTCAGGACCAATGAGAGATAAGTATTTTGGCAAAAGTAGTGTTGTAATAGAAACTACGCAATCCAGACATCAGCTGATTGTTCCATTACAATTCAGATTTTAGTTGCTTTATGCGTCCAACCTCAAAAGAGGGTGATCATGTGAGTGAGAACGACGATTTGGTCAAGCGACACCTGTGTCACTATGTTTTTGATGGTGGTCGTCCTAAATCTATGAATTTTTTACATGTTTATTTCGGTAATTGATCAAATTTTAGTTGGCCGTAGATAAAGTAGTGTATGCGAAGATTATGTTTAGCCTTACACTCATTACATAAAACCCTATTATAAATCTCAACTGGTGTTGTAACCATAAAACCATTATGATGCTGATTTAGCAGCTATCATTAACTGCCAATGGTCTAATGGCCAGTGACAACTTCAACCAGTTTTGAGATATTTTTTTCTTATTAATGACTGACAAACCTAAGGTTTCAGGCAAGCCCTCTACACACTGTGCTAAAAGCTTTACAGTATCTGAGGTTTAAATATAAGTAAGAACATAATTTTTTATGTTCAAATAAACTGCTAAACAAAAGCAGTAACATAAATGTAAAGGGAATATTAAAACTGTCACATATTTATCTCAAGGTTTTATTCTCATCCGATGGTTTGATGGTTTCAGGAAGCTTTCTCGTTTTAATTAACTTCATAAAATAATCTGCAGACATTTTCTTTTGCCTCGGCCTCAGTGGGTCGGTGAAGTTGACGTAAACAAGTCCGAAACGCTCCCTGCAATGGAAAAAAATATTTTAATGAACAAATCTTATTTTACAAAATTCAAAATTGAAGCCCTAACTTCATGGAAAATTTTTGTTTCATTGCATTCAAACATGTTTGACTAAAACTATTTCCTATTCTACAAAAAATGTAATCCTACAAAATCTTGGGAAAAGGGAGCCGCCTCAATTTATTTGTCAAAACTAATTCAACTTAGGCCTATTAGAATTTTAAACTTACATAAACCATTATACGAAAACCTGAAAAATATTATTTGTCTACAATGTGTTAGATTAAATTTAAAATGCTTCCTTATCTTTCGATTCTCTAAAAAAAATAATAATAATAATCATACAAATTGAACACATTTTTAAGTTGATTGAATTTTGTCTTGGTACGTTGGGAAATACAATCTGTACAATTAAAATAATAATTTTAAAACTTCATTCATTATATCAAAAGATATATGTATTATTTTATAAAATCTGATGGAGTAGACTCCCCCAACTCTGTCCATTAATTTAAAGAAGAATAAATTTTGAAATTATTCCTGTTAGTTCATGCACTTTTTGCGATTATTCTTTAGTTAGGCCTACCAACAATGTGTTTTTATAAAATACTTGGAACTTTTAGGGATGAAGGTAAGGAAATGAAATATCAATCATTTAGATAAATAAACAAAATATTGAACTTACGTATATCCGTTTGCCCATTCAAAATTATCTAATATACTCCAAGCCGTGTAACCAATGACATTGCAGCCATCTCTATACATAGCTAGGAGCATCTGCTGTAGGTAGTCCTGGAATACACATTGACGTGTTTTAGTAATATATAAAACTCACAAAATAACATTTAAAACACTTTATTTAAGTAATTCATAATAAAACATTTTTAAAACAGCGTGTCTCTTACAATGTAAACAAACAATGAATAATAATAAATAAAATAAAATGACAACAACACTAAAACATATGTTTTCTTTTGAAATCATGCAACATACACAACACGCTCCTTTTATTTATTTATTTTTTTTTTTTTTTTTAAGATCAAGTCGTTTAGGTGGATATTTTTTTCTGCTAGACAATCTTTGTTCTTCAATTAGCGTCTGACGGTGAGTGGGCCTAGAATAGCAATGCGGAGAAACATTCTGGTGTTCATTTGTTGTTTTACGCTTCTTGAGATGAATGCTGTTTCTTCGCATTACTTTGTCATCCTTATCTAGCTTGACCAAATAAGATCTTGGTTGATTGAGTTTGTTTAAGACTACTCCTTTCTCCCATACAGAATTGTTTATATTTTGTATCAAGACCTTTTCTCCTTTTTCATACGTTGCTTCATTTTTGCGAATTTCCCTATAGGGAATACGCTATTACGGTAGTAGCCATGGTAAGACCTAAGCCCGGGACCACTTTACTTTTTCATTTTAAGGTCCCCAGAAGCCAAAAACCCCATTCGTTCATTTTCATATATATGTATATATATATATATATATATATATTAGGGATGGGTCGATTCCAAACGTCGATTCTCGATTCCGCCGATTCTCACGGTCAGAATCGGAATCGAGAATCGACCACCTAAAGCCGATTCCGATTCCGACGATTGTAGCTACAGCCGCGATCGCGTCGAGTCGGCCACGCGCCGCGGCCGCGCCGATCGCGATCGCTAGCGATCTCTGTAGGCCTACAAAATCTCCTGTATCTCCTGAACTAATTGTCGTAGAAAAACAAATTATGGCTTATTTTTTTCGTCTAATGTTCACAAATTTATTGAAATACCAATCAAAGTTGTACGACTATAAAAATATGTTAATTAATGTTATAATGTGTTACAATAAAGAAACTTAAAAAAACAACATACTTTATTACATTATTGACATATACTATATAATTATTTTACTGCTCATTAGGCTATTATTATTTTACTCTATTATGTATGTTTATTTGTTTTCATTAAATTATACATATTTATTTTGTATAAAATAGACATGTCAGTATTATAAAAACTTGCTATGAAAATTGAAACTAAAACAATAATATCAAAACAAAATGTAATTATCTTACTCAAAAATTCCTGTCCCTACAAAAAACTAACAATACTGTAACATTGATTATTCAACACTAAACTCTCTTATTCAACACTATGTAACTGGTATGCGATAATACAATATTTTTTTTTTTCTAAAAAGTCTAATAATTTAGTCTGTTTATTTCAATATTAAAATTAAATGGAGGTAACTTACTCATTGTTCTGTAATCTAATTGCAAGTTTATATTTTTAAGTTTTTATGCCATGTAGGTATATTAGAGTTTTTAAATATTATTTTCAACTATGTCAGGTTGTGGCAAACTGTGTGTAAGACAGTTTTGTATGTGTATTTTTTTATTTCATGGTGCTGAGGATGTATTTCTTGTTTTTGTAAATAAATATAATTTGTTTAAACTTTACAATTCATTATGTTAAATTACTTTGTTAACCTGTTTTAACTGTTAGGAATCGATGGAATCGGAATCGAGAATCGGGAATCGACTGGGCAAGAATCGGGATCGGAATCGATAAAAAGTGGAATCGACCCATCCCTAATATATATATATATATATATATATATATATATATATATATATATATATATATATATATATTTATATATATATATATATATTTGTCCGTGATACTGATAACTTTTGAAGGGGACCTCCGATTTTGATGAAATTTGGTATGAAGGTGTAAGACCAGGTCTATTTTCATGAGTTCGCGAACCAGCATGATCGGGTTATGGGAACGGGGTTTTATGGGGTTTCAAAGGGGTAAAAAATGGGTTTTAGGCATTTTTGGACCTTAATTCTTAAAATTCGACAATTTTAACTGAAACCATTTAAAAGAGCTTAAAAAAAAAAAATTTTGGTATTTTGAATTTTTAACTTGGCTTAACAGGTTATGGAGAAAAGCTAAAAATAGGTTTCCAATGTTAATCTTATGGGAAATTAGCAAAACCCTGTATCTCGCTTATTTATTAGAATAACTTGATACAATTTGGTATGTACATTCATTAGTTAGGATTTAACTGATATTTGCTTTCAACACCCATATGGCGGCAAACCTACATACTCACCCCCATGGGGTTTATGGGGAAAATTTAAAAGTGTCCAATATTGATACAATTTGATATTTACATTACCTATTACATTTTTTAACTAAACTAACATTTTCTAACAACATCCAATGGCAGCAAACCTACATACTCTATACTATGGTTTTTATGGGGAAAATAAACAATCTCAAGATCCTTTGGAAAATCGCTGAGTATGCAGGTCTGCTGCGACGGGGGGTATATTTCCTTGCGCGTGGATCATAATAAACCTTTTGTTTATGCTGATTGCTGATCATTTTCTCATGTGCATTGCTGTTACGTATATTTGAAAATTTTAATAACTCATTCTGGACTGGAAGTTTGGTTCTTAAATTCCTATTCATTAACAGCTGCGCTGGTGAAACATTCAAGCCATTTTAAAACAGCGTGTCTCTTACAATGTAAACAAACAATGAATAATAATAAAATGACAACAACACTAAAACATATGTTTTCTTTTGAAATCATGCAACATACACAACACACATTTATTAGCTACAATAGTCTCTGGATATCTATGGATCTAAATTATTCACTTAAAGAATTTTTATGGTACAACACCATGTTTTATGTAAATTACACATAGTATACAAATTCAAGTTCAGAGTATTTTGTATTAAGTTCAAGAAAATAATTATTTATTCAATTGCATATAGACATTTCAATTTATATAAGTGATATCAAAACAGGCAAATTATTACAGCATCGTCGAGGATTAAAAAAATACAAGTATCATTGACTTGCATTACGGTTTATATTAAAAGTGATGATGATACTACATAATTTATGCTCCCAAAGTTACGAATATAAGAATATTCTACACTTCAAGTGTACATTGAGATAAAGATACCTGCTGCAGTTTACAAAAAGGTGTTTATAGTTTTTTCTCAGCAGGAAAACCCTTGTTAAGCACATAAGTACACAAACATAGTCCAAATGTAAATTAGAGGAAATGACGGCTCATGGCCTATTCAGGTATTTCAGGATTTTACGAATTTTGGACTGGCCATCTGCCACATTCCAAATAATTGAGAGTTCTACAGTAAATATTTTTTCCTACAGTAATAATTTTCTATATGATGGTCTTGCATTTCCACCATGGTCCAAGATCTTCTAGCAATGTCATCATCTTCGTTTTTTATGACTAAGAGGGTAACTTTTTGTACTGGAGGGTAAATAATGGTGTATTAAGGCTCTGATGCAGGGGAGCTACATTGACGGAGAAAGCTGAGGTGGAGTATTGGATATTCAGAATGGTCAAGTTCCAGGACCAACACAATTACTAACAGGACCAGCAGTGGCGGCTCCAGAGCCGATTTTCGGGGGGGGGCCATTGCATGCCATGGTGGTGGCGGGGGAGGGGGGGGGGGGAGGGGGGGCGACCGTGGGAAGGGTGAAGGGCAGAAAGGATGACGGGGGGGGGGGGGGGAGAATAAATTGCTGATCACTGGTGGTATTATTATTTTCCTCTATAAATAGTATTATTTTCCTAGATGAAAGATATATGGGTATGGATGATATAGCCTACTTTGAAACGATTTGCTAAATCTAACTATATTTGAGCTACCTCTGAAACCTAACCTCAGTAAAAGAAGAGGAAAATTGACAGGAATACTCCTAATCTCTCTGAATTTCTCAAAACAAACACCGTTTTCATAAATATTTAGGCTACTAAAATCCAGTCTTAACAATTTGGAAATTTCAATGTTTTAGTGACTATGTAACTTCATAAATACATAACTAGTTTTAAGGGAATTTTTGTAATGTAAATATGATAGAGTATTTTCATTCCTGTTTCTGTATTAGGACAATCAGTAGAGACCAAATACGCATCACGGCAATAACTGCAGTCAGTCTGAGTTATAATGTTGAGACTCTTGAATTTATTTATGCTTTTCTTAAGCAGTGTAGAGCTAAACAGGCTGAATTAAAAATAAAGTAAATATAAAGTATTATAGTGATGACTTTATTACTAATGTTAACAGCTTCAATAATAAATCAGATAGGTGTTAATTTGTTAATGTACTTAATGGTAAAAAACAAATCCCGTGGGCCAATGTCGTCATGACTTTCAAAATTAATTCTGACTTTGAGCTCCTTTACACTATCAGGGATTATTTTCATAAAAGCGGGATTCGAAATTTAATTTTTTCCCCCCTAATACACGACTAAGTTTTAATGTTAGTCCCTTATATGGTTTCCAAGTGATCACATAAATGCAACAGATGGAGCTTCACGATCTACCCCATAGTAAAACAAAAGTAGGCCTACGGTTGGCCTATTCCATTAATTCTTAATGATCACATCTCAAACTTCATTCACACTAAATGCAAATTTAAAACTGTTTGAAATACCGTACAGTTACTCATTACAACCAAACAATATTAATAAAATACTGTTCCAAAAAGAAGGCATTGAGGGCGTTCACAAGCATCCACCGCAAAAGCGGTTTGTTTACGTTTTGCCAATCACGTGACTAAATCCAGACATTTTATTTGTGGGATTTGTCACATGATGGGCAAAAACGTAAACAAACCGATTTGCGGTGGATGCTTGTGAACGCCCTTTATGACTGTACTCAACAATTGTGACCATGCAGATGATGACCTTCACAATAATCAATAATACAAAAAAAAAATAAAATAAAATAAAAAAATTAATACTGTCCTCGTTGCTTTGTCCATGTCGTCTGCCGAGCTCATAGAAAAATCCGTTACCTTACGAGGAGTGTCTATGGCGATGTATTTTCCACGATTTCACAATATAGTGGACGGATTTTGTTTAAACTTTGCGTTTAATAGTGTTTTGGTCCAAAAATAAGTTTAGAAATAGTCTCAACCCCAAGAAAAATCTAATGTTGTCTAAGTTTAAAAATGTTTTAATATTTGTTTTATGGGTTGCCATTTTTGTAACGGAATAACAATGAAAAGTAAACAAAAATAAAATAATACTGCTTTTAAGCATTCTTATTGAAACATCTAACTGTGAAGAGGTATAGTTGATTGTTGGTGTAATCTTAGTAGTCTGATTAGCATGACTAATAACAAAATTAAATGAAAATGAACGAGTAAGGTTCGGACACTGAATTTAACGTTTAATTTTTAAACTCCCAAAAAACTACTAGGCCTAGAAAACTTCTTGAGGGGGAGGGGGCCACGGTCCGATTGCCCCCCCCCCCCCCCTGAGATCACTGAACAATTCCGATCAGCTGATGGCATTCACAATACATACACAATGTCTTCTCGTCCCTCATCCCGTTGTCAGCGTCGCGTCGTCTGCCGCGCTCGCACGCAAACTCTGAATTTAAGCACCTCCAAATATCCACAAAATATAATAATGTTGTTTTAATCTCAATTAATACAAATTAAAGCTGAATACAACTAAACAATGTCAAACTTTCGTAAAAAATAGATAATTTTTGTAACTAAAATACGTATTATTTTTTTAAGCCCAAAAAATCGACTGGCCGAAAATTCTTGGGGGGGGGGCCATGGCCCCCATGGCCCCCCCCCTGAAGCCGCCACTGAGGACCAGACCTCGTTAAAAAGAGTAAGACTACCACATTATCTCGAAAAGTGATCATGTCAAAAAAATTGACTCATACAAAACTTCAAGTTTAGTCCAACTTACACGATAGTATTGAATCCTATCTTGATCGTCTAAGCCACTGTCTGAACTGTATCCGTTTTCTGTAATGAACACTGGGACGTTACCGTACTTCTCTTTGATGTAGTTGAGGATACCTCTCAAGCCAGAAGGAAAAACCTGTAGAAAATAATGTTGAATGTTGTTTTATAGATTTGCCAAGTAAAAAAGGTAGGTAATCGTTAATTTAATAAAAAATTCAAATGTTCAAATTTTTTAAAAGCTTGAGAACAGATGGAAAACGAAGTAAAAGAAGATAATAATTGAGAATTTAGATTTATGAATAACATTAATTAGGTGTATTTAAATAATTTAATGTTCAATATCACTGTGTTGATTTTCTATGGGATGTTGCCTCTACAAGCCATAGGAAAGCGGTTGTATAATATTTGCCCTGCGATATCCAGCCCATTTCAACATTTCCTTTGAACCAAAGGGTCAACGGGTAGAATAAATGGTCGCTAAGAACATCTCACTTGCCCTAACAGAAGAGAAGGAGCTTCAGCCCCTCCCAATAATGTCTTTCACTCTCTCACACTCCCTCTTCCACCATCACTCGGCTTAACTGGCAGCCTGCATGCTCTGTTGCTTGACGTCATCATAAAGTAGCGTACCCAAGTCTGCGCTTCAGTCCAGTATGAATTGTATTGCAGCCCTCTGCACCGCTTACCTCCATTACGGCTACATGACACCCACTATTTGGGCCGAAGATATTACAATTTAAGTTCATAAATAAATATTATTTACAGTGATATCAGTAAATAATGTATTTAAGTAATTAAAAGAAATAAAAAATGCTAACATCAAAATAAGTGAGCACGCAAAGCAGTTTCTCCTATAAGACTCCTCTTTCCATGGTACGAGAACGAGAGTTGTGAGTGTAAAAAAGCACTCCATCAATTATCGAATTCCCCGGCGCATTGTTCTTTTTAGTAGAAAACACAAGAATGATTGAATAATTCACACTAATACTTCTCATTGGAATATTATATACATTTTACTGCATGAATTTATTAAAAAATCAAATATTAATTAAAATTTACTCAAAATTGTATTAGATTAACTTATGATGATTAAGAGTGAGAGAGAGAGATAGACGAGATAGCAGCCCGTTAGGGGAGGGGCTGTAGCTCCCTCTCTTCTGTCAGGGTAAGTGAGATGTTCTTAGCAACCATTTTTTCTACCTGTTGAACCTTATGGGCAAAAGAGATGTTTTGAGGTGGCCCAAAACTGCAGAGCAAAAGCACACACTCGGGAAAGCGGTCCAAACCCATTCATATTGTGGGCATCGAAACCATGAACTAAATTTCATAAAACCAAATTTTAGCATTGATAAAGATAGTTTACTCAGTCATATTGATTTGATATACCTTGAGCCAAGCAGACTTGGCAGTTGGCCAGGCAGGGTCGTAGCTCAGAATAGCTCCAGCATCTCTCATGAACGAAGGGTTGTGGCCTTGCTCCCCCGAAGACACGAGGTTGCTGGTGTAGTGGTTCAGACCAAAGAAGTCAAAGGTACCTGTCATTTTACATGAGTTAGCTACACGTATCATTCATAAAATTTCTGGCAATAATCATACAATATAGAACCCTCCAAATGCAGATATCTTTATGGATAGTGAAAAAGCATCCCCTGAAACATCTAACAACAATCTAACAATTTAATTGTATTTGTGAATGAATATTGAATTAATGGAGATAAATCAGAGCCCAGACATTACAGTTAAATTGATAGGTTTAATACAATTAGCTGCCTGGAATTTTTTAACAGACTCATACTTTTTGGGCTTTTGGGTACAAATATCTGTATTTTAACATTTAATATGGGAAGATAAGATCTAAGCAACATGGGGAACTAATATCTGACATTTGCATCGTATTTTACAAGGACAAAAAACCAAAAGGTATGAATATTGAAATCATTGAACATCTCGCTTATCAAACAGAATTTTTGTTTTCATATTTTTATCTATAAAAGTTCAATAGAGGAGCCCCTATATTCCCTTGAGTAGAACAGAAGGAAAGAGAAAAACTATAAAATCTAGAAACTTGCAAACATAAATTATATATAACTACTTAGCTTAGCATATAACTAACAGTACCGTAATCTTATCTTATACTAGTCCAAGAAATTAAACTCTAAAACCCTCAAAATTTTTTTCCGCCTAGGATTTATTTATTTTTTTTTTTTTTTTTTTTTTAAATGAGGATTTTGGATAAGAGGAATCTATTGGAGCTGGTCCCATGACTAGAAAAAATTCTGTTTCTGTTTAACAGCCCTTCAAAGTAACAAACTTCAGCCAATGAATACAAAAAAATTAAGAAAGTCAAATCTGTAAAAAATTGGCAAACAAATTTTTTTACCAGGAGCACTCTAAACTGAAATTAAGCATTCCAAATAGAGATAGCACCAGCAGAACGTAGGCTTAAACATAGAACGAGAGGGAGAGAGAGGGAGATATTAAATTTCTTATTTAGTATTGCATTTTTAAAAACACCCCTTTGAACATAGTTACCTAGTTTATTTGGTATCATTGAAAAGCTTTTTTCAAGAGCAATCGTTATTTTAAAATCATTAAATCCTTTTATTGTTAGGACTTTGTCATATGGGGTTTTAAACTTCGAATGTTATTCTAATGGAGATATTTTATTTAACACGTTCGCGGCGGCATGGGAGCGATCGCTCCCACGCGGAACCCTAATGCCATCCTGATGGGTGCGATCGCTCCCAAGCTGCACTGCTTTACAATATGATTTATTTTTAAGCCAGGATCTGAGCTAGAAATTTGAAGCTTTGCACAGTACTGCTCAATAGTACAATGTATTTCGGGACCACGTGGGTTTTACTGGGCAGTGCTGCTGCTACGTTGGGTTTTACAATTTTTACATTCAGGATGGTGATGAGGTTCGAGCAAAAACCTCGCCGCCACTAACGTGTTAATCATATGTTTACAAAAATAAACTAAGTTATACTTTACAAGTGATTAAACGTCATCATGGTATCCTGCTATTATCAAATTTGTTTACTCGGGGTCCAAAATTAGCTCTAAAGTAGGTGGAGGAAGAAAGTGTTCATACATACATTAATTGTGAGTATATACCGGGTGTCCCAGACCACCCGTACACCCCTTTTAAAATCTACAAAATTGTTTATTCACAAAAACAAATTATGCCATTATAGGTTGCGTTCTATCCATTGATGATAATTTAACCTACCCAGACCGGAAGTCATTAATTTTAAATAAAAACTCCCACTTTTTATGGTATTTTTGGATTCTAGATATAATTTTAAGACTACTTTACAATTTAATGTGTATCCCTAATCCCAACAGTTTCGGAGATAATGGAGGTCAAAGTTTTATTTTTTCCCATAAGAATAACATGGGGCAAAATTTCACAACCATTACCTCTCTAAATTTCCCGTTAAACTAAAAAGGTCTAACATTAAATTGCCTTAGCTTCTTCTTTTAAACACTTAAGCATCATAAATCATTAGTTTTGACATAAATTATTTGATTTTTTCATGAATTTTTCAATATGGTGGAAATTATTTAAAATGTGTTGAAAACTAAAATTAATTACGTGAAAATCTGTATTTTTTTATGAAATATCATCTAAAATGAAGTTATAAGATATTTTTATGCTTGGGCAGTTATGTTAAAGGTAAAAGTTTCAGAGTTAATAAATGACAATTTGCTCCATGTTCCATGTTATTCTTATCGGAAAAAATCTAACTTCGACCTCTGTTATCTCCGAAACCGTTAGGATTGGGGATACACATTAAATTGTAAAGTAGTCTTAAAATTACGTCTAGAATCCAAAAATACCATAAAAAGTGGGGGTTTGTATTTAAAATTAATTACTTCCGATCTGGGTAGGTTACTTCTGTTACACCCTGTACATTGAAATCATCATCAATGGATAGAGCGCAACCGGTTTACCTATAATGGCACAATCTGTTTTTGTGAATATACCGTACAATTTTGTAGATTTTAAAAGGGGTGTACGGGTGGTCTGGGACATCCAGTATACAGTAATAGAAAACTGTCATAGGTTATTTATGATTTGTAAGTGTAGTGTGTGGACGAGAGAGATTCTTTGCTAGTGACCATCTGCAACAAAGTCAGAATGTATTCTGACTAGGTTATTGTCTCGTGCGCTCTCTCATAGTGAGTGCGCTACAACGTCGACCTAAACTTTCTTAACCATTTCGTCCATAAGATGTGTCCTTCTTTATGTTTTTGTATTCATTGCTTCAGCTGATAACTGTATAAATAAACCAACATTTTACATTTTCAATCTGTGGTTCATTAAATTTAAACAGCCCCCTTTGACCTGGCGAGTGAATGGAGCGAACAAGCTCGTCTTGCAAGTTCCTCGGTTTCCTCAATATTGAATCATTTAATGTAAACCTGTCTAAGGTAATACATTTGAAATTACTTCCTCAAGTCTCAAAAATTTTCAAATATTTCTTATGGTTTAAGTTATCAAGTGAATGAAAATCTAGCCACATAAATCTGAGGTATTTTGACAAAAATTACCTCTGATATATTTGATTTCCTCCTGTGTAAACGTCGGCAGTCTGGATGTTGTTCTCCCCTCCAAGGCGCTGTTGAAGTTCACACGCTCCTTCACCATGTCGGGAAAGTCTCCACGTTCAGAGAATATCGGGTGGGCAAACACACCAATCTACAAACGATACAATATTACAGTACACTGTGTTCCTCAATGGGACAGGATAAAAATTGTTATTGATAAGTCAATTACTTGTTAGCACTAATTATCTTAGAATCATCTTCTTTCTCTCAATTTAATGTACATAAAATTAGTAAAATTTAATGCAATGTGTGTTAGTATTAAATAGTATATTTCCTCAATAGTGTGTAGCCAGCCATTTTCAGGCCAATATTGAGTTTAACGAGCGTAGAATTTGGATTGTGGCACAGAATAACACTTTTGAGCTTATTTCAATATTTTTCATCATATGACGAAATAATTTATTAATAATAATTAAATAATGTCATTTTTGTTAAATAACCAATCGGTGCTCAGTTTATTTCTACATTACAATGACAACCATACCATTAACAGGTTGATGGTTAAGTAGAATAATCGTTTTGTACAGCTGATTTATAATAAATATACCACCAGCGCTTGCTACTTCCACTAGAAAAACTACTGATGGCAGAACTAATCTAGTGTGGTAAAAATCTACAGTTGATTTTCGCACTCGGAAGTGGGAAACGTTATTTTCCACGCGCGAAATACAGAGTAATGAAAAAAAATTAAGTAGTCAGGTAAGGAAGGACAATTCCTAACACCATTCATTTTCTACAATCTTAAATTTTGAGTTTGCAGTAATGTGCAACAGTTTAGAAGTATACAAAGTTAACTGGGTTGAGTCTTGTTACCTCAAACTCACTTGCTCTAAAAGTGGCAGATTTGTCATCCCAGGAGTCAGAAAACGGAAGGTAGTGCCTGCAGTCTAGGGTGATTGATATTTTACCTAGAACAGAAATTATTACAAACACTGGAATTCAAATCGAGTGACCACGAAAGTAGTGGAATAAAATTGTTTTGTATTTGCAACTTATGAAGACAGAAAACCTCAAAATGACTTATTTAGTACTGCACCCTTTCAACTTAACTAATATTCTAGGGAGGACTGGGACGGTGGCGTCGTCCTGTAATCCAGCTTCTTGGAGGTTACGAACTGTGTAGGTTAAGGCTTGAATCTAGTAGTAGGCTAGATACTAAAAATAACATAGTAAATGTCTTAGGCCTCAGTGTATTTTACATGAATATTCAGGGATTGAAAGATAAAGTGAATGAATTAGAAGTTTTAATAAAAGACAGACAATATTCAGTTCTATGTTTTAGTGAACACTGGTGTGTTTCAGATGAAATAGAATTTAATGCACCAGATGGTTACTATTTGGCAAACAGTTTTTGTAGAAAATACCATATTAGAGGTGGTGTTTGTGTGTATGTGGATAAAACCATTCATTCTGTAGAGGTGGACGTAAAAAAGTATTGCAATGAATTGAACATTGAAGTAGCAGCGGTAAAACTAACAAAATATAATACACTGGTTGTTTCATTGTACAGATCTCCAGATGGTAGAGTTGAGTTGTTTCTAAAGGGCCTGGACGAACTATTAAAATATCTATCTCTATTTAAATGTAAGATAATCATTTGTGGAGATGTCAACTCAGAATTTGATGTCACCTCTAAAAAAACTGCTGTGTTTAATTTCATGAACCTTTTAAGGCAGTACAATTTATACTGCACCAATTTTGAACCAACACGAGGCCGAGCCTGTCTAGATAATATCATGACGGACTTACACCAAAGTGACTGTAACACTAGAGTATTGCAACCACACTTATCTGACCACAAAGCTTTGCAATTTGAATTTAAAATAGTAGCAGAAACTGATGAGCCTAGTATCAAACTTGATAGAAAATTTTCTACTAACAATATTAATAGATTCCAAAATGAATTAAGTTGCTTAAACTGGGAATTTATTTTTGACGAATCACCAATTTTATCTGCAGAGCATAAATTTCAAACTTTTTTCAATAATTTTATGTCAGTCTTTGAAATGTGTTTCCCCCTGCAACAAATTAAAATTAAAGGCCAAAACAAAGCAACTATCAACAGATCTGGTACCAGATATGGTAATTGGTACACACCGGAACTTGAAAAGATGAAAAATAATATTGTATTTTGTAAAAACATATTTAAAAGAACAAAGAATGAACAACTTTCCGAAGCAATTAGAATTAAACAAAAGCAATACAGATTGGCCTTGAAAGATGCTAAAAAAGCCAAGAATGAAGAATTCATCGAAGCGTCGTCCAACAGATGCAGAGCAGCGTGGTCCGTGATCAAGAACGCAGCAGGAAAATCATCCCAGAGAGCTCCAAGCAGCATTTCTCCCGATGAGCACAACAACTATTTCCTGTCGTCTGTGGAAGAAATTAGTGCAAAAGTGATTAGTTCTGTGAGTCATGCAAATCAATATATGAAAGTGTTAACGCCACCAGGTAGAAATTGTGTTTTTCCAAGTGTAACTAGAGCTGAAGTTTATAAAGTAGTAATGTCTTTTAAAAACAGGAAAAGCAAAGATGTCTATGGCCTAAGCAGTACCCTAATTAGGTATGTAATAGATTTTATTTTAGAACCTTTAACTGATTGTATTAATTGTTGTTTAAATGAGGGCATTTTTCCAAGTTGTTTAAAAATTTCAAGAATAGTTCCTATTTACAAGAAAGGTCCACAGGGGTGTCCTAGTAGTTACAGACCAATTTCATGTGTACCTGTTTTTTCTAAAATATTGGAAAAAATTTTGAAAGTTCAAATATGTGCACATTTTGAATCTTTAAACCTTTTTAGTGAAAGTCAATTTGGTTACCGTTCTGGAAGATCTACTGTCAAAGCAATAGATAGTTTAGTAAATCAGGTCCTTTTAGCTTTGGAAAATGGTCATTCTGCTCAGATCACCTTGTGTGATTTGAGTAAAGCGTTTGATTGTGTTAGACATGACATTTTATTAAAAAAGCTTCAATTTTATGGTTTCCATAACAAAGAGTTGTCAATGTTAAAATCATATTTACTGGACCGTAAGCAGCTTGTAGAAGTAGAAGGAAAACGCTCTCAGGTTGCCTGTGTAACCTTGGGGGTTCCACAAGGATCTGTGTTAGGCCCTATTCTCTTTTTAGTTCTTATGAATGATTTCTCTGACAATATAGCATGTAAAACAATCATATATGCAGATGACACCTCCTTATTAAATGTTAATGGGGATAGCTTCCAGCTACAACAAATGGTTGCAGCTTCTCTTGCAGAAACTGTCAGTTGGTTTGGTTCAAATGGTCTATTTTTGAATGACAACAAAACATGTAACTTGCAAATTTCCTTCAAGGACATAGACTCTAAAAATTGTACATCTGTTAAGTTACTTGGTATGACTATTGATAGTAGGCTCTCCTGGAAAGATCATATTCAGAATGTTTGCAAGCAGTTATCAAGAGTGATTTATCTTTTAGTAAATTTAAAAAGTCATGTAACATTTAGATATTTAAGAATTGCATATTTTGCGTTTTTTGAGAGTTTGCTTAGATATGGTCTTGCTGTGTGGGGAAATGGAGTTGGAATTGAGCAGGTTCTTATCTTACAAAAGAAAGCCATAAGAATATTGTTAAACGCTGCTCCTTTGGATCACTGTAAACCTCTGTTTATAGAAACTGGTATTTTGACAGTTGTAAATTTATATATTTATGAAGTTTTAATCTTAGTGAAAAAGAATGTTAACTTAGGCCTATTGTCGAAAAGAAATGAGATTCATACATACAACACTAGAAATAATCGCAAACTTGAAATGCATAGAAATAGATTAAGTGTAAAAAATAACTATCACACATCATTGGGTATTAAAATGTTTAATAAATTGCCAACTGAAGTCCAAAGTTTGACGGACACTAGGTTTAATAACAAATTGTATTCTTGGCTTCAACATAGACCTTTTTATAATATTGATGAGTTTTTAAATATCGAGATAAAAGGCTGTGATTTTACAAATGACTGATTTTGTTGAATTTTACAGATTTTATTGTTGTTGTAATCTCAAATTTTAACTGTTTTTTTTTTTTTTTTTTTTTTTTTTATTGAGATGAGCCATTGTTTTTGTTTAAATATTTTATCTAATGTTGTTACCTTTGTTTCATTTGTTAATTTTGTTTAAGAATGATAAGTACAAAATAGTGGTTAGATAAATCTGTGATATTTTATTTATAAGCATTTTTTTTTAACCATTCAACCTGGATTGTTTTTATTCAATTAGGCTAAAATAACTTATTTGACACAATTGGTGAATGTGACTTATGCTAAGAAGCACCGATTATATTCAACTTAGTTTTAATGACGAAGTCCATTGTAATTACAGTGTAATTATTGAACGACTAATAAATATTGTCTATTGTCTATTGTCTATTGTGGATAGTTATAAGCGATGGCTTGTGTATGCGATGTTCCCTGGTGGGGATTAACGTCCGCACTAGTGAACATTAGTTCATCCATAAAGACCATCCTCATAATTAGACCAATTAGTATATGGGAGGTTGAAATTATGGTTCGGATCCCACGTTAAACTGTAGGTCCCTAGATACTGTACCATTGGCTGTTGGGCTATTAATTAACAGTCCTGTCTAAGGAGAATGTCGGGCTTAGTCAGTAACAAGACTACAAGATCGCACCACAATCATCCTACACTCTCATCTCTCATTCATATTGAGGTTAAAATACCCACTATGTGAGGTCCCTGTCTCAAATTAGTGATTTAGTGAGGGTATGCAGAACGAATTGGTACTATGAAGTCATGATCAGTGTTGAATTTTCTCCTTATACAATTTACAAAAAGTTGCACATGCCCCCTTCCCCTCCCTTCGATGCTATACATATGCTTTCAATGTTCATCACTTTTATACCTTACGCATAAAAAATTACAATGCTCATAGATGTTTCTAAAGTCTTTCCTTCCCATAATTTTCCACAGTAAAATTAATATCATGAGATATTGATTATCTATTTAGTCTTCATGGTAAAATGATGATGAATTAAAATCTAATGCACAACAAAGTTTTTCTTAAGCTTAAAATTTTGTTATATACTCTATTTTATTAATTGCTCAATCGATTCATATTTTCTTTTACATTAAAATAGAAAACTCAAAATAAACTAAATAGAAAATTGTTTTTTTGACCCAGAATTGGTTGTAAAAGCCTTAGAATTTCAGATATAATCATTGAATGCTCCATAGATAGCTATAAAACCACTGACCGTTTTGAGACTGCCTGAACTCATTGTCGTAGAGCCTGTACGCCCGGGCATGGGCGCGGATGAGGGTGTGAGCCGCGAGGTAGTCCCCGATGCCCGACTGGAAGATCATCGGAGCCAGGAAGTTGATGTCAGTCCTGGACGGACCGTAGCCTCGGATGACATTCCTAGGCTCGTTGATGGTGATCCACCATTTCACCTGAAATTTCAAAATGCAGAAGAGTCATTTAAACACAAAAGATCACTTAGCCTAGTAAATTAATCTCACATGAAAACGGGCTAAGGAGGCTTAAACAGTAGGAAAACCTCTTAAATCTTCTATTATCCAGCTTATTTCTATTAGCATGAATTAAACATGATTAGCAGCACATACTTGAGTTAGGACTGTAAATAAAACCTCTTCAGAGTTGTCTAGAATATTTTGCAAAGTTTCAGATTTTATGAAAGAGATTTAATAAAGTTTAAACAAATTGTTTATGAAGTTATTTTTTTATTTTATTTTATTTTTTTCATTTCATTGCCAGTTTGATTTTTAAGTGTGCTACTGCTGTCAGTGCTCTATTTTTGAGGATTAGTTTATTTCTTTTGAATGGTAACAATACAATACAGCTACTCTTTATGTGAAAAAACCTCCTTTTCTATAACCTCCTTTTGTTTTGTTGTTCAAGTGCTAGTATTACAAACCTTCTGTCCAAACTCTCTGAACATAACTCTAGCATAGTTTTCAAAGTAGACTGCCATAAGGGGGTTGGTCCAACCTCCAAGATCTTGGAGAGGTTGTGGGAGATCCCAGTGATACAGGGTAACCTGGACAAAATCAAAAACTTATCCCAAATCCGTCATCTAAACCGATTGTTTAAAAATCATCTAAACCCATGTTTAATCCGTGAGGGGTCGCGTCACTGTCTTTTCCACCGGGATTTCAGATTTCTAGTAATATCTCTGATACGTCTTGAGCTATAGTGACCACCCCTCGTATACCTTTCATTGGACTCCTCCACTAGCCGGCAGATCATATGTCACCCCCCTCCCCCGCGCCAGTCGTCGTCTGAAGTGTGTTTACTGGGGACACTGGTGGAATCCACCGTGCGGGACCCATCTCATTCGTGTGATTTTGTTGTTTTTATTTGTGACATTTGCGTGAATCAGTGACTTTTACGGCCTCATATGGATTTTATAATATATTATAGAATGTATTCTATAATAATATTATTAATATTATATTAATTATAATATTATTATAATAATATATATTATATTATAATATTGTAATGTATAATAATATAAATTATTATAATATATTTATAATATATAATATAATATTATAATATATATTATTATTAATAATAATAATAATAATAATAATCTTTATTTGTCACAAGAATGTTCATACACATCATTGACAAAGTCATCATTATAATAAGAGTCACAAAATAAATTCATTATAGGTAATATAAGAATTAAAAACTCTAGTTATGTAAGTCAAGTTAAGTAAAATAAAAATAGATAACTAGGTAAATAAGTGGATTCAAAATTAAAAATCCATATATTTAACTTTGAAAAAGTCTTCAAGCTTATAAAAAGGATTCTTCAATAACCATGAGTAAAATTTGTTTTTAAAAGATTTAAAAGAATACTGACTTATTTTTCTCTCTAGGAAGTTGTAAATTTTTAGTGATAATACGATATGGCTTTTTTGTGTTTTAGTCAGGCGAGAGTAGTTAATAACAGTATTTGTTTTGTTACGAACATTATAGTCATGAAAAGAATGTATGAAGTTTAAAAATTGTGAATTTTTTATTATATAAATTACTAGGTCAAAAATGTATAAATTAATAATGGTTTGGAATTGTAGTTCAATAAAAAGTGGTTTACAGTGCTCTTTGGGATCACATTTTTTTAGCGTTCTTACAGCCTTTTTCTGAATTTTCAGAATTTCCTCAATTCGAGCACAATTTCCATAAAAAATCAAACCATATCTGAAAATAGATTGGAAATAAGCAAAATATGCTGTCCTTAAATACTCTTTTGAGATTGAGTGAGTGAGCCGATTTAGGAGAAAAATAACCCGTGATAGCCTTTTATTCAAATAATCAATATGCGAATTCCAGGTCAGATTATGATCAATGTTCATACCCAAAAATTTGACTGTATCAACAGACTCAGCTTTAAGGGAGCTTGACTTTTGTCCGAGGTTATTATTATAATATATATTATAATAATATTATTAATATTATAATATATTCTATAATATATTATTATAAGTATATTAGTTTAATATTATTATGTTATCACTCGGAGATATTTATATGTACCTAGAGTGTAACATGTATACAATAAAACTCAGATTTATCACACTTTTGTTGATTTTTTCGTAGCCCGGTGGAATCCACCGTGCGCGTCCCCTCGCGGAACTTTCATTCACGCGCCCCCTCGCGGGTTAAGCCTACCATGCTTTTAAATGTTATTGATTGTATTCATGAATCATTTATTACACTGTACCGTGAATTAATCAGAACTAATTTTCAAGTCTAATATAATCTATTCATGGGAGCATGTGCCAGAATAAAATATTGTCAATATTTCTTAAATAAACAATCCAAATCTTTCATGCTTTTACAGTGATATAAAATTTATTGTTTTCTACTATTTACACGAAAATATACTGTTTACATTTTTAATAAAGAAACAAAAAAATTACCTTAATAAATTTATTTACAAAAAATAATCTTTCAAAAACTTACAGAACCAAACTTTTAAAAAGATTTTAAAGAGATATAAGAATTTCTTCTGAAACATAAATATTCTTCTTGTTGAATTCCAATCCCATCTCGATTTTCTTTGTAAGGAGGTTATTAATATTTTGACATACTGTACCATGTGAAGTTTTTATTTAAAACTCTCATCAAACTATTACTCCCCAATGGTAAACAATTAGGCAATCCATCCTTTTATGATTCCATGACTTACCTAATATAAAAATATAACGTTTCTTTAAGTACGCAGTTGTTCACAAAGCGAAGAACCTTTGTGCACTGCAAGCAAGAATCAATAATATTTTATTGTCTTTGAACACAACGTGTGCAATTGACAAAGTCATAAGCAGTGTCAGTCCCTTACACTGTGACTTTATTATAAACTTCAGAAACCCAATGTTGACAACATGCCACTTGTTTTGTCCTGCATAGAAGAGTTTTTCCCACTAATCATCTAAATTTATCGTTTCCCCCCTTTTGGTGATAAAAACAAGCACCACATTGTACTTAACATTAGGCAAGATTTTAAACGGGCGTTACCATTTTGAAACTGACGCATTAGGGCACAGTAATGAAACTCAACACAGACTGAAGTTAAATAATTATAAATTAAATAACCTCCTTAAGGAGCTAACTTTAACGGCGGAAAGGGATCAGCACCATATCAGTGAAGACCTTTACTAAAAAGAAACAAAACTATATTAAAGTTAGAAAAACAACAATTTTCGGTAAACCTGAGGGCATTTTGTGGTAATGCAAAATGGTGAGAGGACTAAAATAAATTATCTTAACCTTAAGATAAAAGCTTATGTGAGTATTATTAATGTACAAAGTCTGAAAAAATAGTATTCTGCTTACTTACCATTGGCTGTATACCGTTGGCCAACAGTTGGTCTATGAGGTTGTGGTAATACTCGAGGCCGGGTTGGTTGATGACGTCGTCGTGGCCCGTGGGCAGCACACGGCTCCAGGATATGGAGAAGCGATAGTGGGCGAACTGTCAACACACAATATACAATTACTCTTAAAGAGTGTTACCCGCCATCTTGGATTTTTCTTCACATTAGATGACTAATGTTAAAAATGCTATGTCTTTAGATGAATGTCATTTTAAAACAAGTTTTAATATCCGGGGGGGACTGTGAGATCAAAAGTTTAAATTATTGATTGTCTGATTAATACGAAAAACAACCAACATATCTGGGAGCAAAATTCCTCAACATTCTGCCAGACAAGATGAAAAATGTCCACTGCAAGAAGAAGTTAAGAAGCAACATCAAAGCATGGCTACATCAGCGTCCTTTATACACAGTGTACGAGTTTCAAAACTGGAGGCATGATTTTTAATACTTCAAACTTTCCTATTTTTGTACTGTATTAGTTTTAGTGACACATTTACTGTTCTCAATGAATCATGTAAATAAAGTATTATTGGCTATTATCTATTGTCTAAAATAAACAAAAAAGTATTCTCAACATTATTTTGTTTGAAGATGTGTTTTTTTTCAGTAGTTTAATCTCATAAATCACTCTATAATCATGATTTTTATTCCACAGTTCCCTAGATATTAAAATTTACTTTAAAATGACATCAAGATGAATCTTTTTCAACCAATATTAAAGGCGTAGCAGACATTTCAAATATAAATAAGAATAAAATTTAAGATGGCAGGTACTGAAGACTCTTAATTCATTTCAGAGGTGTATGATGGAATATTATTGAATTTAATTACTAACAGTTATATGTTTAGCTATTAAATATCTAAAACTTGCAAACTATCAAGTGGGGTGTGCTTGGAAATAAAAAATCTGTTTACAAATTTAGTCTTTTAATTGAGAAAGCACAAATTAATGTTCAATGATTTTTTTTTAATAATCATCAACTAGCATGGGTGTACCGTCAGTGTTTCACTTTATTGGGTCAAAATTTTCTATAGTATGATAACTGAGTAATAATAAATGGGAATCCTTCTCCTATAACGTCTTTACAGGCTAGAGATGCTTGTAATCATATTAAAGATAAAATTAAGTCCTAAGATTTTTTTTATCCTTCCAAATTATTAGGACAATTTTTTCACATGCTCCTCTTCAAATAACATGATCCTTTTATTAAATTTTAAATTGATAACTTACCAATAAATAAAATTCGTTATTGTGGTGAGGTTGAATGATATTACGCATTCAAGGAATGCATCCTTAAACCATGACTCTAATATTATTAGGCCTCACCACAGTAAAAATTTTTAAGTATTGTAAAGTGAGCTGTCAATTTAAAATTTAATAAATATTCCAATAAGAAGAGCTACAGAAATGATGATCCTTTACGCTTTAGATTTTCAGTCAAACTATTCAAACATATCAAACCCATTTCTGAAGTGTCTGACTAGTATAGACATTTATCTCTTCCCCAAAAAAATCTTCACGAGATTTGGGTTTATTTGAACTGTTCAATCAGTGTAAGCACATGTCCCAGTATCTATATGAGTCACGCTCTCGTGACGACTTATCTGTCGAGGTGTTGTCTTTACAGATTACATACAGTAAACAATAAACTGACCCCAATCTGCTTGATGAGCTGAACATCTTCCGTGTACTGGTGGTAAGAGTTGCAGGCAATGTCGGCCGTGTCGTTGTCCTTCACGATACTCGGTTTCTGATGGATCAGTCGATCCCAAATGTTTTCTCCTTTACCTGGAATAAAATGGGACAAGAATAACTGTTTGGTTCACAGAAATGTTCCTTTCTAATTTTCTATTTTTGTCACTTTTTGTAGATGAAAAACATTTATGATTTAAAGCCATATTTAAGCCTGTTACGATCTGTTTCTATCTTCAACTTATAACTATATACAATTGCCATTCTGTTTAATATGCATATAACAATAATATTGTTGATTAATTTATTTTGATTTTTTAATCAATTTGTTAGGGGGGGGCGGCGTCTGGGAGTCCTTAAAGGAGAGCCGCCACTGGATGAAGTTTCGGTTAACCCAGTTCTTAAAAATAAACAAAAATAACCATAAGAACTTTTGAAGTTCAATGATGTTTATGACACCTAGCTAGTTACAGTGGTGAAGTGCTTCTAAAGCAATAAAGTACTATATTACTGTTTAAACTCAAGTTTACCGTCACTGTCCCAGGCTCCTTCAATCTGATAAGCGGAGGATGAGCATCCGATGAGAAATCCGGGTGGGAAAACGTCCTCGGACTCTGAGGAAAGCTTCAGGTGTGGCCAGATTAGTCTGTCAGATGCCTGTAATTAGACCCATATAAATCCGTAAACACGGTCAACAAATATATGTATACTTACAAAAATTTTTAATTAAGTAGTAAAGACGTTTTGCAACCTATAATAATTCACCCAATAATAAATTTTACATAGCTTCCAATTTTCTAAAATAATTATAAATAAATGGTAAAGTTCATCACTAAACTTCATAATCTATATATTAATAAGCAAGCATGTTTCTTTTCCTCCTTTTTTCTTTGCTTCTGTGGATTGTAAAATACTGTTTTACGAAATTATGAGCAGAATCGCAATATAATTCACATCGGTCCCCAGAGCTACGCCCTAAGGTCGGTTCCTACGTGGGCGACAGATGCGACGCGACGAGAGCGACAAAATTTCAAACAAATGTATAAGCATTGGAGCGTTCTTAGTGGGCGACAGGAGCGACAACAATTTACAATGTATAACGTTATGGCAATGCAAGCTTGTCGCTGGTGTCGCTCCAGTCGCTCTCGTCGCGTCGCATCTGTCGCCCACGTAGGAACCGGCCTAAAGGCTTTCAAAGTTTCAATGTTAATCTTATGGGAGAAGAATAATTGATTAAATACAGCTGTTGTAATATCCAATGCTAGCAAATCAGGAAGAACAGGATGTTTAAGTTATAAAACATATGAAAACTAATTGGCTCAACATCAACTGAGTTTTTGGTTGAATTTCAACCAGTAGGTGATCTCTAGTATGGTTTATTGGCTCAAATCTTATTTGAAGGTATGTCCTAAATTGCATATTTACCCAGATATCTGCCATTTTTTCAACTAAACAACTTCCGTAACGGATCAGTATATTGAGTTCATATTTGGCATGGACCATCATTATAACAATAGAACAAGTTTCTTGATATTTTCAAATTAATTATCATAAATTGAGATGTTCTCAGTAAAAATTCACGATATAACTCCATTAATTATTGCACAATCTTTCTAGCATTATTAGATAATTGGGATCCCCACTTTTTTGTTTCTTGTACATTGTACAATTTTGGTAAAATTTACCAATTTTAAGGAAATCCCATTACAATCTTAAATCTGAAAATCTTAAGTCATCTTCATGAGCTAGTGGCACAGTCTATGTTAACCAAGTGGCTTGTGGGCAAAACACGGTATTTTATTCCCGTTTTGGATGCCATTTTTCAACCAATTTTCTTTAAACTTGGTAATCATTTGGTTGAATAGTTGTATTAGGTCTCTCATGCCTTAAAAGTTTAAAAATCTGAAAATATTACTCTCGGTGACATTGCAAAGTAACTTAATTTTCCTTGCTTTTAAAATTTTTGTCTAGTCTACTAATAAAATTATTTCTACTGATATATCAGGTATGAGGGACCTAAATCAAACCCTAATTTACAAGAGAAGACATTTTTTACCCGTAAATATCCAAAACAGGGGAATATCGGAGGCATAAAATACACATTGAAATCAAATGATTTTTTTTTATTCTCAAAACGAACATTATTTGGATCCATAACTCTACATTGATACATCTCATTCATCTCTTAAAATTGATACATAACTCATAACAATCCATTACGGAAATGAAAATGAAGTAGTGGAAAAAACAAAACAACAGATATCTGGCTGTTTTTGCCCAATTAACCATATGAAAAAGTTTAGAGACCGGCTTTACAAAGACACTCTATACATGTTTATAAATAAGGTTTCTCTCAAATAAATAATAATGTTTAAACTTTCTAAGTGTTTTCCTTTTTTCAACTTCTTACCACAAAAATATACAAATCAGCTAATAACAACATAAGTTATTATATTGTTTTCTGTGAAGGTGCAAAAACTATCCATTAGTGATAGTGACATTATTTCTTTTTCTTTCTACTAAAACTTCATTTCTAAAAAAAAAAATCTTGTACCTATAAAAATCTATTTTTTTTAAGATGTTTTAATTTTTTAAATAATAAACCATGGTAAGTTATCAATATAAAACTTTTGTGCACATTGACTTACCCTCCAGAAACCGAAAATGAAACAAAACACACCAAACGCAAAGCAAAGCAAAAAATACAACACAAATGGCCATATATTTAAAGTGCGCGTCTTCTGAGGAATTTGCTGATAGCCATTACGATTGTTGTTAACGTTGTCCAGTAAATTCATTGTGAAAAACAAAGTTGAACTGAACTGAAAACAGTTAATAATTCCTATCAACAACTGACCCTTGGCTGTGGGTATAGATAACAATAATAAAGAATTTACTCAGCCATGAAGCGAGAAAGTCAATGCAAGGCTTGTTGTTTGGATAAATTGTACACATGATAATTTCCATAATGGAAAAGTACATTACAGGCGAAAGGGTTGAGTCATGTTTCAAAGTTGTCAGATAATACTTATCTATAGGCCTAAGCTTTTTAGAATGTATTTTTAAAACATAAAATTTTCTCTATTTTAAAATCTAATACACAAAGTGTCACAAAAATCCAGGACTGGAGATGCATATTCGGATTCTATTCATAGAAATAAATTGAAAATGTTCGGTGATAGTTTTTTTTTTTTTTCAGATTATTTGTTAATCTTTGCTATGTCATGTATTTTTTTACTCCTCCTAGAGTTTTTTACTCTCGGAGAGTTTTTGCGAGTGATACGCGTTGTGTAACCGGTGTTGAGAGTTAGCTCTCCAACTCAACCTGAGAGTAACTAATTCTCTCCAAGAGCTGGATTTTGCAAGTTTAGACATATCGTGTAAACGGGAAATTTACCTGCAGTGTAAACGCTTCTGCGAGAAACTCCTGAGAGTACCAATCTCTCCGAGAGTTAAAAACTTTCACGTGTAAACCTAGCTTTACATTTTCTAACATTCAAGGATAGTCCAATTGATAGAAGGTGGTTATCAACCATTCCAACTAGTTTTGATGTTGACTCAGTGTTATTGCCAAGGATAACAATATCATCAGCAAACACACCATGACTGTTAATTTTTCTAGACCAGGTACCAATTCAAAACCATATAAATCTGAAATGTTCCTATCAGAGAGTTCTTTAAGAATGAAGTTGATAGCAATGTTGAATATTAGAGGCTCTTGTGGAACTCCTCTGTTTACTTTTATTGGTTTGGTTTTATTTAACCCAGATTCAACTTGAATGATGTTTTCCGACTGGGACTTCCGTTATTTTTAAAGCTCTAATAATATGTTCATGGCCTATGTTGTCAAAAGGTTTACTAACATCTAAGAACATAATGCAACAATCTTTCTTATTTTATTTTGCATATTTCAGGCAGTTATTCACCAAAGTTGAATTTATGTAAGTCCCAGGAGTAGATACAAATCCTCTTTGATGAGGTGATAATTCTATGTATGGAGTAAACTTGTATTTCAATTACTCTTAAGCTGTAATTGAAAGAGCATGACATAAACTCTTCAATTCCTGGTTCTAAGCTACCTTCCCAATTTTCAGCAAAATCAGTTCTGCCGTTTTTGAGATATAAGTGGTGTAACTAACACGATTCTTTTATATACACAGATTATTCTCTAAACTTATTGGTTAGAGAGCTACAGGCAATTGAAGTTCATTTTTAGTCCCATAAGAATAACATGGGGCAAACTTTAATTGCCTATATATCCGAAACCTTTCAGTAAAATAAAAACCAGTTACTTAAGAATAAAAATGCCTTAAAATTATGTTTTAAGATGATTTCACTCATAGAATTTATCATTCACAAAAAAATGCTTTTTTCCAATATAGGTGGACAAATAATACATTTTTTAAAATTGATATTATTATGAAAAATATGATCTTTAAACATTTTTTAAGACATTTTTATTTTTGAGTATTTTTATTTTACTAAATGGTTTCAAAGATACCGGTCATAAAAGTTTGTCCCATGTTATTCTTGGGACTAAAAATAAACTTCAATTGCCTAGGTCCCTAACCATGAGTACTACCGTAATAGCGTTACAGGTTTGTGGTACTCTACTGTACCGAGGATAATAAGAGGTAAACTAATGAAATTAATCTTTAAAACAAATACCATATTTTCCTTATTAGTTGAAGAAATAAATGTTTTAAATGTGCACAATTTTTCAGACATAAAACATAAATGATCAACTTTTATGATTAACTGAAAAATTAAAGTAGAAGCCTCATTAAGGCCCTTCATGGACCGAGTCCTGAAACGGACAACCAATGGGAATAGAGCCCGGAATTATCATAAAAGTACGAAAACCAACTAAATGTAAAAATAAGGTGTCCAACGTTCATTTTGAATGGCCAAATCTTGATATTAAAGTTATTCTACAGTGTCTTGTTCCTATGTTTATAAAATTTCACTTTTACTGATTCGACAATCAATAAAAATATATACATATTTATCTTACAATGAAAATTTCTTAGATATTTATGAGAAGGATGTTGTTCATTTGTGTAACCTGAGAGTTTATTAAAGTTCAACAACATGAAATCATTTGTAATGGTAGACATGAATTTTTCATAGAAGTGAGCGGTGTTAAGACGGGTTTACACACAACAACTGTGCAAAAACAAGTCTGTACGTTTTGTGGGATATCGGATGTTCGTTTACACATAACGATTAAACATAGATTTGTCTGAAGATAAGATGGTGCATGCACACGGTCCGTCTTTCCGTACAAGTCAGTCAGTGTTTTCCCCTCATTTGTCCTTTTTATTTCTGTCAGAATAATCTTTACTTTTAATTTGCCATAAGCAAGGAAAGTTTTTCTACAGTTCTATAAACTCTATGAGAAACTCCTGAGGGGCTTCATGCAGGTCTGGCATTTGAGTTCCTTCACCAAAATAAACTTCAAAAACCTGGTAAGCAACAAAACTTCAAAAATTAGACAACAAATGGATCTTACACAGTAATCACTCAAAATTACGATATGAGATATAAGACGACGACGAGAAAACTGCGGTCGAGACAGGGTGTATCCATTTACACGCTACAACTTGTCGATACCAACTTGCCAAGCAAGGACTTGTCATTGCAAACCCACGAGGTTAGTGCAATTTTCCACAAACCTTCCGATCTGGCTCCAACTCAGACAAGTCGTAACGACTTGCGGATTACACGTTCCGTATTGCATGCAACGTCATATTGTTCTGACAAATCGTTACGTGTAAACCCAGCTTTAACCTGATGATTTTGGTTAAATAATGGACAGGAGGGCTTCTAAAACTGAACAAAAGATAACACTTGTTATTTCACTAAAATAATATTAATTCCTGATAAATGTTATTACTTTTGTACATACTGTATAATAGTAGTTTTCATCACTAGGAGCAAAAGTAGGGTTTTTTTGGTGAGCAATCGAGTTTTCAAAAACGATTAAGCATCAAAAAGACACTTTTGCTACAAGTGATGATAACAACGATTTTTATCACAAGGCGAAATTAGACTTTGGATCGTTAAAAATATTTACTATAAAGTTGTATTTTCGAGGTTATAGTTACAAAGTAAGTAATATGCATTGTTTACATTTCTTTTATTTACAAATAATGCTCCTCACAACATTTAAATTTTAAAATTCTGCTCAACATTAATAAATGAATAATGTACTTAGGAAACAGCTGACTTTTCAGTCCTAGGACCTAAAAAATTCTCCAGCTGATTTTTCAATCCGAGGACAAAAAAGAATAGTTTTTAGTACCGGAACTATCGAGAGAACAAAAACAGGCTGATTTCGTGCAGAATGATATAAAATTTAATTAGATGGTGTCCTTTATGATCTTTTAGCGAATTTCCCATAGGGAATAAGCTATTACCGTAGGTCTCATGGTAAGACCTAAGCCCGGGACCATGCTACTTTTTCGTTTTGAGGTGCCCAGAGACCAAAAATAATAGTCATTAAAATTTATATATATATATATATATATGTATATATATATATATGTATATATATATATATGTATATATGTATATATATATATATATGTATATAAGTAGATAGTATCATGTTGGTTCTGGCTCACTTTTGGAGACAATCAAAAATCAAACAAATTTCATAGTTTTTTAATACAATTATGCAATATTTTTGCCACTTTTTGGCCAATTTTCAGCTTTTGTCAAATTATCATAAAAAATATGCAATTTTAATGAAATTTTTAACAAATATGCCTAAATTTTCTACAAAATAAAATTTTTTTTAAAAACAAGTAAAATTATCACATTTTATAAGTATTTTTTCAATAAAATTAATAGTCGACTTTTCATAAGGTAATTTAAAATTTTAATAGTATTTTTTCAATAAAATTTACTAAAATAGTAATATTCTAATTAATTTCAGTAATATCATTTTTGATTATATTATATTCAAGTAATTTTTCAGATACAATAATAATATAACAATTTGTTTTACTAGTAGCTACTATATCATAATCAAAATCTGCATTAATAATAATATCATTTTTTGAACTTGAAATATTTGTTGGATTTTTTGTAGTATCAATTACATAAATTGGTCTATTTTCTAGAAATTCTGTTGGACTATAATACATTTTACTACTAATATAATAAACTTTTTTGTAATCTTGATACATTTCATACATAATTCTAAATTTTTCATTGTTTATATCAAAATTTTCCAATTCATCAGGGTAATAATGACCATTTAGTTTTACTCTTATATTTTTTACATACATACTATCAAATTTAGAAGTATCAAATAACTGATCATTTGTTCTTGATTTTTGAAATCCAATTATAATAAATTTTGGATTATAAATATTTCTATAGATATTTGTTATATCAAAACTTAAATTCTTTCCTGTAATATTTTTTTGTTCAATGCATTGCCAATGATTAAAATGAAAATTTACTTTTTCAAATTTGCTTAGTTCATTAATTAATTGAATTTTACTTGTTGTTTTGTATTCAATTATAGGAACTCTAATAAAAAATTCATCAATTGTTATTTTACCTTCAGTTGGTAATGTAGCATTATCATAAGATCCATCAGCCTTTTTAGTTTTCCATCTAAAAATTGCATCATTATCTTCTGATCTAATAAATGTTATATTAAAACCTCCTTTGTATAATGGAATATTTACATTTTCAAAAAATCCTAATCCAAAATGAGATAAATTACCAATTGCTTCAAATTTATTTTTAAAATTTGATTCAAAACCATTATTTATTTGATTTATTTCTGATTTTGAATAAGTTATAGTACCTTTAATTGTACTTAATAGACCAGGATATTCAATTTCATCAATCAATTTATTATGTTTTCTAACTTCAATTTTTGAAAATAAAAATGGAACAAAATTATCAATTAATTTTATATTAGCACCATTATCATATGAATTTCCATCAGATTTAGTCAATTTACCAGATATATAAAATTGAAATTTAGAAGTACAAAATCCATCTCCAAAATCTATATTAAATTCAGTTTTTTTATTAGGTTCATTTAAATGTAATTTAGATAATGGATAGAAATTTTTGTATTCAGCTCTTTCAATATCATTTACATATTTTTTGTAATCAGCCATTTATTAAGGATAAATTTTTTAAATCAAAAGCTTTTTTAAAACAAGTAAAATTTTTATAATTTTATGATGTCAAATTTTATTTATGTATCAATTTCATTTTTACTTTTAAAATACTCAATTTCTGTAGCATGATCAATTATAAATTTTGCTGATATTTTTTGATGTTCTAAAATTAATTCCCAATTTAATGTAAATGCATAATCATGAATGAAATATTCAGTTAAATTTTGATATTTACAAATCAAATCAATATAATCTTTTAATTGATAATTTATGAATTCAGTAATAAAATCTATAGTTAAATTTTGATGTTGAGCAATTTTTTGCCAATTTAATTTATTTTGAAACAATCTCATCATATTAATACTCAACTCATATTTTTCAGAAATATCATCCCAATCATCTTTGTTTAATTGATTTTGGTTTCTGATAATGAATAAATCAAATGAACTGTATAGAGCCATTTATTAGGGAGAAAATTTTGTAAAACAACTTTTCTTTGAATTACAAATACAACATTTTGATTTAATGACATTTATATTTTTCAATTTTATTATCTGAATATCTTTAGAATTAGTTTTTTGTTTACATTTAAGACAATAAATCAACTCCATTTATATAAAATAATTATTGTAACTTATCTATATCATCTTTAATTAGTATTATTTCAGCATTTAATTCTTTTATGGATTCATTGACTCCATCAAATAGAAATTTTAGTTCTTTTTCTAATTTTTCTTCTAAATTTTCAACATATTTTCCAATATTAATTAAAAAGTCTGTAATTTTATTTAAATCTTTTTTAGTTTCTGAATGATCATTACCAATTTTAATAATTGAATCTAAAACTTCATCTAATTCTGACTTAACTATAACATCATATTTATTTATACTTGGTTTTACATTAACAATTCTTTTACCATTAATATTTATATAATTTTTTGATAAACCAATAGCATTTACTAAATTTTCAGTCTTTTTTACATGACTTTTAAAACTTTTACTAAAATTATTAAAAAATGTATTTAATTTGGAATTTATATAATCTTCTTTAATATTAATTGGATGTTTTTTCTGTCTTCCAAACAGATCAAATATATTTTGTGAATCCATATTTATTAAGGATTAATTTATTTATTATATTATCAAATTTTTTATTATTATTTAATTCATTTAATATAAAAATACATAAATGACCACAAATTGGTGGATCATTATAATTCTGAATTTGATTATCATTATAAAATATATTATCTTTTCCTAGATATTTAACTAATTCTATTGGTGGTTTATTAACTATATTTCCATATGAATCAAAATAATATTTAATTTTATCTTTTTTATAATAACAAACCCAATGAGTTCCATTTCCATCAAATGAATCTAAATTTATAATTCCACATTCAAATTTATTGACTTTATTAGGTAATATATCTCTCATAAATACACCTCTAAAATATTTTATATTTTTACACAATTTTTCTAATTCACCTAATGTTAGTGGTTCAAAATTTTTTTATAATTTTGTTTCATATATTTTAATGTTTTTTTATCTAAACCAGATCCTTCTACATTTTTTAATTCATGATCTAACCAATCAACAAAATTTCTAAATTTAGGAATTATAGACTCTTTTACTACCTTTGCTCCTTTTCTAACATTTGGTGTATAATTTTTAACTATAGGTATATTATCAGCAAAATCTAAAATTTCTTTTAGTAATCCACCATTTTTTATTTCTTTTAATTGATTATATGAAAATTCAAATCTTAATCCTTTATTTAATTTTTTATGTTTATTTAGTTTATTGATTTGTCTTTTAGATAATAATATAATATCTTTTCCATGTTCATTAAATTGATCAATATTAAATTGAATTATAACTGATCTTTTATTTTTAAATGCTAATTTTATTTTTGATTTTTGATTATCTGTCAAGTTTATATTTATTTTTTCCATTTATTAAGAAAAAAATTTATAGTTTTTTATAATATAGATTAACATAATTAATTTTATTAAAATTTTAATCCTACTTCTAAACCCATACCAAATTTTCTTTTCATCCACAATACACCTGATGTTGGTAATGCAATTAATCTTTCACCAATTCCATGATTATTTGATGTTACTATATCCCATGATTTATCTTGTAAAATTTTATCAGCTATTTCATTTCTAGATTTTGTATCTTTATGATCTCTATAAAATAAATCATGTTCTTTAGCAGCTTTATCTAAATCATTTATTCCAGGATCACCTCTTTTTACTCTTTTATTTAATTTAGTTCCAGGCCCTAGATATTGATAAACAGGTACATGTAATTCAAAAGGTAAATTATTTATAACATCATTTAAAATACCTGATCCATCTTTTAATAATGGTGATGAAATATTTGCCAAAATTCTTTTTAAATACTTAATTCCTTCAGGTTTTTCAATTAATTCATCTAATTTATTTGATATAAAGTCTTTAATTGCTTTCTTTTCATTTAAAAAATTATTATTGCCAGCTTTTTCTTGTGCATATATATAATTAATAATATTATCTAATTTATTTAAATCATCTATAAATCTATATTCAATTTTATTTTCTGTATATTTTCTGATTCCTGAACCTTCAATTTCACCTTTTAATTCCCAAATATGTTTAATTAAATTAATATATTTATCACCTTTACTAGATTTTGGTTTCTTACTATTTGGATCATTATTTTTATAAATTGAATTAGTTTCCCATAAAATCTTTGAATAATTATTTAAATCATCTTGTGTATATAAATTATTATCTGGTTTCTTTTCATAAGTTAACAATCTCCATAATCCATGTGTTCCATTATATTTTTTATCATCAATTATTAAATCATCATTATCAATTACAGTTATTTTATCACCAATCATAAATGATTTTTTATGTTTATTCCAATATAAACCAAATTTATCATCTTTTGTTCTTGGTAAATATTTTTGTGCTAATGGACCAATAATTTTATCTAATGTTTGAGGTGAAATTAAATTTGGGTCAATAAATGTCGATTCTTCTTGAATTATTGGTTGTCTGATTGGTCTAAATGGAGTACTTGAAGGTAAATTTAATTCTTCAGTTTCTGGTATTGATATATTGGCAAAATTATTAACAATAGGTACCAATTCCATAAGGTTTTTATTTTCATTTAAGACTTCACCAATTTTATTTTCAACTTTACCAATTGCTGATGTTATAGGTTCATATGCTTTTTGTTTAATTTTTTCATAATTGTCTTCAATTTTAATTTGATTTTTAAATTCTTTTATTAATTTTTTTTCAATATCATCTAATTTTTTAGCTTCATTAACAGATATTTTATCCATTTATTACAAAGAAAAATTTATGTTCAACACAAATCATGTTAACATAAACACAAATCATATTAACACAAAACACAAATCATGTTAACACAAACACAAATTATGTTAACATAAAAACAAATCATGTTAACACAAAACACAAATCATGTTAACACAAACACAAATCATGTTAACATAAACATAAATCATGTTAACACAAATATAAATCATGTTAAACACAATTCATTTTACTTTATTTCTGTAATTTTCATTAAATATATAAATACTAATGAAATAAATAATACTAATAAAATAAATATTCTATCAATTATTGAATCAAACATACAACAAACCATTATCATTATTTAATATCAGAAAAATTTTTCATATATTTTCCATCATTTGATTTTTTCAATAAATTAATAGTTAAAAATCCATAGTCTTCTTTCCAACAATCATTACAAATAGTTTTAAATTTATCAAATTTCATATCTGATCCAACAAAATTATTATATATTTTTTTCATATAATGTTCATTTTGTTTAAAGATGCATAACATATTTAAATTATTTCTAATTAATTGCATATCAACTTTTGAATAACATTGTGATAAATAAATACATGATATATTTTTATGTCTACCCATTATAAAATATTCTTTAATTTTATCTTGTTTTTCTAAAATACAATCATCAAAAACTACTAATGAATTTGGTTTACATTTATTTAGTGGAATCATATCATCACATGAAAAATAAGAAATTTGTTTATTAATATTTGATTCTATATTTTTAAATCTTTTTTGTAATAATTTATAAGATGGTTGTTCTAATGATTTACTAAAAATAAATAAATTTGAATATGGAATTAATCTTTTGTAAATAAAATGTAATAATAATGTAGTTTTACCAGATCCACTTGTTCCTATAATTAATAATCTAATAGGTTGATCATTTTTATTATTTTTATCATATGATTCTAATTTTATATTATCTTTTTTTTCTAAAAATTTCTCCATTTAAATAAGATGAAATTATTTAAAATAATTGGTCATTCATCCAAACTAGAATTAAGATTAGAACATCCAATACATTTAGATGGAAAATATAGTATTGGTTTAAGTGGATTTTATTCAGATAATTTTATATCAAATATACCAAATGATTATAAAAACTGTTATGGATATTCTATTAAAGATGAAGATGATAAAATTATAGATCAATATTTTGATATAAATAAAGGAAATTATACAATTGAAGAAATAAAAAATATTTTTATTAATAGTTTAAAAGAATTTAAAAAGAAAATTAATAAATTTGATGAAAATGATTTCATACTGAAAAATGATGGACCATATATTATAATAAAATCTCCTGTTAAAATTATAGTAACAACAATTATAATTGATTTATTAGGGTTAAATAATAAAATAATTGAACCAAATGTATTAACAAAGGGAATAAAACTACCAAAAATTAGACCTTTTGATGTTATTGAAATACATTGTAATTTAGTTGATCCTAGTTTTGAAAATCATAAAGATCATTCACATTTACATAAAGAATCAGAAATTCTATATTCATTTTATCCAAATGTTGAATATGGATCAAAAATTAGTGAAAAACCAAATGAAATTGATTATATTCCTTTAAAAAATATAAATAAAATTCAAAATATTGTAATATCTATTCAAGATAGTGATGGAAATCTAATAAATAATGAAAATATTAAAAGTATTGTATATTTAAGATTAAAACAAAATTTGTAATATAAAATTTGTCTACATAAATAATAAAAACCATAATTGATTTAATTAACAATAATTTTATATTTAATAATAAATTAATTGTATTTAATAAACAAAATAATCCTTGGTTTAAAGGAAAAGATATTTGTAATATTTTAAAATATTAAAATTCTAGAAAAGTTTTAATTGATAATGTCAAAGAAGAATATATAAAACTTTAAAAATATCAAGTGTAATCAACAGTTATACTTACATAATGATGATAAATTAATTTACATAAAAATTATAGATGTCACAAATTATGACACCCTAGAAATTGATGTACAAACATGTTTTCAGATGCCCTAAAACAGGGCGTCAATAAAATAGATATTAAAACAATATTTATTAATGAATCTGGTTTATATTTATTAATTTTAAAATCCAAAAAGGTAGATAAACAATAAGGATAGTTGATGATAAATTAAAATTTATAGATATTTTTAGAGGGGACAATTTGTCCCCCTATCATATAATAAAAAACATACAAAACTTATTAAAATTAGGTAGGACCCAAAATGGGCCCCATATAAATTATAATATTTATTTTAAAAATGTTTAAAGGAGGTAACCTTATCATACAATAAAAACTTAAGGGTAACAAAATGTTACCCTTCTTAAACATTCAAAAATATTCATAAATATAATAAATTATATACAAATTTGAGACCCGTCTTAAAGACGGGTCTTACTTATAATAATAATAAAGTAAAATTTATAGATATTTTTATGTTAGATATTCAATAAATTATTGAATATATTTAAATTTATTAAAGAAAATATTTAAAAATATACATAAAATTATAGTATAAATTCAATATCATATGGTTATAAATTATTAATATAATTTTGATCATTTTCTTTAAAACTTTCTTTAACATAATTTTTTATTATATTTATAAATGGTTCTATTATAAAATTAAACTTATAATGATATACAAAATAATTTTTATATTTAAAAAGATATATTAAAAATTTATTTGATACTTTAGTTTTAAATAAATATAATTTTATATCAAAATCATTATTTATTAATTCTTTTGGAACAATTAAAATTTCCATTTATTTATAATTATTTTTATATCCCCAAGGTAATGTATCAATTTTATTTTCACAAATAAATCTTTTATCATCTCTATTACTTAATGCTAATTTATTTATTGTAATTGTATATAATTCATGTTTAAAACTTCTAATACAAGTCATTTCTCTATATTGTTCTTGATCATCAAATAAACATTTCTTAAAATCATCCATATGTAATGTTTTATCAACAACACTTTTCTTAATTCCTTTACATTTTACAGGATTTTTATTATTAAATTCATAACTATATGATTTTGATCTTAAACCACAATATTCTTCTAATATTTCACCATTTAACTCATCTTTAAATTTACCAATTATTTTTTTATTCTTTTCACTATAGCATTCATGTTCTTTCTTATAATCACTTGTATCAAATTCATTAATATTTTCTTTAATAATTTTATATGGATCCTTTTTAAATTCTATAAAATAACTGTCTGTGTCCATATATAATAACCTTATATTTGGATCAAACTTCTTTAATTTTTCATAATAAAATTGATACATATGTAATTTTGATAAATCAAGTACTGAAAATCCTATATAGATTGGTTTATCAAACTTAACCTTTTCTTTTATCATATGTGAAGCAATACAGTCTTTATCAAATATACTAAATGTTTTAAAATTAGGTTTTTTGCTTGTTTTAATGAAAACTTTTCATCACCTAATTTAATATCACATCTATTTCTAACATTTTCCATAGTTTTTCCAAAAACACTATTATTCATCAATTTAAAAAAGTCTTTTTCAAAATCTGATGTTGATTTGGATCTTAATTTGGTATTTAATTCAATATATTTTTTCATATAATCATCTTGATCAAATGCTATAACTCTATTAACTTTCTTTAATTTTAATCCTTTTTGTAGATAATATTTTAAGTTTCTTGAATGAATAACATAATCTTTTTTATCAAATAATGTTGTGCAAAGCTTATTATTATAATGTTCAGGTGCTAATGGTAAATCTTTATGGTCATCATGTAATTCAATAGGATATTCTAAATTAACATCTAATATATATCCATATTCAGCATTTTCATCTAATTCTAATATTGTTTCTTCCCATTCATTTAATGTATATGTATTAGGATTCATCCATGTTATATCTTTATAAGGTAATTTTTTACTTAAAGCCCATCCATATAGATTATTTGCATCTATATATAACATATAATTTTCAGGTTTTGTTTTATCATAATTTTTTGTATATTTATTGTTTGCTTTACAATATCTAGTTATACATTGTGAAATACCACCTCTAATACCTTTTTCAATCATTAAATACATATTATAATCACTTATTAATTCTAGTTTAATTTTTGTTAATTTTAACATAGAATCCCAAGCTAATGATGGTGATGTTAGATAATGTGCTGGATCTAATTGATAATTTTTCAAACAAACAGATCTAAAATTTTCAAATATATCAGCTAATAATAATACATCCTGAATATTATACAAATCTGAATAATTACCTAATGTTTTTATTTTTAATTTATTCCAAACTTTTATATAATGTTTATAATCATCATCACTTATATTTTCATTAGTTAAACAACTATAAAATTGATCTTTTTCTAATATTTTATCATAGTTTAATTTTTTAACATTATCAATAAATTCATATGGAAATACACCTTTAGAAGTTAATATTTTTAATGTTTCATTATCATATTCAATTATATCATTTTCTTTTATAAATTTATTTATATGCTTAAATTCTTTAAGATTTTTAGCTAATTTTTCAATTGATGTAGCCATAAATCTAAATGTATCTACAAATGAGAATTTTATAAATTTTCTAGGTTTAAAATATAGTTCACCTTCAAATTCATAACCATAACCAGAATTTACTGAATAGTTTATATATTTTTCATCTGTATTGGCTAACAAATCAATTTTACCATATTTTTTAGCTAATTCTTTTATAAACAAATGTGTATCATAATTTGAACTATTATGACAGAATATAGGAATATTTTGAGGAAATTTTAGATTTAAATTACAATTTAAATGTGCAGCACCTCTAAATTTTCCTGTTAAATGACAATGATCTCTTACTTTTATTCTTTTATCATTATCAAAACCACTATTTTCACAAATATGACAAATATTAGTTTTTTGATAGTTAATTTCTTCTTCATTAGTTAAATTCATAGGCTTTTTATTTTTTGAATTATATTTTTTAGCTATATATTTTGAAATTTCATCTAAATATTCAAATAATTTATTTGGTACATTTATTAATTCTTCTTCATTTTTTGCTCTATAACAAATAGGTTTATACATTTTATTAGTTACTCTAGATACTAAATAGATTGTAAATCCATATGGTATATGTTTTTGAATTTTATTTGTATATGAGCAATTTGGATTATTTTTACAATTATCAATCTTTTCTAATATACTTTCAAAATCCATATAAATTACATATGGATGTTCAAACTTTTTATAATAATTTTTAAAACTTACAGTTTGACCTTTAAATGGCATTATAGGTCTACAAGGTTCTAATGATTTACATATTTCTAAATGATTATTTAAGTCTTTGTTTTTGTAGAAATGAGTTAAACATCTTCTACAAATATATTTTTTATTTGTATTTTTTTGTGTTAATTGCTTAGATACTAACTTACTTAAATCTGTAATCAATATATAATGAGAATTGTTATCAATTTTATGGTATAATAAATCAATTTCTAGTTTTGTATTATAATGTTCAGATATTTGTAATGGTACTATCTTTTTATCTTCATCAATTCTATAAATATTTATTGACATTGATGGATAATTATATTTAGAATCAAATGATCTTTTTTCAAATAATTTAATATCTTTCAATGTTATTGGATAATCAAAACCTTTAAAAATATCATCATTTATATATTTTTGGTATTGTTTAACTCTTTCAGCATTTTTGTTTGGTTTATCAATAGCACATCTAATTGCATAAATAAAACAATATTCATCTTTATTTTTAAAATTTACACAACATTTTTTATTCTTAATTTCATTTGGTAATTCTATATATGATCCAGCATTTAATGAATTATTTTTAGATAATTTTAGATTTAATTCAACACATCTTTTTAATGACCAACCAGAACCTTTTGATGGTTGATTTAGTTGTTCTCTAATTATTAATTTCTTAAATTGATCATCAATAAAATCATCTATATTTAAAATATCTGAACTTTTTATACAAAAATACATATTACTATTTTGAATTTCACCATTTATTAATTTTCTTTCATATTCACATTCTAAAGCCATCTGTCCTTTAATATTTTTGAATTTTTGTTTTTCTATCATTTTTTTTATTTCATTTCTTTGAGTTTCTAAATAATCATTAATATCTAAATCATCATTTGAATTTGTTAAAATATAATCATGAAAATATCCTTTTAATGACGAAGCTTCTTGAATATTTATTATATTTTCTTTTGGAATTGGTTTATTTTTAAAATAATCATTTAATAATCCAATCAATTCATTTCTAGTTTTATTAACAATTTTAATACTATTTTTAATTGCTAAATTTTGAATATATTTTAATGATCTATATCTTAAATTATTTGGATTTTCTTTAATTTTGTTTAATCTTTTAATTAGTTCATCTCTAGATAAATTTTCATAATTTCTGACAGATAATTTTTTTGCAATTTCATTTAATTTTTCTATATTAAATAATGAATAATTTGTAAGATCAAATGTTTCTTTAATATTTGTCAATTCATCTAAAGTTTTATTTTTATAATTATATATATTATTATTTTTACACCAATGTTTTAATTCAAATATTTTATTATCATATTTTTGTTTATTTAATAAATGTTTAGTTGAGTTATAATGTCTATCATAATTTTTATATAATATATTTGTATTACAATAAGGACAATTAATATTTTTATTTGTTCGTTCCATTTATTAGAAATAATTTTTACTTAGAAATAAAACTCTTAAAAATATGAGAAGTTTTTCCACTTTTTTCTAGGTAATTTATAGTTTAAATTGTAATTTTTCAATCAATAGTCAACTTTTCACAAGTTAATTTAAATTTTCTAGAGTATTTTTTCAATAAAATCAATAGTCAACTTTTCACAAGTTAATTTAAGTTTTCTAGAGTATTTTTTCAATAAAATCAATAGTCAACTTTTCACAAGTTAATTTAAATTTTCTAGAGTATTTTTTCAATAAAATTTAAACTTTTTTAAAACAAGTAAAATTATTATTTTTATCATATTTTTAAATTTTCTAATTTTGTTATATTTTTGTCATGAATTTTAGTTTCTAAATGTCTTAAATAATTATTAGTCCATTTAATATTTCTTCCACATTCACAAAATTGTGGTTTTAAAAACATTTCTCTAATACATTGTATACAAATTGTATTTTTTCTATCTTTACTATAATGATAATTATTAAAATTTGAAATATCTTTAATTTCTTTACATTTATGACATTGTTTTTCATTTAATTCAATAACTTTAATACTATCATATAATTTTTTATAATACACATCCTTACATTCTTTACAATGATAATATAACCCATCTTTAGTATTTTTGTCTTTATAAAATTTAGATATATCTTTATATAATTTACACCTTAAACATATCTTTTCCATTTATATAAAATAAAATTTACAAATTGGTTTTTTTCAATTCATATTCATAAAAATTTCCAATAATATCTTCATTATTTTGATCTTTTATACTATAAGTAACTGGATTTGTATTATTAATTTTAGAAATTATAAATATTTCTCTAGACCAATTATTTTTATATTTATTAGAAAATGTTGATTTTTTATTTCCAATTCTAACTCTATCATTTATTTTAAATTTTGATTTGGTTATTATTTTTGGTGGTTTATATTTAAAAACAGTATCTAATAAATCCTTTTCATTATTTTTATTTCCTTCAATTGGTTTCATTTTAATTGTTGAATGATATGAGTTATTATATTCTTTAACAATTTTTGGTAAAATATTTATCCATCTATAATTTTTATTAATTTCAAATTGTATTTTCATTTTTTCATTTTGTGTTCTAGTATACCTTTCTATTATACTTGATTTTTCTTCATTTTCTGTATGATACAATTTAATATCATATTTATTTAATATTTCTTTAAAATCTTTATTGATAAATTCTAATCCTTTATCTGTATGTAAAAGATTAGGTGATTTATGATTAATTTTAATTGCATCCTTAATTATTTCTTCAAATGCTTTGGAAACTGTTTTTCCATCTTTTTTCTTTAATGGTTTTGACCAAACATATTTTGAGAAAGTATCTATAACATTTAACATATATTTATAACCATCATTTTCTTTTTCATAATTTTTCATTATAATTAAATCTGCTGCCCATAAATCATCAATACCTAATGTAATTATTTTTCTTTTTAAAAATTTCTTTCTAATTGGAGCATGAATTTCATTTGCTTCAATTATTTGTTCATTTTTAGTTAATTCTTTTTTAATTATAGGTTTAACTTCTTTTTTTTAAATTTTACTTTTATTTGTATTACAAATTGAACATTTAGTAGCAATTCTATATAATCCATTTTTCATTTCAACAATTTGTGGATTAATATTTTTAGTTTTTTTCTTACATTTGTGACAATGAATTGGTTCATTCATTTATATATAAAAAATTTATATATAAATGAATATATGTTATAGATGTCATAATCAAACTGATTTTACTTTTATTGGAAATTGTGTAGGATGTAATATATGTAAAAGAATTATTTATGAAAAAAAGATTAAGAGAAAAAGTAATAAGAATTAACATCTTAAACATATTTTAAGAGAATTTAACCATTTTCAACCATATAAAACACAACAATTAATTAATGAATTATATATTTTATGTATTTCCAATCATTTTGAAATAACACCTAAGAATATAAAATTATTTTTAAAACAAAGGAATTGTACAAATTGGATATTTTACTATCAATTTTTAAACAAAATATACAATATTGATTTTGAATTGAATAATGAAGATAAAGAAAAAATTACACTATTTTTTAATAAATATTTATGTTTTAAGAAAAGTAATATATCATACAAAAAATTATTACCTATGATTTTTAAATACTTAAATATGGATTTTTGTATAAAACCTAATTATGATAATGACTTTTTAACATATCTATCACAAACAAGTTTGTGATATTTTTTCCTATATAAATGGATCTGCTAGAAGAAATTAATAATGTTGGAGAATTAAGATTTAAAGAATATAAACCATTAAAAAGTTTAAATTTAAATGAAAAATATAAAATTGAAAAATTTGAAAGAATTAAAGATAAATATGGATATACAATTATTGTTGAATTAGAAAAATGTAAAGTACATTTACCAAAAAGATTTACTAATGTAATTGATGATAAATCGATTAAAGAATTAAATAAAAAAGATTTACATTTAATTGTCACTGATATTAAGACTTTTGATGATAAAGAAACTGCTTTAGTTAAATTTGAATAATTATTACAATATTATTGATACTAAACCTTAATTTTACTTATTTTTAAAAAATTCAAATTTTATTGAAAAAATACTACTAAAATTTTAAATTACCTTATGAAAAGTCGACTATTGAAAAAATACTTATAAAATGTGATAATTTTACTTGTTTTTAAAAAAATTTTATTTTGTAGAAAATTTAGGCATATTTGTTAAAAATTTCATTAAAATTGCATATTTTTTATGATAATTTGACAAAAGCTGAAAATTGGCCAAAAAGTGGCAAAAATATTGCATAATTGTATTATAAAACTGTGAAATTTGTTTGATTTTTGATTGTCTCCAAAAGTGAGCCAGAACCAACATGATACTATCTACTTATATATATATATATATATATATATATATATATATATATCATTTATGAGTACATGCCTCCAATGCTATATTCCTGAATTTTTGCCTCCAACTTTAGCACATATTTTCAGGTAGTAAACTCAACTTTATGAGTATGGTTACATTTGAATATATAATTCTAATTACATAAATAACCTTTATATTCCATAAAATTTTGATATATTCCTCATTTTATTACTATGAAATTCATTTAAAAATGCCTCCGGAGGCAAAAATTAACAATTGATATATGTCTATCTTGATTTTCGGCCTCCGGAGGCAGTTGGTTACAATTGACCAGTTGTTTGAAGAAGCCAATTGTCAGCTGTTACCTCCGCCCATACAGACGCAGAAAAAAAATGAAGCCGTCCGTCGTCTGAAGCTAGCTCTAATCAACATAACCTCACTTATTTTATACATGTAGGAGAAAAGGATAAAGAACAGAATCAGAAAATTCCGATTATTTTTACCTGAGAGTATTTTAAGTTCGACTGGTGGAAGAAAATCACATCAATTTTGTAATCAAGGTAAGTGGAGCTTTTATCACTTTCTATTATACTAACCTGCAATTATTTTGAGCTGAAAAACACCTCAAGTCTTTTGTGAAAATTTTCATTTTATTTGGAAAATTAATTGTTTTTTTACTCTGATAAGGTTAGCTAAAAATAGAGTTGAGTTACATATTTAGGCCTACATCAATCTCATATTTTGTTCCTCTACCTAATATCAGACCATAAAAGACCATGAGACCATAATAAGTTCAAATCAACCTTGAAAGCTTTATTGTTCAATTTAAGTGTTTATGACATAGATGAATTTATAAACAAACTGAAATCTATTAACTAGTTTTGTATAGAACTTTATTGTTTTAAGTCATGTTTATAAATTGTGACAATGCCATACATGTAACAATGTGAAAACGGCAATAAAGATTGTCATTGTCTAACTTAGTGGATTAAAACTGGTAAAATGCCTTCAGATCCATATGTCATATTATTGAAAGAATATTATAAAATAGGCTCTAGTTCTTTTTTATATCTTGGGAGCTAATGTTATTATGTAGAGTATTATTTAGTCTCAAAATAGTGATTAGTGAAGTCTTGCTATTTGATTTTTGGTTAAGTTACCTTTAAACAAGTGACCTTAGGTTATCCTTTTTTATTGGGTTACCTTGCTAGCCTGGCATTCACTAAAAATATCAAGCGAAACTTTGTTATCCTACTCCACCGTTATATCAATGTTAAAATGCTAAATAATTTCTTTGAAAGTAAATTTTCTTCTAATATGTCATCTTGAATGCTGAAATGTATTAATGTATTGTTCAAATGTGTTATTGATTAATTGTATTGATCACTTCACTGTAATTTTTTTGTATACTGGCGTATGCCGTTCATTGCCAATGAATAAAATGTATTCATTGAATACCTATTTAATATTCAATGGCAAAAAAAAAGTTTGATTTTTCGATAGCCTAATATTGCTACACTATGGATGATACAATTCCACGATACGATTACAATTTTATCCCCGAATTTAGTTTTGTTCTAAGATATTAAACATAGGCCTAACCTTTTGACAATAAAAAAATTACATTGCAAACAAGTAACTGAAAATACAGTAACAAAAACAAGTAGGGTCTACAAATTTTTGCGAAACTTCGTCATCCTACTCCACCGTTATTATCAAAGTTGCAATTTGGATATTTCGATTATTCGATAGTTGTAATCGTTTGAGTTAAGATATGCGTAATACAATCATTAACGAAAATGTATCATAATGTAACCTAACAATCTAACCGTAAACCGTCACTTTTATTGACAGTGATGTTTGTAACAACAAAATTAATGGTGTTTGGAAACATTTAAAACTCATATTCCCTCAATACAAAAGCAAAAAATACCTTTCTGATTCATATTTGACAGCATCAACTAGCTGTCTAATTTCTAACAAACTAAGTTTTATATGTTTGACTATCTTTCAGATATTTTATTTGATAGTTTATAACTTAGGAATGGTACAGTAGCCTATGTTTATAGAAGCAAAAAACCACAAAATTAGTGTTAGGCCTAAACTTACTTAGTTATCTGTCTGTTTCTGTTCATTAATTTTCTAGCCTAGAAGCATTTTCAGTGTTCAATAAGTTAGCCTAATGAATGATAAGAACTCTTAAAAAAAAAATTGATTACTTGTTGGGCCCTAAGTTTAATGGTAAGATTGCAATGTTGCTTTCACCTACATACCATAGGCCTACCTAGATATCTACACATAAAAATGGATCAATATTTCTTTGGTAATGGCATCACACATGAACGGCTGGATTGATATAATTATTTTTTTTTTGTTGTGTTTGTTATTGACAGGAAAAGGTAAGAAAGAAAAAGTTAAGAAAATTCCACAGGGCTCCGTTCTTCACATTTTCAAAGTTACCATGTTATTCTTATGGAAGCAACATTTTTGTATTGGAACATATTTTTACATTTAGAAATATTAGTTATTTAAACAGCTGTTTTCACTTAAAGTATTGAACGGATTTCGGTAATAATAAAACCAAGAGGAAAATTATAGACTTGCAGCGAGTCGCGAGACAGCAAGTGAGCGTAGCAAACGAGCTCATCTGAAGGGGCAAAACCAGAGGAAGTTTTAACTTCCTCTGGTTAGCTTTGCAAAGATGCCGGGTATGGTAGTTAATAATATAAATGGAGTCATACAAGTATAACAAAGCACTTGTATCGCTAATGTCAATCATAAAACTCGTTGTAACAGATCCGCTTTCTCACCGGATTTCCAATGGTTAATTTTATTTAAGTTATTTTGTATTTTTTGTATTTTTGTATTTTGTGTCTATCTACGCCAGAGGCATTTTTTAACGTTTTTACGGGGAACGGTCCAAACCCCAGTCTTGTTACTATCTAACATCGACCAGTTGTTAGAAAGCATCATTAATTAATTAGCCCAATGACAAATGGCAACTGGGTCCGGAATCGATCCTTTAAAAAGCTACTAACTTTCCTTAGGATCAAACCAGCAACCTTTGGATTCAAAGACGAGCACTATAACCACTCAGCTACCCAGCCAGTTAAAGTTAGACCCTAAGACAAAAAAATTCTTAATAATCTAATAAATAATCCTCACAATAAAATAAAGCATATATTTCCACTCTCATTTTAAGTAGGCCTAAACCTAAGGTTCATTATTTTACTATTGGTATAATGGTGTTACTGTATGTTATGATGAATTAACTTATTTTGTTAACACATTTGCTGCAGGGCATTCACCAGTGAGTGGTCTTGTTATTTTCTGCGTGCTGCGCACTCACCGGTGAGCGTTCCTGTATCGTCTACTTCATTCAGTTGCTGTGCGGCAGTTCATTGGTGAGGTAAGGGCCGCTTTTGCCCACGTTTTATGGACGACTCAGGCTGTCTAATTAATTGTGCAATCCGTTTCCGAACATCTCTAAGCGTATTGCTAGCTATTATATTTTACAAAATTTTGCATTCATTTTACATGTGTTTAGGGCTACATTATAATAATAGTTTTATCTTAAGTAAAACTATGGCTTTATCCCATAAAAGAACAATGGGTCCAGAGATGACATAGACAATGATCAAACATTTCTAAATTGCAGTCGACAAAATTAATGACAACGCTAGAGGTGCTAATCGTTCACCAGTGAGTGCCATGACAGAGCTCTTTTAAAATAATCGTATATACATTTTTAAAACTTTTAGTGCTTTTTTCTGATTAGTGAAAAATTTAGTTACATTTTATTAAAATAACGTTATCTTTGATATGGCTGGAAAATGTGGGAGAGGGCGCCAGGTGCTGAGCACTCACCAGTGAGTACTATTTTAAAAATGGTGGCTGGCAAAGAAAATTAATCGGGAAGCGCTTTTCATGCAAACAGATGGTATTCAGCAACCACAAGGCATGTTTTTATGCAAAATTTTTCAGCATAGGGGGAAGGTCAATCATTTCACATGCTGCAGTGAATGTGTTAACCTGTACTATTTGAAGTGCACAACCAAAGCTGCCATTACAAATAAATGATCTGTTTATGTTTACAAATCCCAAAACATAAATTTTTTAAATCTTAGGAATGAGGAAGACAGTTGAGCAGATAATTAAGAACAAACACCATATATCTATTTGCTCTCTTAAACAATAAACCAATTTTGCATTAGATAGCTTGGGATTTAGTTTGTAGTATTGTTTCCACGGAGTTTTTAAGTAAAAATAAGGGTTACCAACAACCTAGTGAAGGAAGGCGCATGCAATAATGTTAATTCTTAATGCATAAAGCTAAGTTACTTACTAATCAAATAAACTTATCAAAAGTATGTTGATGAATAAGCAATATAAGGCAAGGTTTCTTTATATTTCCCTTAATAATGATATAGGTACAGCAGAAAACTTGATTTTATTTTCTTTGTACTGGTAACTAATTTTAGTTAATTATTCAAAATATAGGCTATTAAATTGTTAAGTTATTGAAATAGCTTAGATTGTCAAATTTAAAAAAATGAGAATAAAAATCCCTAAAACACACCTTTCACCTTTTGAAACCCTAAAAATCACGTTCCCATGATACAATTATTGGTTTGCGAACTGATTTTTAAAATAGATGATGCCTTTTCTACCAAACTTTATCTACATCGGAGGCTTCTTTAAAAAGTTATCATGTTAACAGACGCATGGTAAATATTAGCGGACACATCTTTTGCTTTATTTGTTGATGGCAAAACAAAAAAGTAACACCATCCCGGGCTTAATTCTTTATGTGACTAAGTTATTGCCACATTCCTTTAATGAAAATAAGAAAAATGATATTTATTACCTGCTATTATTACTACTAACAACTAAATCTAGACTTAGTGCTGTCAAGAAGAAAACAGCCGAATAACCTACTTCAACTACTGGCTTTCCATTAGGCTACAAATTTTTTGTACAAAAGGCTAGCCTACATTTTTGCTAATGATATGGTATAGTATTCTATTGTTTTTGTATGATATGGTAACCTCTATTGTAAACACACCTTTACATATTAAGGTGTGTTTACAATAGAGGTTGACAGCCAAAAGTTATCAACTTTTACTGTTATATTCATGTGGCTAAAGTCAATAACTTTTGGTTGTCAACCTCTGGCTTAGACACACTTTTAGGCTCAATAGATTACTTAGGCTATTGCAAAATAAGTTATATTTGTAAAAAGAACAGGTAATGATTCTTGAAGTAAATGTGATGTCAAAGTATGCTTTGTTTTGGCAAGTGCAGCCTTAAAATAATTAATGTGGTCCTATAACAAATTCAGTAATAATACTACAGTAGGTACTAACCTTATTCCCTTTTCATATAGGACAGTTTTTAATTCTACCAACATATAAGTTTCTTCCAATTTTATTTAAGAAACTTTGCTCAATCTGGCTGGCCTATTTCAGACATTCTTTATATCTTTTCATCATACCATTGCTATAAACGTTGTTTTTGGAACGGTCAGCTGTGATCGAAACTAGTTGATTCCCGGTGGGTTGGATAAACGTGTTGGTAAACAAAGTTTTTATCATTCTGCACGAAATCAGCCTGTTTTTTGTTCTCTCAATAGTACCAAAACCGACTCTTTCTTGTCCTAGGTCTGAAAAAACATCTGGAGAATTTTTTAGGTCCTAGGACTGAAAAGTCAGCTGTTTGCTAAGTATATTATTATTGATTTATTAATGTTCAGAAGCAGAATTTTGAAATTCAAAAGTTATAAAGAGCATTGTTTGTAAATAACAGAAATGTAAACACTGCATATTACTTACTTTGTAAATATAACCTCGAAAATACAACTTTATAGTTAATATTTTAAACGATCAAAATCCTAATTTTGCTTTATGATAAAAAAACCTTGTTCATTACTCGGAGCAAAAGTGTCTTTTTGATGCTTAATCGTTTTTAAAAACTCGGCTGCGCCTCGTTTTCAAAACACGATTGCGCACCAAAAAGACCCACTTTTGCTCCTAGTGATGAAAACTACTATTTCGGGGCTAGACCGCGAAACAAGACACGCAAATTCTCATTTTTTTCTCATTTTTTAGACATTCTCATTTTTTTAGAATGTTTTTTTCTCATTTTATTCTCATTTTTTTTAATTTGACAATCTAAGCTATTTCAATAACTTAACAATTTAATAGCCTATATTTTGAATCACGCGACTAGACCGCGAACCGTGGTTTTCAGGACACTAAACAAGTTTAATTTATTTTTATTTTTAATAACAGCTGTAAATAGTTCAAATACAATATAAACAAATAACAACGTAAGATGGTTAAAAATTAAGAATTTTATTTTTGTTCACATTTAGGTTAAAATTTATTAATTTTTTATCCAAACTGTAAATTTATTAAAGGTGGTATGAGGAAAAGTACTGTTCGTAACTTGTCCGAAAGTGGTATATCGGTGCTCGATCGAATTCAAGTACTCGGCTTCGCCTAGTACTTGAAACTTGATCTTGCACCGATAACAACCACTTTCCGGACTAGTGACGAAATATACTATTGTGGGCTGAGCTAACAAAAAAGTAATGTAAAAATAAGACATCACAAATAAGAGGCTGAATACTACATAACAGTTAAGTAATACCTTATCCATTAAATGACTAAACACATTGTTTATCTAAATTTAGTACAGCGCTGATGAGGGATGTAGATTTAGACCTACATTTCATCTTTTGAAATACGAATCTTGTAACTTTTATTCATGTCCTAAATTGGATATTACATGTCTACTGAGTTTTATGTTTGTATTCCAGACGCATGCTTGAGAACACTTTGGATCCACTACAAAGGATAAGTTATCATTCTTATTCCTGCAAGTGTTAGCGACTGATACAAGCCAAATTCAGTGAAGGGATGAAACGGTATGTTTTACTTAATGTATTTTAGGTTATTTGTTACCAAAATAACTACTTATTTAAATTTGTATTTCCAAATATGATATTCTACCTATGCTTTAAAGTGCCTTTCATTAAGCATATAAATCTATATGTACATCTAGAACGCTCACACCGTTATCAGACCCCGCCACCTTATGAAAGAAGACAGGCAAGAATGACCAAATTACTGATACTGGCAGTGCGAACACTGTCATTTACATGCTGGTTTCTCGCACACACAATACATAAATTGAACCGTATTTATTCTTAATTTGCATAAATTGCTGATTCTGACGGTATAAAAATATTTGTTAGTCCTAAGTTATATTAAATATTATAAAATTACAAAAATAAGAAAACAAATACTTTTGAAAACGTTACATGAAAAAGTTTATAAACAAGAAAGTTTTTTTTTCATTTTTGGGCTAAGAACGAATTTCCAGTGGCAAAGTTTCAGATTATAAGTTGATCTAAAAAGTTTACATTTAACATTTTTTTCGTAATAATTTTTAGTTTGTCTAATAATTGAGCACAAAGCAGTAGTCAGTTGTTTTCCTCTTGCTGCTGCATTAAAGGCTATGCAACACCGTGTTATGCCACTGCATTGCTAAATGACTGTTTAGGCGGGTGCGTTAATCTTTGTCTAACATGTTTATTTAACATAAATAGCTTAATTAAATAATTTGTACTGAGAGTAAGTAAAAACACTCCACATTGCATGAACGGGTTTCTAAATAGGCTTATATATCATTCCGGACATTGAAAATGAAGACGCAATTCTCTGAAATCCTCAGCGACCCGCCACGCACAAGTTTACACATTTTCTTCATTTTACTGTTCACTTTGTCAAGAAATGTTGAATTTAAAGATTAAAGTCCATTTCATTATCTACAATTTTGTAGCTTGCAAGTTTTTTCCTAACCAACAAATAAAAAAAGTTTACGCTTAATAACTTTTTCCTGTCTTAGTTGTGTATTGACGTACGTTTTTTGGTCATGGGGTTTTCTAATTAAATGTAATGGCTAAGATATTTACGCTCTTATAATCAGCCAGCATTTGGCTTTAAAACTATTTTATAAGTTTTAATAAATTTATAAATTTAGCATCCGTAGAGGAGCGTGTAGGTAAGTAGCCTAAGCGCGCACACAAAAGCTTTAGATGCTCATTTTGCGTTTTTGTCTGCCCTTTAGAACACAGGTAGCAGTTTTTGGTTCGAGTTTTGTCTTGTATGAGCGTTCCTGGTGTATACAATATAGCGTCGCTTTCCAGGCATATGGTCGTATCTCATTTTCAGTGATTTTTCAGGAGAGCAGAAAAACAAAAACCATACCTACATTTTGCTTCAGAGATTCTAAACGAATGAACTTAGAAACTTTATTTTTAGGCTAGTAATGCATGACACCCTAAACTTTAAAGTACACGCTAAGAGATTTGGAAATATATATATACTTTGAAAATTATATATATAAACAAGATACGACAGTTTGCCTGAATACTTTATGCAAGGTTATACTAGGCAAGGTCAACATTATAGTTCAGACGAAAAGTCGTATCTTGAGATACGACGCCTTTTTTGACTGGGTTGTATCAGGCAAACAGTCGGTATCATTAATTGATACGACCTTTCGTCTGATTTAAATTTACAATTTTTTGAGATACGACTCATAAACCATAGCCTGTATCTTCTAAACAAGGAGGGATAGACATACGACGATTCGTGTGATGTGTAGAGGCTGTCTGGGAGATTCAAAAACTGTCGTAACCTAAAAATCCATTTTTTTTTTAGATACGACCTTATGCCTGGAAGGCGACGATAGAGTTGTATAATGTTAGATCATTACTTCGAGTGCAGTCTTTTAACTGTGTAATGCTACACTTTAAATAACTAAGTTTAATGTACTTGTTGCAATTCAATTTAACTATGAACTGTCATTGCTAAAAATGTTACATTTGGTTCTAAATCAATTACACCGGACCAATCCAATATTGTGATTAACAATAATCACCCAAAAATTCATGTTTTTACAGCTTTATTAACAGATGCTTAAAACGCTCAATCCTATCACAATGTTATTTTAGTGGGAAATTTTCCAATTTAAATGATGAATAGCCTAGCTCTCTTATTTTAAGTCCGATCTTCATTATTTTTTGGCAGAAACAACTACAGACCAAGCACTACTCACTCAATGACACCAAAAACTTGAAAATTGATCGAGAATTGTAGGAGTAGTCCAATTACAAAAAAAATTCCCTTAGAGTATTAAATAATTATAGATTTTACATTATTTAAGAATAAAAAAACTGCAATACCATATTTACATTGTGAATTTAAACTTAATAAAAATAGTATGAAGGTAGATGACTGATGTGAACAATATTGTTTCAAGTTACAAATTAATACAGCACCGGTAACACAAAATGTACTCTTTTATTATGATTATTATGATGAATTTAACTTCTAATTAACATATTATTATATATTATTATTTCACGTCCGCCTAATTCTTTGAACCTCCTTACATATTTATTAAGACATTAGGCATACTTAGATAAAATACTATAGCATTCTGTATTTATTATATGCATAAAAATTAATCCTATTTAATTTTTTAAGTACATATGGTAATTTTTTAAAAGAATGATTTTTTAATTTTTTTATTGCATAAGCAACTTTAGCTTGTGCGAAATGACATTTCAATATTGTTGCGCCCATTGGTGGGTTTTATTACGGTAACACAGCAAAAAGTATCTATGTTGAACATCTTGTGAGTTCTGATTCCCAATAGACATTTATGTCTGTTAGGAATTCAGAATGAATTTCCACCCTCGGTCGCGACACAGGCCTGCCATACTATGTACCGTACTTAGCCAGTTTCACGCTAGGGTGGTTATAAGTTCGTCATTTTATTGCTTAATATGTAGGGAATACTTTTAAAGATAATTTATAGTAAAGAAATCACACATACAATGACTCGCCAAATAAATCACAACTGTGGAGCGGCAAAGGGATGTTCTGATTAACAAAAATCGAAGTACAGTAAAGTGTCAAGTATCCAAGCAATTGTTACCAGGGATGGTTCAGATAACCAAATTGTTTGAATATTAAACACAAAAATCATTTACGATTTATAACCACCGGAAAGTTGTACATCGAATACAGTAGAAGCTCTCTTAACCGACCTCTACGGGACCGGACTACGGTCGGATAACTAAAAAGGTTGGTTAAACCGAGTAATACCGGAAATATTTATTAATAGTAGTTTATGCAGCGATTCTTTTATGAGGGCCTTTTAGCCACGAGTGTTTTAAATATCTCATGAGTGGCTTAAAGGCAAAATACAATCGTTGCCTACTTTATCTGCGACAAAATTACTGTAGTAAACATATTAAAAATTTAGAGGTTATGGACGGTCTTCCATCCAAAATAAAACGTAGCCACATGGATGTGGCTCGACCAAATCATCGTTCTCACTCACATATGATCACACTATTTCGAGATTAGATGCTTAAAGCAACCACAATTGAATCGTAATAAAACAATTAGCTTATATGCGAATTTTGTAATTTTTTATTAAAACACTAGCCTACTAATTTTGTTAAATGCTGAGCTTATATTAATCTAGAACGTGTATTTTAATTTGAAACCTGTACCTTGAAGACCCCATTAAGCAACGTGTCTAATTTAGTAAGGTAATTCTTTATGATTTTACTTGTAATATCATTATTGGTTATTTGTTGGAAATATAGGCTACTTGCTCTATGTTTGTCTTTTCAAAATTTTTATTTTGAAGTACGGACCAGTGAATAGTACATGTCATTCTGGGGTTACAGTAACTGACATTCGGAAAATTGACTCTTTACTGTATTTTTAGCTTTCCAGATGCCAGGGCAATATTGGAAACCAATTAAGCCTGCCAAAGTGGTATTAGGCCCTATTACAATGCATAATACATATATCTTTATTGAATGTCATTGACATCACATTTAATCACATTGGCGCATTTTGTGACATAGAGTCAATTATGACATACTAAATGTATGCTGGCAAAATACCAGGTGTGCGTACCAAGTACAGTAGACTCCCTCTTAACCGGCCAACTCGGGACCAGGCCTCGAGCAAATAATGATTTCGCGGGTTAAACCGATGTACATTTAAAAATGCCAACCTACAATTTCATATGGCTTAAATACAATTATGCCATTACAATTAAATACACTTCCTTCCAGAACAGTACATTTTAGGTGGCGTGAAAATATCATGATATTATGTTGAATTGAATGATACAGTAGCTAAAAAACAAAGTTTCTTGCGAAACATGGCCGGTTAAAGCAATGTTGAGGTAAAAATGGCTAGTTAAAAAGATGTTGTTTTTTTGAGCCCGGGAAGGCCGGTTAAAGCGGACCCTGGTTAAAAGGTGGCTGGTTGAGAGTTAGACTACTGTAGGCCTTTAGGCCATGAAAACAAACAATGGTAGGCTAGGGTAAAGTTTTATTTTGCGTTTTAACAAGTGACTTCTTAAGTTTTTTACAACTATGTACATCTCTATATGGTTGCTTCAATTTACTCTTAAATCTTTTTGGTAAGTTTTAGTTTGTTCCAGGTTTAGTTAACATTTTCTAAGTGGCGCACACTACCTATTTCACAAAAATGTGACCTCTTGATACATTTTACATTAAGTGCACATCTTAAAAATGTTCACATGAAAAGTCTATCTTTGGGCAAGTGCGTTTCGTAGATCCATAGGACATAGTCACTTGTCTTGCCATTCCTGATTTTGTTTTTGCACTTGTTTTTGTGCTTCATTATAAATAAACTGCATTGTTGTGAATCAGCAGAGTTTAAGTGTTAAGAATGGAAAAAAACCTAGATTTGTTTAAAATCCTAATGTTGGACTTGCCGTGTTCCCCATTTTTTTACGAAAGGAAAAGGAAATTAGGTCAAAGCTGTAGAAGGACGAAGAATTGGTAAGTTGTTGATAGGGTTAAGAGAGTAGTGGCCGAAAGGAGGAGTGTTGATTTTGTCATCCACAATGTGTCTTTTGAAAAGAGTTTTATAATGTCTAAAGATTGATGAATATTCATTTTTAGGGAGAACGAGGCGACCCAGAGAACAAACCACATGAATAAAAACACCAATGAAGAAAGAAAAGAATTAAACTGTTGTTGCATATTGTGTAGATGAGACTTAAATTAATTGTAAATAATACATGTTGATGTCTAATGTTATAGGTCTTTCTCTTTTAAAACTTCCTAATCCCATTATTTTATTTTATAATTATTGTTACTTTCCATATAAAAAAGTTATGGTCTGGTACCAAGGGGTCTACTATAAATCAAGTTTTTATATAGGATAGTTTGGGTGTTTAAGGTTTCATTAATACTGGTGGTAGGCATAATTCATTTAACGCCTTGTACAACAAATTTGTTGGGGCCAAGCATGAGTTTCAAAGTACAAGTATGCAATTCCTAAGAATAACTTTGACCGATCTGTTATAAATAGGCTGTCTTGGTGTGTAATTCTGTATATGTTAATTGTAATAAGATTAGTCCTTATCAAGTATGATTTTACTAATCTACCAATAAATTATGCATTGACGCCCAGAAAAACAAATATAGGTACCTAAAAGGCAATCCACTCTAAAACATTTCACAAAAGCATTTTTGAAAAGCAGTAGGCCTATTGTTATTTCTATCCTGTATTGTTAATAAGTTAAAGCACAAAAGTTATTATTACTGCTTATTAATCTTTATATAAGGAAATAAATTCTCTTATTTGAATAATTTTGCTAATGATTCATATAGAAATAATCTTTTGAGGTTTTCTATTTCTAAGCTTAAGCAATGGGTCAAAATTTCCATTGAACTCCACACGTAAGTAGCCAAGAGAAAATTAATAGAAAAACAGTTCACTTACTGTGCAAAGGGGTGTCACATTTATTGGTATTTTTATTTATTATTAATACTTTATTCAATGCTATTACTGTTGTGAATCAACATAACCTTTATCTGAAAGTATTCCTTTCGTTATCCTTTAAGTGCTGAAAAATATTACTTAACTTTTGAGAAGTGCTGGGGAATAATTCATATAACTTCAGAAAATGAAATAAAAATTCGATTAAAAAAATTTGTTATCCTAAAGTGCTATACAACGATATTTTGTATCTTGATCGCAAGGAGAATCTTATGAAATCATCGGTGTTTCAAAATAACAATTGAGTCAACCGATATTCCCGCTCACCATATTGATATCGACGGCATGACAATATATCGTTGCTTCGAATTTTTGGATGAAAGGAGAGGCTTGATTTATCGTTCGTTGCTTAGCATTTCCGCTTAAAAAGACGATCAACGATATATTGTTCTATAGCACTCAAAACGGTTAAGAGATTTTTTTACTTGTGATAAAGGAAAATATTCCCTTAAGAGAGTCTGATACCTGTGAAGTGAGGTTTATTCCACGAAATATTTATTTAGGCATAATTACAGGATGGTTTTGGTAAGTTTTACTTGGAGACCAATTTAGGCCCACGCTATTATGGCGCTATCCTAAGGTCTTTCATCTATACTCGGGACCACATCAGTTTGTTGATTTTGGAATGTCAAAACACTTCAAAAATCGCTTTAATAATAATACACCTTGATCATTTTTTTTTATGTTAACTTCATTAAATGGAAAGTAAAGAAGCAACAATTTTGAAATAAATTAACTAAAACACACCTATGACAAAATCTAAGATAGAACGTAAAAAAACTTCCAGCTTAATGGTCCAAATAAAAAAACTGAGAAATACCGATAAAAATTGACTAGGCCTATATGCCAGTAAATTTTAAAAAATTGACTTCTCACATCATATGCATGTTTGAAATCAATTTTCAGTGGCACGATCTTCCGCAGAAAACAAGAAGTACAAGTGGCATATGATAGGTAAATCACTAAGTTACTAACATTATTTTAAACCATGGATGACACATTTTAAAATTTTGGTTTATGTTTACGATGCATAGCTTTGAATCCAACTGAATAGTTACAGCATTGATAGGTTGCACCTCCTCTGTCACAGCATACCTTCAAAATTTTGGTATCAAACAAAATACATTGAATGAAAAGTCTGTTAGAATGCTATATAGTCAATATTATAAAACATAATAACTTACAAAAACAAAAATAGCCCCTATCATAATTTTGCTATCTCATTATTTTACATAAAAACCTCAACATTAAAATCTTATTTTGCTCTGATTTTAGCAATTTTTCCAATGTATTAATGGGTAAAAATATTTGGTGTTACATAAAAGTTAATGTAAACTTCCTTAAATTGTATGCCTTTATAGTTTTGAATAAATTAAATCTACCTATCTAAAAGTGTAATAACTGTGGGCATAGTCATTTTATTTAAGTTAATAATCCAGTAAAATTTACACTTGACACAATAAAAATTGGACTATTACCATAATACATCACTACATAGGACTTCCTGACACTAATACTAAACAATATTTCTCAATTCTTCAGCCATAAAACGCATTCATCTTCAGAGTTTCAGTGTGATGGAATTTGTTGACAGAATTTTTAAGTGCATTAACCTAGGTAAATTACAGGCCTTGTGTTCAACTGTCTGGCCTATACCTTAATTAATAATATAACCACTGCTGATTTTTAATTTGATTCTGTTATTTATCAAACAGGTTAAAAGGTTTAAATTAAAAAACAAACATGATAATGTAGCGATAAATATTTATTGAACATACCGTACTTAATAACATGTTAGATATAAGTTATTATGTACATGAATATTTTAAGCAGGTTATTATTTAAATTAATTTTAAAAGTTTTATACTTATATATAGAAAATTTATAATTATATGTATTTTAAAATCAAAGTATAAAACAAAGCAGATAATTAAAATAACGTAGAAATAAAAGTAGGCCTAAGATGTCTGCAGGTCATGTGTCACCCCTTTTCCAAATCCTGAAAAAAACAACACCAATATAAGTTAACCATCATTATGATGAGAATTAATACAACCAGGAGAAATGATAACTTGCAACAATTCATTACCTCTAAGAAAATGCGGGCACATAAAAATGCTATAGTGACACGTTATGCCCATCACCGTATTCACCTTAGCAATCTTTAGGAACACTAGAGGCCGGCCACAGGAAAAAAGGGATGCAAGATCATGATGAGGTGTACCTTTGTTACGGACAAATAGCAGCAGATTCAGCCCAGTTACCAAAGTCGGCTGGGTCCAGTTTTAAACATTATAAGCCTTGTAACTTCACTCAGGATCAAACCAACAACCTCCAGATTGAACGTTGGGCTCGATAACCACTCAGCTACCAAGTCAGTTAGTAAACAGTGTAGTAAAAATTTTAATTTTTATGGAGTCTGACAAAAAAACTACAAAACTGTTATAAATTGTAATTTTATGAGTTACCTGGGAATAAAAATTATATTGCATTTAACACTGAAGCAAGCATACTCCTTAAATAAACCAAAAACAAATGGGGAGGAAAATTGAGGTTTACTGTCAGTCAAAATGTCATAGGCCTACCCCTCTTACAACTTAATTTTTTTAACAAATCATTTTATTTGTCAGCTCACGGAGGGGTTTTCTGCAAAAATGGTCATTTTGAGTTATTGCCACCAGCCAGTTGGTATCAACGATCACATAGGAGCAATAGGTGGAGCACGTCATCCACGAGCTGAAGCATGAATATTTCACTGGCCTACGATAATATGGCGGCTGCCGTCCGTGACTCACAGTTGTGGCGAGGGATAAAACTATGTTAGATTGTTTATTTTTGCTGTTAATTCAGAACGGACAACATAATATATTACAATCTGTCTCACTTCACTGATTAATTTCATACAAAATTTTAAATAATTCGGATCACATCTTAATTGTTTAATCAAACAAGAATAAGCGATGGCCAAATCATGAAAAAGGCGATTTAATATTGTTGTATGTTTTAAGTAACTTCTAAAAAAATATAGCAAAAGTGTAATAATTAATACTCAAAGTAAATATCTTCCACAAAAAAGGCATCATCTAATAAAAACAATGATTTTTATGGGCAGTAAAATGTCCCAGCTTGTATTAAAAGATTTTCATTATATGTTCATTCAGTAAATTCAATACTAAAACAAGTTTCAAAATAATTCAAAATAAATCTTTCATGTTTGTATTAGTATATCTTATACTCATCAGTTATAATCTTACTTTTTAATCAGCTTATACTTAGTGCTTGCAACCGTTAAAAACTTTGCAAAATTGTGATATACTCTAAAGCCGGGTTTACATGCAACGATAAAACGTAACGTTTTGTCTAAACGATAAGACGTTGCATGCAAGACGAAGCGTGTAAACCGCAAGTCGTTACGACTTGTCGGAGTTGGAGCCAGATCGGAAGGTTTGTGCAAATTTGCACTAATCTCTTGAGATCGCAACGACAAGTCGTTGCTACGCGGGTTGGCGTCGACAAGACGTAGCGTGTAAACAGATACACCCTGTCTCGACCAACCGCAGTTTTGTCGCCGTCTCATATCTCGTCTCGTATTTTTGAGTGATCACTGAATACGTTCCATTTGTTATTTAAGAATTGAAGTTTTGTTGCTTACCAGTGTTTTAAAGTTTATTTTAGTGAAGGAACAGAAATGTCAGACCCGCTTCAAGCCTCTCGGGAGTTCCTGATAGAGTTTAATTCGGAACTTAATTGGAAAGATCATGTTTATTAAATTCTAACTAAAGTCTCTAAAGGAATCTATGTCATAAGAAGGCGAAAAGGAAATGTGACAAAGGAAATAATAATAACGGCTTATTATGGCTACTTTCATTGTCATCTCTTGTACGGAATTTCAGCTTGGGGCAATGCTCCAATAGCCAAAAAAGTTTTTAAAAAACAAAAACAAGTAATCAGAATTATTTGTGGCACAAAAAGAAAAGCAGACTGTAAACCACTTTTTTGACAGTTGAATATCCTGACATTGCCAGCCATGTACATTTTACAAATTATTTTAAACGTTCGAGAAAAAATTAACAATCAACCTCAAAATTCTTTTAACCATTCATATGAAACAAGAAACAGAAATAAATTAAAAATATCTTTATGCAAGTACACAAAATCTCAAAAAAATCTTCAATTTATGGAACAAAAATTATTTAATACGATACCCTTGAATTGGTTGGAACTGCCAGTAAAAGAATTTAAAAGAAGTATAATGGAAAAACTATTAACAAAAACACCAAACAATGTTGAAGACTGCCTATCTAAAGATTTTTGGACATCATAGTAAAATTGAAAATTATATTTAAGTTTAATTAATTATTATTGCTATGTATCTGTTATGATACCTGCTAATAAAGCATTATTATTATTATTATTATTATTATTATTATTATTATTATTATTTATAGAACTATACAAAAGCTTATGGTAAGTAAGGAAAAGTAAAGATTATTCTGACAGAAATAAAAATGACAAATGAGGGGAAAACACCGACTGACTTGTATGGAAAGACGAAACGTGTGAATGCACCATCATATCGTTCAGACAAATCGTTACGTGTAAACGATCGTCCGATATCTGATAAAACGTAACGACTTGTCGACAACATTTTGTCGTTCAATTTATCGTTGCGGGTAAACCCGGCTTAAAACTATTTTGACCTAAAAGATCCAACTAGGCATTTGAATATTCTTTATAATGGAAGTAATTACTTCAGTGAAATTGCTTTATTATATGAATTTAAACATAATATAGCAAAAATGCAAATCCAAGTAGGCCTATTTTTTACATTTTTTGTATACGGTATTTTAAGTTTCCTTCATTATAAAAGTTATTTATACTCGTGCTGAGTGCAATCAGTTAACTTATGATACTATAACACAACCAGTAACATCTAACAATATTTTATAATTATGCATAAAACTGTCAAATGATAGCCTTGAATGATTATATTATTTAGAAACCTTATTTAGGTACGGTATTTAGTTTCCAATTAATAAAGAAGTTAATCTAATCATATAATTATTCAAATTCTTATTCCCCAATGAAGATCTCTATGTTTCTAGTGGAAACCAATTAGACTGTTAGCTGAAATGACGTCACATTCAACCTCCTAGCACCAGGACCGCCGAGAGAATTTTTTGGCCCAGGGCAGGGTTGGTAATTATGCCATTTATGTGCCACCTCTTAAAAATTTAATTTTTTTTGTTCCAAACTGTCCAAAGTTACGCCCTAATTTTTAAAATGATAGTTTTTCCACGGAAAAAGTCGGAAAATGCAGGAAAATCTGAAAAACCGGAAAAACATTTTTCAAGTAAAATGGTTTAAGTGGGTATTCAAAATGACGGGGAAACCGAGCTGAACTCAAATGTTCAAGAGTTATTAAAATCCGTTCATAAATAACAAAGTTATCGCCGGAAAAGCGGTGGAAATTTGGAAACTGGATAGTGACCATTTTATTCAAAAATACGTCAAAAGGGTACTCAAATTAACCGGTATGTTAAGCTGATTACAAATATGTGAAACTTATTTCCATCCAATTTGAAATAAACCGGAAATTGCAAGAAAAGTTTTGGAAAAGCCATGAGATGAACTATTTTTATACTATGTCATGGCGGTACTCAAATGACGCGGAATTTCATGTAGAATACGAATATGGCATATTACTTGAATAAGACAATTTAGTAGTAAATAAATATAAAAAACATTTAGAAATCAAATCAAACCACGCTGAAAGTCATATTCGAAGTACCAACTGTGTTAAAAGTGGTTGTTATTGATGTAGCCTACAGTCTTAGTTAGTATACAATACTGGTAGGCCTATCTAAAAACTTATATTTACCTAACCTAACCAAGGCCTAACGATCATGTGAGTCATATTGAGCAAAGTTTTATGTAAAGTAAGAATATATACCTAATTATGGAATAAACCATACCAAAAGACAGTTTTATTTTATATACTGTATCTCTTGTATCTTTTATACTTGGAACAACAAACAGACATGGCAATATTTTTTAAATTGAGGCCGTGAAGGACCGGTTGCAAAATATTTTGGTTGAGGTGGTATAGCTGCCAAATGGTATAGCACATGTGGCGGCTTGGCGCTGCGGAGTCTGTTCACTGACACAGAGCTTCAAACCTCGGAGACTCATACAGGCTGATCAGTACTCGGGTCATGGGCTATAGGCCTACTTTGTTAGATTTTGATAGGTCTTGAAAAATATATGGTGGTACATAGCCTATGCAGAGGTAAAATTTTACTTCCGTAAGTATGGAGAAAAACCCCCTGAAGATGAGGCCCTTTATCTATTGAGGCCCGGAGCAATCTGCCCAATCTGCCCCCCCCCCTCTCGGCGGCTCTGCCTAGCACTAACAAATGGCCTTCTTCTCTCTTAAAGAAAAAGAGATTGTAAACTCATCTGACTTTTAAAGTAGCTAATACACACGACAAAGAGATCATAATCAATGATTAAATGTGACTGTGTTGGTACCGGTATTTGGTATACAGTGTCGGTATTTGGGGCATTTACCTTTACAAAATAATAAATACCTTACCAAACAATGAAATATATAAATACCTTCTGAAAAAAGAAACGGCAATGATCCATGAAGACCACAGAAGGCAATCACGAAGATGAAAAGTAGAAGAAAGTACAAAGATGCTGGTATTGACTTCCTCACATGGCTCGGCTGAAGAGGTGGCCAAGATGCTAGCTTGAGCCAAACCCTGAATAAACAAATCAATATAATGTAGACTACTAATTGTTACAACCTATTATAACTACTAACAACCAAATTTACCAGTTAATTCTTCTGCAGGAGAAATGGAGAGAGAATATTAAAACATATTAGGGCCAACAACTTGATAAAACAATTTATCTTTACCTAAGAGATTAAAGTCTGAATGCTGATCTAAAGGTAAAGCTCACCTGTGAAATGTTTTATTCTAAGTTCAAACTCAGAATGAAAGCATCTGAGAAGAAAGTCTGACTTGTTCTACACATGAAGGCTACAGCTTATGTTGCCACAATAAGGCACAAGTTTCATCGTTGCCGCTGTGCTAACATTTATCTGTTCTAGTCATACTAAGAGATTTGTAGCGTATTATCATTTGAATAGCCTATTATAGAGTTGCACAAGTTTTAATAAATGTCAATTAGAATATAAATTTATATTAGAATATTAATTTTAAACATCCAATATATATTAGTAATACATTTTTACAGCAGATAAAAGTTGTATTAGCTGTAGCGAACCAACTTAGTAGCTTGTGGTACATATCCCAGAACTCATACTTTTTCTCAGTGGAAGTTATTCCTGTACTTTGATTTTAATCTTATAATTCTGACTTTTTCTCGCAGGTAAAAGAAAACATCGTTTATCTACATTTGTGTATTCAACTTTATTGTAGTTTTGCCTGCATGAACAATCATTGTTGACAAAGTCAACCAATAAAAAGCTATGCTGCATTGTTAGCTAAAAATATTCATATTGACATTTGGTAGGCCTGGCTAAAAACAATCAAAAATAAATTTGGTAGGCCTAGTTTTTATTAAATATTTGCCTTTTATTGGAAAGTTAACACAACTAGAATAGTTTAGTTGGGCTCTGTGAGGTTAGGTTATCCTATTATTTGATTTTTAACAACATGCAACAAATGCATACTCTCAATGATGATGATAAAATATAAGCTAAAACTAGGCCATTAACCACTGATCGCTAACATATAAAACACATTAGTTTTAAGTTAATTAGTGGAATGAATTGAACAAACAAATGTAGGCTTATTTACAGTAACTTATTCATTTTATCGATTGATTCAATTGTTTATATTTTGGTTAGGTTTGATATGAATTACCATAAAAAAATCTAATCATTTAATATCAGAAACCATATCTTTAGTTATGACTTCTGAAAATGTAATATTTTAACAACACTACTTACAGTAATCTGTAGGCTTGTAAATACGTACCAGACTAATTTAAGATTAATAAATTAATTTAACTCAATTTCAACAATAATCACAGTCAACCTATAATTAATTTATGGTTGTGCTAAAAGTAAGTAATACAACAATATGACATACTAACCTTTATCAAGACATTCAGCTTATTGTTGACAAACGAATCCAATATGGCTGCTCTTCTGATTCAGAGAGAAATTGAGATGAGAACTGGCTGCAGATTTTTCAAGAGTTTTGTGATTAGTATTTGATGCCTCCGCGGAGGCAAAAATTCATTTCGGAGGCAAAAATTCCTTCTGGAGGCATAAAATGATAATTGACCAGTCAAACGGAGGTTTGGCTTAATGAATGACCAATCTATATATATATATATATATATATATATATGTGTGTGTCCCTAGACACAATAACTCTCGTAAAAATGGTCCGATCGACACCAAATTTGGTAGAGATGTGTAATCCTACGTTTATTCGGATGAGTTCGAAAACCAGACATATCGACCCACCGGAAGGGGTAGTTTTGGGGGGTTTTTGTACCCCAAAAATGGGTTTTTCGCATTTTTCATATGTAAATTTTAAAAATTTTTAATTTTTATTTTGACCATTGGATTTAGCTAAAAAAAACACACAATTTAGTATTTTGAAGCTTTGCTCTATCTCCATTGGTTACCGAGATATTACAAAGTCTAAAGACAGTACATTGTCTTTTGGGGCTCCAATGTTAATCTTATGGAGAATAAGGATGTGTTAATATTTCACTTATTAACCAATATTTTCGGATGAAACTTGGTATTTAGCTTCATTTGGTTGAGATTCATCCATTTAAAGTAAAAAATCTTTGTTTTTGTACTTATCATGGCAGCAAACCTGCATACTCTTTTCCCGTGTTAATCATATGGAAAATAGGCAAACTCTTTTATTTATGGACAGATATTGATGAAACTTACTATACGGCTTTATATGGTCGAAATAAATTTTTTCTATGCTAAAAACCTTCTTTTAGTGTCCCCCATGGCAGCATACCTGCATACTCTTTCCCTATATTTATCTTAAGGAGAATAGACATTTATTTCCCTATTTATGAGCACGTGATGAAATTGTGTTTACAAGTTTAGCTGGTCAAAATTAATATTACTAATTTGGAAATTCGCTGAGTACGCAGGTCTGCTGCGACGGGGGGTATTTTATTATTTCTTCAAGGAAGAGGAATTTCTCATCAGTTTCATTGATCGTGTATGACTTGATGTGTTTTATATGTTCATACTCTTGCTCTTAACAAAATTTGGGCCTAGGACGTACGCTTGATTAGAGGAGGAAGGGGGGATAGTAACTCAACCAATAATTTAAAAAGATAACAAAATAATAAATTTAGAAAGAAAAAGTGAACTCAAAATTAAATTTAGGTTCTATTGCTTCTATTTAACTCTGTATGATAGTGCACAAAAAAATTTAAGTTTACATCATTTGTTATTGATTGAATTTTAAGCAATAAAGTAACTGTTGCCAGCAGTCAGCCTTGTACCATTTACTAACAACATACAGCAATTTAATAAGTTATGAATTAGCAGGATCAAATATCAACGTTGAAACGTACACTATTGAAAGTATGTAGATGTATTGGCTGCACTTCCGCAGACGCCCGGTGGAACTATCAAATGAAAATTATCGAGATGTACAATCGAATTTATCCATAATTCGTGTAAGTTATATAAAAATATTGGGTCCAACTGAAGAGATCAAATAACATCTGCCATCACTCAAACCATAGAATTATCATGGAGGGCCAAAAAAAAGAAAGAAAACAGGACTCAAATAGCCTAATCTAACATCTAGCCGAACGCATCTAGGCCTAGCTGAATACCTCTTTAAAAGAAACGTTTAAATGTCAGCAGCTGATCTATTAATGCATTTTTTTAATGCCACAAAAAGTTTATATTCCAGTACCGGTAATTGAAAAAGAGGGCCATGTTTCCTTCATAATATAGGCCTAAGATGATTTTTAAAGGTTGAATCTTTTGTTATTTAGTTTTTTGCTAAAATATTGACTGTAGGTTATGTTGAACCTAATCAAGTTTGGTGTTTAAGCCTTATAACTTTTAATCAACTTAGTTATAATAAAATCTTTGCTAAAAACTTTTAGGCCTACTTTATTTATAAACTACCATATGATACCTACATTGAGTTAATAACCTATATTCATAAAAGATACAATAATTTACCGTTTGAATACGACCAATATATTGATTGACTCGTTCGATAATTTTCATTCGATAGTGTCACCGGGCGTCTGCGGAAGTGCAGCCGATGTATTACTGCTGAAGCTATTCATTCATTCATCAAACAAGTTCCAATTTTTTCGAAGAGGGCATTAAAAGTTTCCTCTTTTAATCACTAAGACTTCCTCAGAAGTCCCTGACTATCCCCAAGAGGCCATCTTTGCATCGTGTTTCTGTGTCAAAGGCCATTGTAGTTAAATGTCCAGTGTATATTTTAATGTTAGTACAATATGTGAACTTTTTGTGTGTTATTTATTTACTTTTTTAATCCAATATGTAGAGACCTAACAGCCGAAAACTTCATGCATGTCGGCAACTGAAGAGATGCGCAAACATCAAAACACAACCAGACCATGTTTCTGTAATTGTTGTGCTATTTTTATGGATTTTGTAATGTAATCTTAACGTTTCTTTCTCAGGAGATACTCTTGTTATCTGCAAATAGTAAAAAAATATCGGGGGGGTTGTTTCAGACTTTTGCGAAATCCTGAACAATAACCCACACTCTGATTTGGTGTAATTTCATCTACTGCTTAAAATAATTTATTGAACTTAAGATCTTTCTTTTGAAACACGTTATATAGTAATTAAATACACCTTGGAATGCTTAAAAACAACATTTGAAGATAACTTACAAAACAGTCATAAGATCAGGCTAATTAAATATTATTGGCTATTACTACAAAAATAAGAACCTCCAGTACGTACTGTATTGTTTATTGAACCAAATTATGTATAAAGTTCTGTATTAGGCTACTTTAAGGAAATTAGTAATGACATTTTTATGAAAAATTAACTCATATGTCTTAGCTTCAAAGTTTTTAAAGTATAAAAAAAAACAATATTTTTTCAAATAAACTTGATGCTGTACACAAAACTTACAGAATAAGTATCCTTTAAAAGAGCTGTCCGCCATAAGGAATTGAGGAACTTGAATATAATTTTTCAGGAACAGAAATTGAATTACAAGTTCACTGTTATTGTGCAAGATATTAAAACAGTGTTTACACTCTCAGATAAGCAATGAACTGTTCACTTTGCATATATCACTGCCTTAAATTTTGCTGAATGATCACTTCCCCTCAGATGAAACAGCAGCATACTTGTAAATAATTCATAATCAAAGCGTGAAGGTATGTCAAAATCACAGATTTCACAGTCACAGAGGAAGCAATAGACTACATCATCCTTTCTCAGCAAATAAATTCTATTCATTTGAATTTCTGCATTAGAAAGCTGCTCTTTGTCAAGCATATTATTAAATTCTTCTTGCAAGTTATTTTGATGTTTTTCCCCAGTAATGTGAGTCATTAGGGTATTTTCAAAGAGGCTGAAATCACTAAAAACTACTATAATAGCGTTACACAGCTTGCACTTACAACCTTCAGAAGCAATTTCAAAATATCTAGCATTCCATGCAATTGTTCCATTTGTCTGTCGCAATTCACATAATTTCGCTTTCAAAAAATTTTTTTTCCACCCAGTTAAAGGGACCAAGGCCAAGGCGGGTAATGACATTTGGGCTTCACTACCGTTCCTCCCTAATGTGGACGCACTTTTTGTCTCTGTTGGAATGGTACAGAGTGGTTGTTCCCTCTGTGCTGGTTGATGCACCTGGCTCCAAGATTCGTCAGCTATTTGTGGGTTTGCCAGACTAGAAGATGACGACTGGTCAAGAGGAATACTTTTGGGACCTGTCATAGTAACTTTTCTTTTAGGTGTATTCATTTGAATTTCTGCATTGGAAAGCTGCTCTTTGTCAAGAAAATGGTTAGATTCTTCTTTCAAGTTATTTTGATGGTTTTCCCCAGTAATATGAGTCATTAAGGTATTTTCAAAAATGCTGAAATCACTAAAAACTACTATAATAGTGTTACACAGCTTGCACTTAAAACCTTCAGGAGCAATTTCAAAATATCTAGCATTCCATGCAATTGTTCCATTTGTCTGTCGCAATTCATATAATTTCGCTTTCAAAATTTTTCTTTTCCGCCCAGATAAAGGGACCAAGGCCAAGGCAGGTAATGACATTTGGGCTTCACTACCGTTCCTCCCGAATGTGGACGCACTGGTTGTCTCTGTTGGAATGGTACAGAGTGGTTGTTCCCTCTGCGCTGGTTGATGCACCTGGCTCCAAGATTCGTCAGTTATGTGTGGGTTTGCCAGACTAGAAGATGACGATTGGTCAAGAAGATTACTTTTAGGACCTGTCATAGTAACTTTCCTTTTATGTGTTTTCCCAGTTAAGTGGGTCATCAAAATATTTTCTAGTGTCTCTAACTTTTTGGCAGGTAATGATATTAAAATATCACAGAGCTCACACTTTAAGTATTCATTTTTTACAAGAATTAAATATTTAGCATTTAACATGATAGCTTCATTATTTTTTAGTAATTCATCAAAAAAAGCTTCAATAACTGTGATTCTTTTGGTTGATTTTGATGATGTTGCAAGGGAAGAGTGTTCTTCTTTTTTAATTAGATTGTACTCCTGACTGGCAGGTGTGATGATTTTTGTGATGATTTTTTCTATATTTACTACACTGCTAGTTGGTGACTGATCTATATAATTGGATGTAGAAGTTGTGGATTGCATCTTTGGTGATTTTTTATACTTTTTACCCAAAGATTTTTCACCACTCTTCTTTTGAAGATGAAGTGATAGTGAAGAGTTAAATTCTTTCACAGCTTTTTTCATAAACGTATGAAAATTACCTCTAAAATGTAGTAACAGCAAATGACAACATTTAATATCATCATCATCGTCTAAGGGTTCATCACATATTACAAAATCACACAAAGAACAACAAACTGTACCCTGATTTATTAAAAAATACTCCATCTCTTTTTTAAAAAAGATTTGTTGAGTTGGACTAAAACCCTGCATTTTGGATAGTAGTATATATCTCAACTTTGTAGTTGCATAATTTGTTCTGTGATTTTTCATGCTGAATTGAGAGCGTAATTTATCTTCGAGTTCTGTTACATTATTCACTTCAATATGCTCTTTCAAATGTAGTTGCAACATTTGTTTCAAAACCTCAACATCGTTATGTGACGGTGCCTGAAATATGACACAACTACACAAAGAGCACAAGACTGTATCATTAATTCTCCAAGAAAATGTTCTATTTATTTGACTATCTTCACTGGAAGACAGTACTTTGTCCATCATTTCTTCGACTATATTTTGTTCTTGTTCCTTCACATTTATGTGACACTCTGAGTTTCCCTCCAAAACACTCAAATTACCTACAGAGCTTATTTCTTTTGAAGGTCTTTCTTTTGTTTCATCATTACTGTCTGATCTAGATTTTTCACTTGAGGAGGAGGAGGAGGAGGAAGAATGATTTAAAATATTATGTACTTGGTCATGTTTATGGGTTTGAGCATGAAGCTTTGCTGAAAAACTGATATCATTATTTATTATTTCTATAAACTCTTTACAATCATCACAGAATTTTGATTTGCACTTTGTACCTTTGTCTATTGCCAATGTACTATCCAAACCTTTGTTGACTAATTCTAGACATTTATGTGATTGTTTGTGAAATGCCAAGGAGAATTCCAAATCATTATTGAGAACTTCTACATATCTTCTACAATCAGGGCAACTGCTTGTCAAACCTTTTCCATCATCCATTGTGATGATTAAAGTTGCATATTTGTCTCAAGAATTCACAGATCACACCTGAAAAAAAATTAAGTTAGTTATTTTTGTGAAACATGGGGAAAAAATTACAACTTTTTAACATATAAAATTGACATGGTTGAGACGGTTCCCAAGCAAAACATTACCCCTTTGTGACCACTGTCGAAATTTGTCAACGCAGTATTTTAATTTACGGAAGTCCATGGAATTTTAGGTTTTTCATGATTGCAATTGGCATTTTGGAGTGAAAATATAGTTATCTTTCATATTTCAAGGCCGTAATGGCACACACACAGTAAACAGAAGAAAAAAGTAGCAAAATCAGTGTTGACCAAGGTGCAACTCTCAAAGAATCAACTGATCCCGTCAACTTCCACACAATCCTGCCACCATTTATTTTACATGGGCCCTCCCACCAACATTGCCACTGATCGGCTAACCCTTTAAGAGTTGCAGCACCAGGTCAGGTTCGGCCGTGTGCGGATTCGAACCCGCGCCGATGTAGACATCCTGATCAGGGATGCTTTAGCCAACTCACCTATCACGAACGACAGCCTAGACATGAGAATTTGGGTTATGAACCGCGCACCTAGCGGGGAAGACTGTAGGCCATTGGTATGCGAGTTCGCTACAAGAGCGCAGCACTAAGCGATTGCACTCAGTTCACAAGAAACAATTTGAGCATAAATGGGTTAAGAAGTTGGCTAACACTGGCATATGGGCTATAAAAACATTTAAAAGTAAAAATCGTTATCTGTTTCAATCGCTTTTATTGACATGTATGCAATAACGATATTACAAATTATATCAAATTTTAATTTTTTAACTCGGTACACAAATAAATTGGCTGAGTGGTTAGAGTGATCGCCTTTGAATAAATAGGTTGCCGGTTCGATCCTGAGAAACGTTAGTAGCTTTTCTACATTCGAAAAGGTTCTATTCGTTCAGATCCTTATAAATTATTGTTTAAAAAGATAATTTAATTTGTAAAAGTTTTGTGTCTGTTGTAAAAGTTTTATAACAGTTATAAAGTATGCATTTTGAAAATACACCTCGAAAAGAAATAATTTTTTGCAGAAAATGAACATTTTGGTGTGATAAAGGTTTATGCCAAATATGAACTTCATACTACTATCCATTATGTAAAAAAAACTATATAATGTTAAAAACGAAATAGGGACTATGTAGTCAACTCAGGGCCGCCACTAGTAAGTTGGGGGCCTGGGGCAAAATGTGTAATGGGAGCCCCTGTCACATGCTCTGGTTTTAATGTTACACAGTGCATTCAGCTTTATGAAAGTTTGCAGCCCTGCAAAATATTTATCTTTTATGATTACATAATTGTACCACGATGATCACGATGATCAGATGTTTTCACTGTCACAACGGCAAGTAGGTTGTGTTCAGTTGGGCAGGAAATTGTGGAGGTCTATGTAAAAAGGGCTTGCAATTGAAAACTTAGAATTAATTGAGAAATGGTGTTTGCAAAAATTGACTTATGTGTATCTTCTAACCTGAAAATATTACACAAATTCACATATTTAATCAAATGAAATTTCGATGATATATTTTATACAAAAATAAGATTGGTTACCAGAAAAATTATTAAATAAACACATTTTACAAAAAAAAAAAAAAAAAAAAAAAAAAAAAAAAAAAAAAAAAAAAAAAAAAAACATGTGCCCTTTTTCGAGATATCGCTCCCTGCCATTTTTTTTTTTTCACGGACGCCCTTTTTACATAGATATATTTTCATTAGTTTATTTTGCATAGATTGAGAAGTCACAAAACACATCTCACATGGCTCATTTAAAAAATCTCAAAGAAATTAAGCAAAGAGATACAAAGTTGAAATTAATTTCACAGATTTGTAACGAACGACAAAAAATGAGGAGTCTCATTCGCTCCATCTCCGCAAAAAGAGCGTATATCGACTTACGCACTTTTTACAAAGACCTCCTTATTTGTGGGATGATCCCTCAAGTGTGGGAACAAAAGGTTTTGTAGTGGTAGCCAAAGTCTAATACGCAGGGTTGACACAGAATTTTTAGGCCTTTTTTCCTGACTTTTCCTGACCAATCTGGGAGATTTTTCCTGACTTTTTGGAACCGCGGGGTTTTAAAAATACTCGTTGTTTTTATTTTTATTAGGTATAGACATTTAAATTTAATTTAATTTTATTCAGAAAAAATTGCATAGCTAGAGCATTATGTAAAGAGAATCCTATACTATAATAATGTCTGAAGGGATGTGTGTTCCACGAGAAATCTAGCGGGTAGATTTTGCAGGGCTTGTAACAGTTCTTGAGGTTAATAAAAATAAAAAAATAACCAAAATGATAAAAATATAACCAAAAAATAACCTTGAATAAACCTAAAATGTCACTAAAAATTTCAAAACCGGCATTTTATCGATTGGCCTATATTAAAAATATGTAGGCAATAAAAATGATGTAGGATAATTTTCAACTAGGCAAGTTATCATCTACTAAAGCAATAATAATAAGTAAAAAAATTTTAAACTAAGAAAAATCCTCCCAGATCCGTTTTTTACTTTTTTCTAATTTTTTTCTTTTTTTATATACGAGTTTTTACGAGCTTCATCCAAATCGAGCAACAAAAACCTAATTGCCCTAAAAAATAAAAAAAAAAACCAAAATCCCCCCAAAAATAAGAAAAATAACAAAATTTTAAAAATTAACAAAAAATAACCAAGAGCAAAAAAATTACAAAAAAATAACCTGTTACAAGCCCTGCTTTTGCTTAAACTTTGCATTTAAGAGTGTTTTGGTCCAAAAATAAGTTTAGAAAAGGCCTCAATTACAGTTTATATAGGTACATTTTAATTAATTAATACTATATAGCTTTTAAGCATATTTGTTAGAGGTTAAGTGGTAGAGAGGACTTGTTAGTCCTGACTTCGCCTCCAAAACAAAGACATTTTCATTTCATTTCATTTCAATCCCAGGAAAATCGAATTTTGTGTAAATTTAAGTTTAAAAATCATAATATTTAATATTGGTCTTATGGATTGTTATATTGGTAACGAAATAACAACAAAAGAAGCAGATGTTTCAATTATTAAACATTTTTAAACGAATTTGCTCAATATCAACTGGACTTTTGGTCGAATTGCGACCAGCGGGCAGTCCCTAGTAATTTTTAATTAGGCCTAACTTAGTTACAATTATAATAAAATCTTTGCTAAAAACTTTTACTTTCTTTATATAGCCTACCCTAATGATACATTGAGTAACAAAAAATCGATATGTTGTGAAAGATACGATAATTTAGTTTGTACATGACCTATATATCGATCGAATATATCGATAATTTTCATTCCATAGTTCCACTGGGCGTCTGCGCAAGTGCAGCCATAAACCAGAAAATTGTTTGATGATGAAACAAAAATATCTTTGGAAATTTGCTGAATACGCAGGTCTGATGCGACAGGGGTAACTTATTTGAACAATCTGTTCATTTTGCTGAAGTAACAGAATGTTTAATAGGCTTTTGTTAATAAAGTAGGCTTTTTTTAAGTTAAAATTACAAAACTTGAAGATATGATTGTAAAAATCAATATCAATCGATAACTGTCTATTCGAAGAATAGGCTCTAGAGTGACTCATATTGCAAATGTAATGTCCGGCGTGATTATTCTCAATAGAAGTCACAGGTCAGTCTCAAATTTCAGTCAAATATTCTTTATGCAATTTTTAAAGCTAAGTTCGTTGTTGAAAACATTTGGTTGGGTATTAATCAAATAAATCTAAAATGTAACTTTTTAATTTTCCCCATAAGAAATGCATTGGAGGCATTTTTAGTTGTCGGATCTTTGTTTACATTATAGCAACGTCTTTGCGAGTCTTAACAATCAAGACTGAGAAGTTCTGACGTTGGTCTACTGACCGGCTCAATCCCAGTCAGTCTAGACTATTGGATTCAGAATAAAACGGAGAACGGGAGCAGAGTGAAGTAGGTACAAAAACAAAGTTGTTTTTCAAGGATCAATTTTTTTGAATGTGACAGCCCCTAATGCAAAAGTTCAAATTCTTCTTTGAAAAGACGCTTATGGGAGGTACGAGTGTACTCCTAGTTTATAACCAAACAACATAATAATAAACTTATTCATAAATAATAATTATGTTCATAATAATTTTTAATGATATAAACAACAATGTTACACACTCTTTCGTCCTGTATTTTCTGTTCTCGTTATCCACTTAAGCTGCCCAAACTAAAAATTATAACAAACAAGACCTCGAAGGCGTGGAAGGAGACTTCGAAAAGTCAATGGAAGGAAGAGGAAAATTAAAAACGATACTAAATAAGCGAAAAAAGGATAAGCCCGAAACTGAAGTGAAGAAAGAAGTTAGAAGAATGAAGAAGGAAGAAAAAAGAAAGAAGAAGGAAAAAAGAAGAAAATCTATGGAAAAATAATTAAAAAGACTTACGGTAGTGAAATAAAATTTGGAATTGTGAACGATTAGTACATAGAAAATTTAGACAATCAAGACACTCCAGTCACTTTGCAGCAAACCGACCACACAACTTTCTTAGGAGTGATATTGGACGATGAGTTGAAGTGGAACAAGCATATAGAAAGCCTGAAGAAAAAACTTGCAAAAAGCCTATTTATCATAAGGAATGTCAATAAATTTAAAAACACAGATCTCAGTAGGATCATGGTCTACTTCAGCCTGTTTGAGACCCACATAGCCTACTCTGTAGTGCTCTGGGGGGCAAGCAAGGGTATCTTGGAAAAAATATTTCTTTGGCAAAAAAAGGCTATAAGATCTATAGCCAAACTTGCATCTCAAGCTCACTGCAGAGAATTTTTTAAGCAACTCAACATATTAACAGTTCCAAATCTTTTTATTTTAGAATCAATTTGCTATATAAAACAAAACGGAATTCATGAAATAGTGGAAAACAATAGTGTAACCAAGCATAGATATAATACTAGACATAAAAATCAATTTGCACAACAACATAGGCTAGCAATTTATGAGAAAAAACCAGAATATATAGGTATCAAACTGTACCAGGCTTTGCCACTGTCTCTAAAGAGTATCGCCTCCTTTTCTAAGTTTAAATTAAAATTAAAATCATTTTTAATCAAACATAGCTTTTATAATATTGATGAATATTGGGAGGTATGTAAATCCCACTACTAGCTCTCCATTGGTTGGAGAGTGGTTCAACGTGGATTCCTACGTGAACGTGACAGATCCTACGCCCATCGGGACACAGGACGCCGAATATAAGTCAATAAGTCAAGTAAGTCAATTAAATAATGAAACACAGTAAAAGACTTATAATTCCAAAACTATGTGCATTCCCATACAATGTTAAATATTGTCAGCGGAATTTAAATGTTATTATTATTATTGTCTCTACCGTAACCCTAACTACTGACTTCACCAGACCAGCTTGTTATCCAGGGTTTTAATTTCTTGCAACGAGACAAAACAAACTTGACATGTTTTTTGTACTTTCTATTGCAAATAAGATGGAACTTAAAAATACCGGTAATTCAGGAATTATTTACAACAGACTAGGATACAACATTAAAACAATTTAATTTAGGTCCCCTGTCCCCAGTCAGTATTTGAGAGTAGGTGAAACTTCGTAATCCGTCTCCACCGTTATTATCGATGTGGAAATTTTGATATTGCGATTGAAATTGCTGTCATATCGATGATACAATTACGATTTTATCACCTGATTTAGTTTCGTTCTAATATAATTAAACAAACCTTTGGACAATAAAACAAATATATTCAAACAAGTAACTGAAAATAACAACAACAAAAAAGTAAAAATTGTAGCCAATGTAACCTGTAACAAAGAACAACACAAAATAAACTAACCAAGTTTATTGTGTAGCTGCATCTAAATGTGAGAAAAAGCAGACTTCGTTATAGATCTAAAATGGCGTCACACCACACAAATGCTGCCAAATACAAATCAGAAAGGTATTTTTTTTGCTATTGTATTGAGGGAATATGCGTTTTAAATGTTCCAAACACCATTGATTTTGTTGTTATAAATATCGCTGTCAATAAAAGTGACTGAGGTTTACGGTTACACTATTAGGTTAGATTATTATTATGATACATTTCTTATCTCAGTATCGTTGTTGATTCGATTGTTTTCATCGCACAATTTCAATCGCAATATCGAAATTTCCACATCGATAATAACGGTGGAGACGGATAACGAAGTTTCGCCTGAGAGTATTTCCAAGACAGTCGTGTGGTTAAAGTTTGTGTGGGTGTATAGCCTATCTTGTCGTTATCGTTGCATAAGTAAGTTATGTGGGGCGCGGTGGCAGTGATAGTCAGGGTGGTAGATTAGTTAAAAATATCTGAGATTCAAAGGGTAGGTAACAGTCAGTAACTTAAGTCTAGGTAGCCTACTATCTGAGTTATGTTTTAATAGGTGTAACCTATGTTTGTTGATATTTACACTTTTAATTAGGCCGGAACTGTAATCTAACAATGTTCATATTTTGGCCCATTTGTAGGCCAAAGGGTCCGTTTCTCAATGCAAGTTTAAACCTAAAATCAAGTTTAAACCAAAATTGTCCATATAATTAGCAAAATTAGAGTTAAGTTAGACTAAGTTTAAGTTAAACGTGTTTGGAGAAACCGGCCCTAAGCCTTAAATAAATAACTAAAATAAATGTCCTAACTTAGGCTTTTGTTTAGTTTAAAATTATCAATAAAATAAATTAAAAACAGTAGGCCTACCTAAGTATTACAGAGCTGTATCATGATCGACACAACGATGCTAACGCAAAGGAATGTGTAAGATACGTGTAGGGTATCTATTTAACCTCGTTGGTGTAGGGGTTGGTGTGGGGCCAACACCCTTAAAAAGTTAATCTTACATTGAAATAGGGTAGGCTTATCTTTAATTTCCAAACTGTAAATGTTGTCACTCAATGTCACTTTGCCTTTGCGCAAAGTGTCAACAAGTCAAACAAGTCAACAAGTAACAAGTCAAACGCCTTTGCCACCATACCGCTAGTCCATCCAAATTTTCAAACCTATTGGCTCACAATTTCAAAATTAGAAACCCAATTGGTACTCAACATTAATTTTAAAGTAAGTTCGCACTACGTATGAAAAATCTCTCACTCATAAAATTGACTGACCTCCAGGTTAAGAGGCTCACCTTTAGATTTAAGTTAGGGCCTAGGATAGGGCTGATCACTGTAAAGTCAGAAACTTTTCATGTGTTAGGCAAGTGTCAAAATGCATGTTATAGAATGTAATAATTGTTTGACTGTGATAAATGATGAAGAAGACGAGTCTATTGCTTGTGATATATGCAAAAAATGGTATCATGCAGATAGGAAATGTAGCAAGTTAAAAAAAACTATTTTTAGGTGCATTCGTAAAAATGACAATTGGGCATGTTCTAAATGTATAGATTTTTATTCAAACCAAAGAAATGTTGACAACCAAGTTTTAACTGATTTAACTGATTTAAAAAGTGAGAATGTAGATTTAAGTAAAAAGATTGTAGATTTGGAGGCATTGAATGCTAGGCTAACTAGCAAGATTGTAGATTTAGAAAGTAAGAACGAGGACCTTATGTCTGATTTAGCCAGTAGAGACTTGATGTTAAAAATGCTTAAGGATCAGGAACTGGAAACAAAAGGTGATAGGCCCAAACAAAATGAAAATAAATGGGAAAAGGTCAAAAAGGGGGTCAGGGGTGAGAGGGAGGGATTAGCATCGGTCAGCCGAGTGATCCCGACCTCAAATAGTTATGAGGTGCTTGCGAGTGCGGCTCCTTGTCTTGCGGAGCATGATTTCCCTCCTCTTAGAAAACCTAGGAGAAGGGGGGTTGAGGGTGGGGGATTTTTGGTGGTCGGTGACAGCCATGCTAGGGGACTCGGTGGGAGATTGAGGGGGGAGGGGGTAAATGCGAGAATGTCAGTGCACCCAGGCTGGTCTTTGGCTGAGGTGGCAAAAAGTGCTCAAGAACTCAAGGGGGAGGGGAGGGAGCTTTTGGTTTTGGTGGGAGGGACAAATCAAATTTCAAATGAAAGTATAGGGAATTTGGAGACGGTCTTGACTAGTAGCCTGGCAGCCTTTGGGGAGAGAGTCCTATGTGTTGAGACTCCCTATAGATGGGACAAGGTTCACTGTAATCTGCTGATTGATAAACAAAACCAAAAGCTTAAAGAAATCTGCCGTGCAAAAAAATGGGATTTTCTTTGTATAAACTCACTCTTGGACAGAGGATGTTTTACCACCCATGGTTTACACTTGAATGGGAGAGGTAAGGACGTACTATGCAGTCTCTTAGGAAATCACATTAGGCTAAGCGGTGAAAAACCAAAAAACTTAGAAGTAGTGTCGTTCGAAAAGAAAACTTAAAAAATAAACAAAATTGTCAAACAACCTTTTATCTAAAAAAGAATGGTAGGAAAAAGCTCAAAAACAAAAAATTAACTCAGGAAGATACTTTCAATATTTTGCACTTAAATGTAAGAGGCCTACAAGATAAAGTAGGTCAGATTGAAATTCTGTTAGAGGACGAAAGTCCTGACATATTTCTAGTAAGCGAGCATGGCCTAACAGAAGATAAATTGCAGATGATCCACTTGCAGGGCTACACATTAGTTAGTTATTTTGCTAGGTCAGTAAGCAAGATGGGAGGAGTCGCTATTTATAAAAGGGATAGCCTAAAGCTGGATAATATTAAGGTACTAAATATTAGTAGGAATTACGTTGAGGAAATGGTTTTTGAAGCAACTGAAATTAAGATTAAAGCAGGGAAAAATAGGCTAGTAGTAGGAGTTATGTACAGAAGTCCAGATGCAGACATTGATACATTTTTTGAGAAACTAAATTGTTATTTTGAAGATCTTAAACTGGAAAATAATAACTTGGGTGTATGTATTGGAGGCGACTGGAACATAAATTTGCTTAGTAACGATATAAAAAAAGAAAGGTTTCTGAACTTAATAAACAGTTTTGGATTAATACATGCATTAAATGAGCCAACCAGAATAACAGAAAGCACTGCTACATGTATCGATAACTTTGTAACGAATTTCACAAGTAATGTCAGTAATGTTTTTGAGCCCCTAATTTCAGATCATCAGGCTATTAAAATAGGCTTGCAAGGGATAAAAACCAAATCAGTTCAAACAAAAACTAAAATTGTTAGACCCGTTAGAGAAAAAAATCTCGATGAACTTAGGATTTGGTTGCGCTGTGAGAATTGGGACAAAATATACAAAGAAAAAGATGTGAATAAAAAATATGAAAATTTTATTGAAACCTTAAACTTTTATGTAGAAATATCCTGCCCACTTAAAGAAATAAAAATTAAAAGTGAAGCAAAACTGAAATGGAGAAGTGAAAGGTTAAAGGAACTCAAAAGAATTTCTATGGACAAATATAAGGAATGGAATCAAAACAAAACAGATTTTAATAAAAAACAGATGAAAGATTCACAGGTTAGGTATAGGGACTGTATTAAAACAATTAAAACCGAATGGTACAATAGGCGAATGGGTGAGGCTGAAAACCAAGCAAAGGAAGCGTGGAACATAGTAAATAATCACAGAGGCAAGGCAAACAAGAGAGAGGAAAACATCATGGGGGATACTCGAGAACTGAACATAGAAAAGGTGGAGTTGCAATATATGCAAACAAAAATCTAGGTAATGACATTTCCTGCATCGACATTGCAAAAAAACAAATAGAACTTGTCTGTGAAACACAGCTTATAAAAATAAAAATGAAACAAACAGAGTTGTATATCCTAGGAATATACAGGCCCCCAATCTATACCAATCTTGACCTGGCTCTTGACACCCTGTCCAACATTCTTGATGATCTACCAACTTGGAAAAATCCAGTTATTATAACTGGAGACATTAATGTAGACAGCCTGGCTGATGAAGATGACAGTAAACTCCTAAATCAAGTTCTGCTGAGCCATGACATCAACCGAATACCTCTACCGCCAACAAGAATCACCTCTCACTCAAAAACATCAATTGACATGATTGCAACGAACTTGTTGCAAACAGAAGTTGACACTGCAGTTCTGCTCACAGGCCTATCAGACCATACAGGCCAGATCTGCACAGTACATCTTGAGTTTGACAAATCTGTCATACCAAACACAACTCGAAGATACTACAGTGCTCGAAACATAGAAAACCTTAAAAACCTTCTGGCACAAGAAACCTGGGAAACCGTAACCAACACTCAAAACGCAGACCAGGCTTACTCAGAATTTGACAAAATACTGTGAGAAGCACTAGATACAGCTTGCCCAAGTGTACTTTCAAGACCAAAGAAAAGAAAAATATTTACAAATCAAGAACAAGAGTGTGAACATATGAGGCTGAAAGGAGCATATACTACAGCACTCAACAACTCAATTCTGATTAATAATGAAGAAAATAAAAGACAAACCAATGACAGAAAGAGAGAATATGACCAATACCTCAAACAACTCAGAAAGGAAGCTTCAATAACCTATATTGAAAATGCAGAAAACCAAAGCAGAGCGGTCTGGCAGGTCATAAACAACAATCGTTTCAACAAAAAATCTCAAAAAAACCAAATAAAATCGCTTGACATTGAGGGCACAACCCTAACAGATCCCCAAAAAATAGCTGAACATATGAATCACTTCTTTGCTAATGCTGCTGAACAAGTTCTATTGGATTCTCAACAAGCACTCCCAAAACTACATCCAACACTACATGAAAGAGAGTTAATGTCATTCGAAGAGAACCTTTCACCAACAGATAGAGCTGAAGTAGATAGAACTATAACATGTCTAAAATCAAAACCATCATCAGGAATCGATGAAATATCATCAACAATTCTGAAACACTGCAAAAATGAAGTGCTAGACCCAATAGTTAACCTAATAAACAAGTCTTTTCAACAAGGCACTTTCCCCTCCATACTTAAACAATCATTAATCTACCCGAAGCATAAGAAAGGATCCACCTCCCTTGTCAACAACTATAGGCCTATTTCGCTTATCTCAACCCTATCAAAGGTCTTTGAAAAAATAGTTCTAACAAGACTGCTCACACATCTAAAAAACAATAGTATTTTAACCAATCACCAACATGGCTTTAGAAAAGGCAAGTCTACCATCACGGCTATAATTGACTTGGTAGAAACTATCATTGATGCCACAGAAGCAGGGACTACAACAACAGGTATTTTTCTGGACTTTAGTAAAGCATTTGACAGTCTGAGCCACAAACATCTTCTGGACAAACTTCTAACGCTAGGAATACAAGGAACCGCACATCAATGGTTTCAGAGTTATCTCAGCGGAAGGACTCAAATGACAGAGATAATTAATGTAACAAACAAGACATCCAGAAAATACAGATCCACACAAGTACAGACAACCAGAGGAGTTCCTCAAGGATCTGTCTTGGGTCCAGTTTTATTCATACTGTACACGAATGACATTATTTCTGTGTTACACGACAATTGTGATGCTTTCCTATATGCTGACGACACTGCCCTTGTTGTATCCCACAAAAATATACAAGAGCTAGAAATAAAATCCTACATTGCTGCCAGCATTGCCAAACAGTACAGCCAAGAGAATGACCTCGTGCTAAATGAAGACAAGACGCAACAACTCTTCTTTGGTTCACAAAGAAGGAGTGCTCATGCGCTACCAGATGTAATAGCATCCCAAGAGGCAAAATACCTTGGGATAACCATTGATAGTGACCTCAACTGGAAACCCCATGTAGATCAACTCTGTAAGAAGCTTAGCACTGCTCTTTATGTCATCAAGCGCCTGAAACACATCAGTAACGCAGAAACCTCAAGGACTGCCTACTATGCTCTTTTTGAGGCGCAAATGCGTTATGGACTGATTGTATGGGGGCTATCATCTCAGGGGAACCTTCAGAGGGTATTACGTCTACAGAAAAAGGCAGTCAGAATCATGGCTGGACTGGCATTTCGTGACTCATGCCGGGGGGAGTTCAAAAGGCTGAAACTACAGACAGTAGCTAACCTATACATTGCCGAGGTAGTTACCCACGTAGTTAACAAAAGACCCATAATAAACTTCTCAGAGGCTCATCATTATGACACCCGAAACCAAATCAACTACATACTCCCTGCACATCATCTGTCAGCCTATGAAAAAAAACCCAGCTACATCGGAGCAAAACTATTCAACACCCTTCCACCTGCACTGAAAGAACAAAAAACCAACCGAAACTTCAAAGGAGCTGTTCTCGACTGGCTACTGGAAAAAGAATTTTACTCTGTTGAAGAATTCCTGGAGGGACGAGGCCAACCTCATCACTGAAGAAGAAAAATAATGACGCCATGACTGTACTTAATGTTCATGTCAATAAAGAGTATTTTGTCTTGTCTTGTCTTGTCTTTGTCTTATCACTCTCAAAGACAATGACAAAATAATAGAAGACCCAAAAATTGTTAGTGAAAAAATTAATGACTACTTCATAAATGTAACAAAAGATTTGGCTAATGATTTAAGGACACCGCAAATGGGATCTTTTCCTCAAGACAATCAAAATAATAGATTAGGCCTTAGTAACTTTAAAGAAATCACAGAAAATGACCTAATAAACATTCTCAAAAAGTTTAAACCTAAATGTTCGATAGGAATGGATAAGATAAATATGAAAATGGTGAAGTATTGCCAGATGGAACTCGTAAAACCAATGGTAAATATAATCAACACCTCACTGAGGGACGGTATCTTCCCAAATGGCTGCAAAAGGGCGAAAATCAGACCAATCTTCAAAAAGGGGGATGAGCGGGAGGTGTGCAACTATCGTCCGATATCACTCCTCCCCATTTTTTCAAAATTATTGGAAAAAGTGGTTTGCCAACAGCTTGCGACCTACCTGGAGGGTAATAACCTTCTATGTGGGAAGCAATATGGCTTTCGCAAATCAAAGTCAACCAAATTGGCATTAATTGATTTTCTAAACGACTGTATCGATGCAATGGATGCAGGAGAGTCAGTCATAAGCTGCTTTGCTGACCTATCTAAAGCATTTGATTGTGTTGATGCAGACATATTGCTTAGGAAACTGACGAGACTGGGGATCAGTGGCCTAGCAATAGAATGGGTTAAATCATACATGGGGAACAGAACTCAAGTCACAGAAATTTTTCATGAAACAACTAATAGAATAACTTCAGTAAGATCCACCGAAAAGCAAATTATAGCAGGAGTGCCACAAGGCTCGATACTTGGGCCCCTGTTATTTCTTGTTTATATAAACGACGTTACAAACAAAACACCAGAAGAAAATCTTTTCATTTTCGCCGATGACACAACCCTTATCACCAAAAATAGAAACTTGGATACCCTTGAACAAGAATCATTTTTCAAAATAAATGAACTGGCCCAGTTTTTCGAAGAAAACCGACTGAAATTGAACCCAGACAAAACCAATTATCTCTGTATTCAAACAGATCAAAAGCGGCTCTCAAAAAATAACAAAGTACCAAGTCTTCAGATTGGTGATACAGAGTTGAGTCAAGCAAATTCAGCAAGCTTTCTGGGAGTGGTGTTGGACGATGGTTTGAGCTGGGGTGAGCAGCTGGTGAAGATCAAAGATAAGATGGCAAAGGGGACCTTTGTCCTGAGAAGTCTCAGGCCATTGGAGAACCTGAGTCTCTTGAAGGGTGTTTACCACTGCTTACTCGAGTCGCACATCTCTTACTCCATCGCGCTCTGGGGTGCTTCTGAGACAAATCTCAAACAAATTTTCACATGTCAAAAGAAATCACTAAGAGCAATGCTCAAACTCCACCCAAGAGAACATTGTAGGGATCATTTCATCTCATTGGGGATTCTAACAGTTCCTAGTCTTTACATTTTTGAAATTGCAGTATATGTTAAAACTTTTCTTCCTGAGTATGTAAATTTAACACATCAATACAACACTAGATTTAAGAATAATTTTTCAGAGCAGCACAATCTTAAATTGTATGAAAAAAAACCACAATACATTGGCAGAAAAATTTTTCAATCATTACCAAAAAAGATTCAGACAATAGATAAGATAGTCAAATTTAAGAGTGAGCTCAAGTTTTTCCTTATCCAAAACTGTTTCTACAGTTTGGATGATTTTTTCACACAAAGAGCCAATGGGTAAACCCAACCCACCTTTGGCCTAACCCTACCCTTCCCCTGAGAAGGAGAAGAGGATGACGCTCCCAAAACTCACGAGTCTACGGGAAAGCTGAATAAGTACGAAAGTACGAAGTAAGTAAGCACTTGAAGCGTAGGCCTGTCACTATAGGCCGGATCAGTATGTTTAAATAGAAAACGCCGATTTCATTTCGATCAGACCTGGATTTCATAAATAATTGGAGTTGAGCTTAATGATGATGATATTAAAACTTCTTTTGATGTTTTGATAATTCAAAGAAAGAAATGCAGTTTGAGTTTAGTTACGTTACGGTAACTAACTGATCAAAATAAAATAACCAAACACCACTGGTGTTACACCAGACCAAACCATTAACCATTACCAAAACCAAACCAAATCTTTTTTGCCTTCTTTACTGGAATTTGGCTTTGGTATTTAACCACGCAGCCACGAGGTTTAATAGTATTAAAGTCAATGTTGTTACTTTTTGTAGTTAGTTTTTTCTTTTGAATTATTGTTACATTGTTAGTATATAGGATATAGTAAATTTGTTTGTATTCAGTTTAATAAGGACTATTATAAACCGTATATTGTATTATGTAGGCTTAGAATGCTAGTCACATTAGATAGGGAAAACAAAGGATTATTAACAGATTATTCCAGATTATTAACAGATGTTTAAAAAGCTTTATTCAATCCCAATAATGTTATTTAAATGAGAAATTTTGAGATTTCAATGGTGGATATCGCCTTTATTTTCAGTCCGATTTTCATCAGTTTTTGGCGGAAACAACTACAGACCAAGCCCTATCCAACGACACCAAAAACTTGAAAATCAGTTAAAAATTGTAGGAGGAGTTCTCAAGACAAAAAAAATAACCCTTAGAGTATTAAATAAGTACTAGAGATCGCCCACTGGTCAAAATTCGACCAAAAACTCAGTTCATCTTGAGCCAATTAGATTTAAAATGCTTTATAACTGAAACATCTGCTCTTCCTGATTTGCTAGCATTTGTTATCACAACAGCTGTTGAATTATTAAATCAGTTACCCTTCTTTCAAGGCAATTAGAGCCTTGCCCTTCTTTCATAAGATTAACATTGAAACTTTGAAAGCCTGTAGGGCATAGCCCTGGGGATCGATTAAAATTAAAATGGGATTCTGCTCATCTAAAGGACAATACCTTTCTAACGGTATGCGCAGTTTTCTCCTCCGATGCACATGCACAGGCTGAGAAAAAAGGAGGAAACGAAACATGCTTGCCTATTAATATATAGATAGATTTATACATTTAATACTCAAGCTTCCTTGTACTTGAGCAAGTAGTCAAAATTAAAACTCTGGCTTAATTTCAAATAACTATGTGTTTTTTAATAACTATTATTTTTAAATCTTTTGTATTTCGTATTAAATATTTAAAGTGTTATTAAAATTAGTATAACAGCGCATGAAATTACATACTGTTAGAATAATGTAAAGGCTAGAAAATAATATAAATTGTTGGTACTGTACCACAAATTTAACTTCAAATTGTTATTTCAAAAGCTATAATTAGACAATTTCTCTACACAAGTAAATCTGATACTTTGACAGTCAAATAAAATTATAAATACCGTAACCAAAAAGTATTACCAAAGTTTTTTTTTTAGATTTAAATTTTGCCACATACCGTAATTTGTTCATGAGAAATATTCTATTATTCAACTTTTTTCTCATTTGACATTTTTCACATAATTTTCACGTAAAAATGATATTTATTTTTTATATCAGTTTTTGACATTAACATTTTTAACGTGAAAAATATTCTTCCTTCCACGTTCACATTTTTCACTTAATTTTGACGTGAAAAAATATTCTTCTTTTCACCTTTTATCACTTTCACATTTTTCACGTAATTTTGACGTGAAAAAATATTCTTCTTTTCACCTTTTTTCACATTTAAGTTTTCACGTAGTTTTCACGTGAAAAAATATTCTTCTTTTCACTTTTATTGTGATTTTCACATTTTGTGCTGACTGAGTACTGTCTTTTCTGAGGCAAACTTTCCTTACATGGTGTTGTAACACCCCGTTCCTATGTCAAAAAAATGTTAAGTCCTAGGTCATTCAACAAATCAGTCAACATAACAAAGAAACAGAAACAACAGAGTGCAAGAAAAACTACATTACTATATTATAAAAACTACATTACTGTATTATAAGTTATTTGCTTGTAAATAACGCAGTGCTCAACCCAAAAGGATGTTGCAATGTTTCATCTTATTGCAAAGAACGGTATTCCATGGATGGACTTGTAGAAAATCACTTCAAACATCTTACCATCTGAATTTAATAAAAAAAGTTACTTCTGACACAGAATTTAATTGCCCTGTGTAAGTTATTTGAATCTTAATCTTATCTATCTGGGAGTGCTTTTGATAAATATTGACACTGCTATGGCACGTGTTCTATTTATTATTCCAGTCACTTCTTACCTGGAGAGAAAGTTAATTAGTTTCCTGGCAGAGTAGTATGCTAACTCAAACTCTGTAATCAGTCACAGTGTTGTTGTTGAATGTTGATCGTTCCACTTATTGGTGTTCAGACTGTACTATTTTATTACTCATATACGAAATATTATTGTATAACAGTGCAAGTGAGCAAAAGGACAAAGTAATAACATATTGATAAATTTATGAAAGTTAATCTAGCTATTTAGTAAATAAAATTAATTGTATTTTGTTTATTCACGAATCCAAACAATTTATTTTAACTGAAAAACTTCAATAAATAGCCCCTTTTAGAACTCAGTTGAAAGTATTATCACATGTTCTTACGAAATGGTGATATTTGCTCTGTAGTAATAAGTTATATAACCATTGACTACAGATACACAAGACCTTATGTATTAGAAATCTAATGTATATTATAGATACTGTTTATCAATGATTCTACCATTGAATTTGGATACTATAGTCTTGTAGATGTATAGTACTTTAGATTGACAGTATCCAAACCCAAAGACAATGATCCGTGATTTCTAAAATGGTGTCTTTTTTCTGGAACAATCAGCTGATTTCCATTAAACTGTCACTTGCAAATGTCTGCTGTCACTGCTGTCAGTGCTGTCTGCTCTGCTCGCTTTTGTCTTGTCACTTTTCCTTTTCGGTCGTGTCAACAATTATGTGTTTTTTACAATTTCGTTGATTCTAAATGTACATAATGAAAAGTTTTCATTATTTAAAAGTTTGACTATTCAACAGACGCTCTTAAATTTAGAAATGTCAAAAATTGTGTGTTTCAGAAAATGGCTTGTCGCGATTTATTGAGAAAAATAATGTGTTGCTGCACTGACAGGACTAGTGATAGAATATTTAAAAAGAGACTAAAAGAACACAAGTATTGTGGGTGTAGAGAATCAAGTAAGCAGAGGAGTAAAATGCAAACATCATGTGATGTTGACAGAAAGTCCTTGGTGGACAATGAAGTTATTGAAGCCCTTGAATATGAGTTTCAGGCTGAAGATCAGGACGAAGAAGAAATCCTTATTGAAGAAGCAGTGAGTTTTACCTTTAAAAATTAATAATATATTGATTAAGGATTGTAATCAGAGATGTTTAGCCCTTGCTTAAGTAACAGATTACATAATCATTGTCAAATTTTCTGTCAATATTTTAGTCTACTGTATGTTTGGTGCAGCAGTTATTTTAGTCAGGCCCCCTTCAATATTTTGGACCAAAATCAATATGACCAGGCATTTTTATAGGGATTAGAATTTATGGGCCAAGGATGAAGTAATAAAAGTGAAGTGTACCCTAGTTCCTAGTCCTAGTACTGGGACTACCTGTACTGGTAACAGAAAATCACAGGCCTATTTTGGTTGAATTTAATGCTACCTATTTTCACTTCTTTCATGCCAGAGAAAATTTAAATAGGGCAAGTAGGATCCTATGACTATTTAAAATACAGTAGGCCCTAAAAATATCTCAAATGTCCGTGGGCATCTCAAATAAATTTTGTATGATGCTTACACTTAGGGTGGGCTGGCAAAACTTAATTTTCCCACTCAATCGTTATTATCGATGGTTAACATTTAAATTTTGTAATTAAAACTTCGATGAATACAATTGAATCAACAACGATATTGAAGCAAGAAATGTATTAGGCATAGGTAGCCTAAAATAACATATCTAAAAATAACTGAGGCCTATGAGCAATACATGTGAAAACAGTAAACTTCCTCTAATCCGGCACGTCCGGGACTTGACATGTGCCGGATTATGAAATATGCTGAATTACAGGATGAATATCAGGAAAAATGTAAATTTAAAAAATACTATAAAGCACATATTTTACTATTAATACAGCTTTTAAAGAATAAAAACTATTGTATAACGTACTCTACTGTAATGAAAAATACAGCACATGATTATTAAACTCAAAAGAGTAAAGTAGACGCCTGATTATCGAGGTACAGTAATTGGGACTGAGGCCACCTCGGACACGGGGAAAACTCGGATTCAGTAATACGGAGGTTAGGCCTATGTACAATAGTGTAACTAATCAAATCATTTTGTTAAGAGTATATTTTGTGGACTTTTGTTGTGTTTTATTAAAGTTTTTGACAAGTACAAACAGCGTCACATTAAATAGACTCACGCTAGCAGACTGAACACGAATACGAAATGTAAACAAAGCTACAGTGACGCCAGCCATATTCTGAAATTACACGATGTCAGCCGATGACAACTCGTCTCCCCAGCACGCATGCCAGTACAGAATACGCAATAGTCTAATATATTATTGGGGGACAGTCACGACACTCATGTCTAAGCTCCATGTTTAGTGTACGTCCGCGGGGCAAATGCCGTTTTAAGAGGATGGAACCGGCGTTCCCGGTTCCGTTCCCGGCCGTTCTCGCTATGGGCAGGAACATTGTAACTCCAGTGAGCAGCAACTAATTCAGAAATACATTTTGGCCGTTATCATTCGATTGGGATTTAATTTGAGAATTTTAATTGTTATCATCATTGTATAGTCAATGGCATTTAATGGTGGATCTTACACAGTCAATTCAGATCGCGATCGAGATCCTGGATTATGATACGGATTGAGGATGTAAAGTGAAATATTGATGAGTTATCTATGAATCATACATCAATATTTGACTTAACACTCTCAATCCATATAGTGATCCAGGATCACGATCCAAATACGTGGTATCCATATTGACCGTGTAAGATCCATCATTGTCACCTGTGATTGTGTTGCCAACTCGGACGCCAACCACTACGAGCACTAGTAAATTCACGCTAGCCCTGCAAGTCACTGTTCCATGCGTAACTGGAATCCCTTTGTGGTTCTGGCGGAAAACCTAAGTGACAGAGTGTCATGACTGTCTCCCAATAACCTATATTAGATTGTGGAATACGCTTTGTACGATACAGCGTTGCTTCGTGGCGTCTCTCGATCCCAAATAAACTCGATCGCTCCAATGTTTTTTTTTTCTGTCAATATAATTGTTCTTAAAGTCGTGCCAGATTATCAAGTGTGCCGGATCGCAGGATGCCGGATTAATGGAAGTTTACTGTAGTAAGTTAGGCTTACGTTAAGTTAGTTAGTTTTTTTTTCATTTATTTATGTTTGACCTTCATTTGCCGTGTGTCAACCTTCCTGTTATTATTTCAATCCTTGTTGAGTTGTTCAAACTGTCCAATCTCTAGAATAGCCTATAACAATGGTTTGCACAATTCCTTCTTCTTCTCCTAGATTTCTCCTTCTTCTGACAATTAAGAGATCCAACCAAAGTTTACACGCCTAAAATAAAACTTAGTTTGTTTTTGTGACATTCTACAATAATTTTGTACACAAGTTAATTGTTTTTACTTGTTTTGGTTATATTTTCTACTTGTTATTGCAAAATACGGTATATTCTTTCTATAGCAGAAAGATATTTTTAATTACGTATCTTACAACAAAAAAATCAGGTGTTAAAATCATAACGGATCGTCTAAGTATACCTACTATCGATAAAATAGAAATTAGGCTAATCGCAAAATCGAAATGTTAACCATTGATAATAACGATGGAGTTGGATTAGAATAACGAAGTTTCGCCGGTTGGCTATAGAAAACCCCTACAAACTTGACTCCATGTGGACTGAGGCATTGCTGAGTTGATGAATTTTGAGTTTCCCGAAGTTAATAAAATATTTTTATTCCCACTGTTTATTCAATCATACTTTGTAGGCCTAATATCTTATATCAGCAATCCTCTTCACAATTTTATATTTGTATTTACTAGTTATTTAGTGCTTGATGTTGCTTAATGTATGAATATGGTTGTTAATGGGGTAAGCGTTTGAAGAATAAATAAATAAATCTTCGAGATGGGAGGGTTGTCAAATTACGTTAGGCTTGGAGTGTGAGCTTTGTTAGCCCCCTACAGCCTATTTGTTGTGTTCAGCGATCTACTTGAATGCGTTCGCGTACCAGAATGATCGGACCATGGGAACAGGGTTTTATGGGGTTTCAAAAGGGTAAAAAATGGGTTTTTGGCTTTTTTCACTATAATTTATAAAATTCAACAATTTTAACTCTAACAATTTAAAAGAGCTTAAAAAAACAAACAATCTAGTATTTTGAATTTTTTACTTAGCTTGGAGAAAATCCAAAAACTATGTTTTCCATGTTATTCTAAAGCCGCGTCCGCACTGGCCGAACATTCGTGGCGAACTTGTTTGGCGAACACAAAAAATCAACAAACATTCGTAACGAACAATTACCGGCCATATGGTTTTTATTCTAAAAGGTTAGCAATGAACAAACAAAAGTTCGGAAGAACTTTGTTTGGCGAACATATTCGGCCAGTGCGGACGCCGCTCTATGGGAAATCAACAAAACCGATAAAATTTGACGATAAAATTTGGTATGTACAAGTTCATTATCTTATATATTATGCCATTTACATACCATTTAGTTGCTGGAAATTCCATCGACAGTTTTCCATAAACGTCTCATAACCTGGTAGTTGGTTTTATGAGAGGGTTTTAGCACTCGCAATATCGTTTAAGCCTGAATCATAACCCGGTAGTTGTTTTTATGAGAGGGTTTTAGCACATGCAATATCGTTTAAGCTTGAATCATAACCTGGTAGTTGGTTTTATGAGAGGGTTTTAGCACTCACATCGTTTAAGCCTTAAATGATTTAGCAAGCTAACATTTTTTATCTGAGCGTTTGCCATAACTTTGATGACAATATTTTAAACTATGGAGTGGAATGAAATAGCTTTCATTGAATTGAATATCCAATGAGGAGGGCCTCAGGGGTTTTTTCAACGACGGTGATGGTTTTTGTTTGGTATGTTTTTGGTTGGGCTTGCCTTATTGGACTCGGCTGTCATTGACATTGGACTGTGATAAAGCGATATAATTGGGTTATGCACACAAAAATACTGACTAAAAATTGTTAGGCCTATGTCCACAATCGCACTACTGAAGAAAAATGGCAGCTCAGTAGCGATGGGCCCATTATAATGGCCGTGAACTCTGGGTAATATGATGAGTGAGCCACAAACATTGCCGAAAATACCAAGTCGCGAGTCATGGTGTGGTTGTGCGCTGCAGGCGCGTACGGAGACTTCGAGATATGTCCGGGTGTGTGGAGTCAAGTTTGTGGGTATCCTACATCAAGATCCTACATCAAGATCCTTTGTGATTAAACGTCCTTTACTTATTTAATTATTTATCCTGTATTTCAACTAGTGAAAGAACACATTGGAAAGACAAAGGAAAGATATATAAACACAAAATTAGGGACGATACAGGGTTTTAGAGTCCTTCAAACACATCTAAATGTGGACTGAACGGTGGCCAGGGAGTTTATTTTACTTGTTGTATTTTAGGGAAACAAAAAAGCATAAGTTTTAAATCATGAAATGACCTACTTTGATTATCCTCAAAAAGTTTACAAATACTATGACTGTTTAGTATTTAATACACATTATTGTAAATATTGTAAATATTGTAAATAACGTAAACATTGTCATAATTAACGAGAGACTAGAGATGGCCCACTGGTCGAATTTCGACTAAAATTTTTACTTTATCTGGACCCAATCAGTTTAAAATGTATTTTATATCTGACACATCTGTTCTTCCTGATTCGCTAGAACTTTTATAACTTCCTTCTTTTATAACAGCAATCTAAGGATTCAATCAATTTCCCTGCTTCCAGGCCCGGAATAACACTTTTTGACGCTCTAGGCCAAAAGTAAAAACTATACACCACCATAAAAAAAAACATTAGCTCTGGAATTTCATTATATATATATATATATATATATATATATATATATATATATATATATATATATATATATATATATATATATATATATATAATTTTTGTTGTTGTTGTATTACTAGGCCTTAAAAAGTTCACGTTGTTCAAAATTCATTTCAAAATAAGATGAAAATTTTCAAGCATTAGTGCTTGTTTTAAAGAAAATGTTGTTGAACCTTATTTATAGAGGGGACTTCATAAAAAATAATGGTGCTAGTAACAATAAAGAATAATGAATGACCTCTGTTGGTGTCAATACGTATACATTACATAAATTAAAAAAAAATTTGATAAAAAATATTACATGCTCAACATTTAACCTTATTCTGATTATGTTGATTTATATGAAAGCTTTCTGTACACTTAGCTTACTTTTCTGCTTAATATACCAGTATCGTAGATTCATACACAAATTTTATCAAACTAGCCTATATTTATATTTATTTTTCAGAATAATAACTATAGTGTTCCTTTTGCTTCTTGACCTTGGCTTTGGTTGTCCTTCCTTTATATAGGCCTATGTTTTATGATAGCGACCATATCGAAGAAGTAAGTATTGGATTTTTTTGTGCACCAAACTATAATACATTAGTTTTAATTACAGTTCTGAGTCTAGCATGCGTTCACATTGATAAGAAACCCTCTAAATTCCACCATCACAGTAGATTTGTTTACTAATAGAATTTCCACCAGTATTAACTTACTGTAATTGATTGTTAAAATCTCATAAGATTGCCGGATAGGTTTGATTCCCAAGGCTTGCCACAGTGTGAATATTTTGGATGAATATTAGTAATTGCCAGCCAGATGAATACATTTATTTGATGGTATATCAATAACTATGAAATTCCTATTTACAGGGTGAAGTTGGGAAAAAAACTTTTTGGAGCAAAAGTGCGACAATTTCTTATAGCCTTGTAGCAAAAATAAAATTTGTTCATTTTATGATTAGGCGAGGGACTGCCCGAACATTGTCACATTTCTGTGGTGGTAATCGTAAAATGCTACGAATGCAACTGCAGATTAAACTCTGCCGATTTATCTATTTCTCTTAAGAATAGCATTAGGAATTAGCATATAGACTACGCAATATGCTAAGCTTAGTTAATGAATCCAAGGGAATCTGGGTTTTTATAGCTTTTTTCAAATACCGGTAATAGATTTTAAGGGGTTCACTCTATCTAATATATACATCAAGCATGTTGGGACCCGACAGCTCGTCTAAGGCTAGGTTCACACGAGCGGTTTCTGCCGCCGCGACACAGCAGCGGCACCGCAGGCGCGACGTAGCGGACCATTTGGCTCGTTTCACATATACCCGACATCTACCCGACATGCCGTTAACCCGATTTCTGGCCGGCACCTGCACGGGTGCACTGTTCACATTACGCCGACACCGGCACTCCAGCAGGGAGTAGCAATGGATCGTAAACAAGCAATTAATTTCAATGTTACTTTTGTATAGACGGTTGAAACGAAGAAGAATGAAGTATCGAGTGTACTGGGTACACCCTTCGCGAGAAGAAACGAAGTTGGGGGTTTTTATATTCTTTTTGACGACCTAAGAACTGACAGTGAAAAATTCTTTAATTACTTTGGAATGATGTCTTCTCCCATAAGACTGGATGCTCTTGTACTAAACTAATTAGTGTTTGAAGGTCTACTTAAGTTACAAGTTTGCGCACTTCCAAACCAAAAGTAAACAAATCGTAGGCGGACGACAGACGACAGGGTGCCGGTTGTATGTGAACAGTCACATTGACCGCTACCCCCACTACTGAAGCCGGCGCCGTTTACCCGACACCGGCAGCCGGCCTTTGCTGAGGGGGCGCCCGGCATCCCTCGACTAGATCACGGCAGCCGGGTAGTGATTAACCGACCACGACACTAGTCGGGCAAGTGTCGTGCAAATATGAACGGCCCCATATGCTGCTTCACCCAACAGTCGGTTAAACGACTGCCGGCATACGACAGCCGGGTATATGTGAAACAGGCCTTTGAGTCAAATGAGCCAGTTCACACGAGCGGTCGGCGGCAGCGGCGACCGGCGGCGACCGCCAGCTGCCGCCGGTCGCCGCCAGGGACTGCTACGCCGCCGCGGTGCCGCCTGTTGCCGCCGCGCCGGTTGCCGCCAGTGTCGCGGCGGTCTAGCAGTACCTGGAGACATTCGAGGCATTTCAAACGAGCGGCAGTTGCAGCCAGTCGCCGCCAGTCCCGAGTCGCCAGCAGTCCGTGTTTCTGTTTGTTCTCGCCATTTCTAGCCATCGTGTGACAATGGATCCTTCTTGGTTTGATAATGAGCTACAGTAGACCTACGTACTCAGCGAATTTCCAAAAAATTATTTTTTTCAACATCAAAGAACTTTTTGGCTATCTTAATTACAATAATTAATCTTGCAATAAATTAGATTGACTGCTGCAAATTGGTAAAAAAACCCGGTTAGGGCCTATAATGAAGCAAACATGTTTTTAGTGAAGAATATTTATTTTGACAAACAATGTTAAAAATTGCTAGAGAACATTAGAGTGCTAATTACAATAGAAAATATTTAAAAGTCGAAATAATTAATGTTGGCCTACCATGTAATTGTTATTATAAAATATTTTGATACATCTAATAACGTAAACAAACAATAAGACATTGCAAAAATTTGAATTTTATTACAATATTTTAAAAACAACGAAATTTGTATGTAGGCCTATCAAAAAAGGAAATACGCATAATAAAGTGAATTGCGGCAAAAATTGTTACATATTGATACTTAAATATTTTATAATAAAGTAATTACAATAAAAGCGTTGCCAACATGAAAAGGATGTTTCTATTGTAAGATGTTTCTATAACGAAAGATAAAAAATATTCAATTTTTTGAATAAAGTGGTTGACAGAACACTGAGCTAAATGCATCCAACAATGGTGGGGAGAACATTTCCACGAACTGCCGCTGCCGTGCCGCGGCGGCAGAAACCGCTCGTGTGAACGGAGCTGCGAAAGATGCCGCCGCGACGCCGCTGCGGTGCCGCGGCGGCAGAAACCGCTCGTGTGAACCTAGCCTAACATGTTTGACAGTCTGTTGGCTTCAACCCAACAGCTGGACGGATATGTCAGGTTGCATGCTCTCAGGTGGTTTGTCGGGACAGTCAGAGTTTTAAAACCCAATGGTTGGGTTCACGTTCATCCACCGCATCCACCGCAACCGAGATTTAGATAATCACGTGACAAATCCCGGTGGATCCTAGTGACGTCATTTTGCTGCCGTCTTAATTATGAATCCACCGGGATTTTGATTGTTGACGTTCACGTGCCATTTTTGCTAACCGCAAAAAAATCCACCGAATCCCGGTTGCGGTGAATGAATGTCCAATGTCGGGTCCGATGTTGGTCAGTTGCCGGCGAGCATGTTCGATAGGGTGTGGACCCCTTTAGACTCTTTTGAACTTCATAGGCATAAGAATAACACTTTTGCTTATTTTGAGCATCCTATGGTTTATAAACTTGTGAACTGGTGCTACATAGAAAATTTTATAGTTGTTACAGTCACCACCTACCAGTGAGTTCTTCCAAGTGTCATGAAAATTCAAAGACATTTAAGTTTTAATTCAAAATGTATTGTTACAATGAGTACATATGCATATGTACAGTGTCTGGATTTGGTCAATGTTCAAGGCATTGGGGGGCTTTAAAACAAACCATGATCGCTGGATTAAGTAATTTTAGACTTATAATATATATAGAAAATGCACTAATAAAAGCACAACTTTGATATTACTCACTACTTAAAATTTTAATTAAAACAATAATGTTAACTTGTGATAGTCCCTTTCCTGCTAGCATATAACTTTATTACTAATTTCTTATTCACCCGTTTTTAAGTGGTAAAGAACTGACTTGTGTAAACTCATTCTATCGTGGTAAATTTAAATTTGGAACACATTGACTACACTGGGAGGGAAGTATCTTAATGTGGCCATTTTTGTTTATTCAAACAATTTTAGTGAGAGGTCATGTTTTTCTGTCTGTTCAAATTCTTAAATCTGTTTTGAAGGGAGTGCGAATGGATTATGATAGCTAAAAAATTACACAGAGTTAGTGCATGCTCAACCTCTTTAAAAACGCCTGGACTTTAGAGCGCATGACTTCATGAGTGACGGCTGTATATCTTGAAAAAAACTGAAATGCTAACCTGTAACAAGTTGACTCTTTTGTCATTTGAGTAATGTAGTTAGTTAAGATATAATTAAGAATTTAAGGTTCTAAAATGTAAAGATTTTTTACTTGTTGAAAACAAATTACAGATCTTCAATTTCTATTATCTGGAGTTTTAGGAGAATTTGGATAGGCATAATCAAAAGTGTTTTGTACTATAGGCCTATTTTGGTAAATTCTTAAGCTTAATTTGATTAGGAGTTATTGTTTTAAAAGTTCTTCCCTTTACTTATTGTTCTGTATCTACTAGAAATAATAATACTAGGCCATTAATTTGAATTTTTTTTCTTTTTCATAATGGTATATCTGGATCACTTAATATTAACAAAAAGGTTTAAAGATTAAGGTTTAAAGATTATTACCTTTTTGCTGCCAAGTGATTCCTAAATTAGGTGAAGATGACATAAGGTTTTGAACAACAGGTGTTCATTTTCAAGTCTGTAGCCTCTAGTTACTTTTCTTCAATGTTGAGTTGTGAAGAGGTCGTCAAAAGGATAAAATTTACTCATGAACACAAGTGTTCATTGTGTTTTTATGAGTGTTTGTGTTCATGTGTAAATTTTATCCTTTTGACGACCTCTTCACATCCCAACGTTGAAGAGGAATAATACTTTTAGCATGATGCCACAGACTTGAAAATGAACACCTGTTGCTTAAAATCTTAGTTCGTCTTCACCTAATTTAAGGACAACTTGGCAGCAACAGGTAATGTGAACCTTTGTGTTCACATAGTTTATTGCATGGGAATTTTTAAAATAAGATAATATTAACATTTATTTCTTACACTATTTTCATTTAGGCCTAGAGTTATTCCTCTTGTAATTTTTTTAACCAATTAGTTCTGGAAAGTGTATGCCTATAGAGCTTGTTTTTAAATAAAAAGGTTGCAGGTTTGATCCTGATAATAGTACTGATAGTACCGTACTAATATATATTTATTTTATTTATTTATTTATTTATTTTTATGCAGCAGCCTTGTTCACTTGGCTAAATTGTTGGATCCTTACAACGAAACATCAATATAACAAAGCTACATTTTGAATTAGATAAATCACATTTGTGTTTTTTACTTAATTAATCAATTGAATATTTTAAAGTAATTTTTTATGAATTATGGTTGAAAGTTTATGATATCATTGGCATCACTGCGTACTTTATCATGATGACTGTGCCGACCTAACTTTGGGAAACATCACTACTTTTGTAAACATTAACAAAATTTAAACGTTTGACTACTTTGAGCAATATTTAATAACACTCCATATTCAAAATCCTGAAAGGAAGTAAGATGAAATTTTTCTATCAGCAAAAGTCACACAAAATTGCCCCGTAAGCATGAGTTAACCCATGTAACGATTTGAGTTCTCTTCCTTCTCAAACTCCAAAACTTTTTAAAAGTCATTGAGATATATTTCATATTTTCATGAGCAGCTGGTTATATCTCCAAAACATAAATGGTTTTCAAACAAAATCAATGCCAACTAATTAGTAAGCAAATTTTAGACCATACTTCTAAGCATATAAAACTGCTTGTAATTTTTTTATAAATAGTACTTGAGTTTTTAAATTAAATTCTAGGCTTATAAAAATAGCAAAATTCTAAAATAAAAAAATAAAAAGTGGAAAGAAAGGCTATAAGGAAACAAAATCTTAGCCACAAGGTTAATTTGTCATTTTTTATCACAGTAATTCCAAGTTGAACATTTAAGCTTTTATTAACTATGCAAATATTGAATACATCAATAACTAACTTTATTAAAATAAAAATGTCCGAAACATGTTAGTCAAAAGCCTATTACAACCTTACCTAATAAAAAAGGGTGCTTTGTTCAAAATATGTTTATGGTAATAAAATAAAAAATATTAAAAAATTTTATTGAGAATATCATGTTGCTTGAAATGGATTGAATTGTATGCTAAGGATAAACTTAAAAGTTCTTTTAACTTAGATGTACTTTTGTTTTTAGATTTAAATGAATTAAAAATTTCATTTCAATTGTTCATAAGCTTATGTTTGTGAAATTTTTTAACCAAACCGCACTGTGATGTCATATTGATTCAGTTTTGTAAATTCAAACATGTCACTCAACTCTTACCAAAGTCAAGAATGTGTCATTCCGCAGTTTTGCTCCAGACAGCTGTTTGTCAACTGGTTGGAGCATGTCGTTTTGCTTTTGACATGTTCAGTTGTTTTCCTCACTCTAGCAAAAAGAAATCTAACTGTGATTTGATTTTTGGTTTGAAATATTTTGAAGCGGATAGACCTACGGTATTATATCTTTGATTTTATATTATCAATTAATTAAATGAATGTGTTAAAGAAGTTATTAGGTTGTTAATTAGCTAGTCAGGGTTAACATTTTATAACCTCTTTATTTGTAATAGGATCTATATAGATGTTGAGTTGCCAAAGTACAAAATTCATGATATGTAGCCTACTAAGGAAATCATAAAGATTTTTTAAAATCTTTAATAATTTAGTCAGCTAAATTAAAAATCATAAATTTCTACTGTTAAGACATTTATTATAGGATTCATTTTGATTATTTCATAGGATGAAGACAGTAGAACATTGTTTACACATTAAATTATGAGCATTGGCAAAAATTAAAACTCAAAAGGGTTGAACACGACAATGATTTTTTTTTTTAATATTACAAATTAAATTGCTTGATTTTGAGCAACAAGTTTTCTACGAGAAATGAAACAAGCATAAATATGATTAATGTTTCAATGGCAAAAAAGGGCATTTTGTTTGTGTTCTGCCTTGTAAGAGATTGTACAGATTTTTATTTACATTGGTTTTGGTTTCATTGCAGTCTGTCCCTTTCAACCATGTACTGCGGGCGCCTCTTCATCCCCAGTCCAACATCTTGGTTCAAGGAGTTTTGGGTGATAATGCCTACAGGTGTGGTAAGAAAAAATAATATTTTTTTAACTTTCAGGAACAGTATATTCATTTTTGCGGTTGAAAACATGGCCATTGCCATATGTTGTATCACTAGTTAAAACAGTTTTTTAAACTAAAAAATAATTTTTTAAGGTAGGTTTACACGTGAGATTTTTTTCACTCTCGGAAAGTAGTTGGTTACTCTCATAAAAATCTCAGACAGCTGTTGATAGTACTCGCAGACAACTGTCTGGGATTAACCATCTTGGAAAATTCGCTGATTGTGTAAACACCTCTGTGAGTAGGCCTACCTGCTGAGAGTATGAAACTCTCTGAGAGTGAAAAACTCTCACGTCACAAACCTACCTTTAAAAATTTTATTTTAATTTTTTTTTTTTAACTTTTTCTATCTGACCTCCCAATATACTCCAATATGAGGTCCCAATAAGTGAAACCTAGAGTCCGACCGTCTATTTGTGATTTCCACCCTCCTGTCGTTGCCGAGCCTGTCGAAACGTGTAAATAATCGTTAATTAGAGACAACTTTGTACAAATATTGTCAATTTTCAGTTATTTATATATTTTGATGTTTCAATTAATGTGTTATAGGTACACTACAATAAACGTTAAAGTTATACAATTAAAGTTACAATACTGTATAACTGTTATTCTACCTAGGAAATGCTTTTCATTTGTTCCTCCTGATATCCGACTTTTAGGCTGTTCCAACCATAGCCTGGTCCTGTCATGGTTCGGAGTGGGAGGTTATAGTTTAATGAACTTATTAGCTTAAATGGTAAGAAAAAAATAGAACTCTTGACTGAGTAGAACGTATAAGGCTTGGTTTTTTATGTTAACAGCCCTCTTAAAAGCCTTTTGTTTAACTGCCCATCTTCTAGAAATGAGATTCATGTCCGCTGACACAACCAGGCAAATATTTTCCTTTGATTCATTAAATATCAGTTTAATCTATTGTTATAAAAAAAATGAGAAAAAAATTCTACTTTTTATATAACGTGGATATATTTTGGACACTTTTTATTGAGTATTTTCATACTATAGAAGTGTTTGTTTTAGCTGTCTTATCCCTGTTCCATTTGATAAAGTATCTTTAAATTTAGGTCTAGATGATAACGAGTTTATTGATATCAATGAGCAATCCATCAACAGTCATATAAATCCACACCTTTGTGAGTTTGTGAGGTGTAGTTGTTTGTGAAGATAAAGAGACATTAGATTACAAACTCACTGCGTTACTGCGGTTATAGCAATTGACATTTTTACCTTATTTCAAGTACTATCTGTTGAAATTCAAAGCCAAAATTTATACACACTAGATTGATTTACGTATCAAAATTAATATTATTATAATGGCCCCTTTTAAAAATAATGTGTCATGAAAGTTTTTAATATTACTGTAGAACCTCGTAAATACAACTCTCAAATCATATCATTTTGTAGAGAGACTATTTTATAAAATAATCGTCTTTTGAAGGTTTCATGTTTTAAAGTCATTTACCCAAATGTTTTGTGTTATCAAGCTGATAATATGCTGATAAGGTGTGCTATTGAAGTTATGGATGTTAAGCTGCCTCTGTACCTAGAATATTTTAATTGAATCCCACTAATGAGATTTATTAGAAAATACCGTAATCAGCCATAAAATACAAACATCACAGTAGTTTATATAAAGCGATACACCTGTGTGCCAATAGCGCTCAACTGACTGTGCGCCATGTGACTCGACACACCCGTATACCAATAGCGCTCGACTGTGCACCATGTGACTCGACACACCCGTATACCAATAGTGCTTGACTGTACGCCATGCGACTCGACACACCCGTATACCAATAGCGCTCGACTGTGCACCATGTGACTCGACACACCCGTATACCAATAGCGCTCGACTGTGCGCAATGTGACTCGACACACCCGTATACCAATAGCGCTCGACTGTGCACCATGTGACTCGACACACCCGTATACCAATAGCGCTCGACTGTGCGCAATGTGACTCAACACACCCGTATACCAATAGCGCTCGACTGTGCACCATGTGACTCGACACACCCGTATACCAATAGCGCTCGACTGTGCACCATGTGACTCGACACACCCGTATACCAATAGCGCTCGATTGTGCGCAATGTGACTCAACACACCCGTATACCAATAGCGCTCGACTGTGCACCATGTAACTCAACACACCTGCATTGGCACTATAACGCAGCCAATTTTCTCTTGTACAACCATCTTTTACAGACGTTATTGCAATTTTCAATCGGTGTTATTCTATACTGGTTAATGGTGGTTATAAGTTATATAGCTATATTACCGTATGGTCTGTACAAGTAAGCTAGCAGGAGTAATATCACCTTTGGCCTATATGTAAAGTGACCAAAATTTTGATGGGAGTAGACAAGCAGAACCAATTCAATACTAAAGTATACACATTACTGAAGTCTTTTTTTTTATTTTAAAACTTTTCCAAAAAATGGAGGAGCACCTCCCTTGACGCTATACCTATCTTCAAAAACTCATACATAGAGCCTAAAACAAATGTGTACAGTAAAATTATAAACTCTAAAGTATAGAAATATGAGAGACGAAGCTGTCTAAAATTATAAGCTTATATATTTTCTCCATTTCATACTAGAATTTCAATCAAATTAGGGAATCTTGCTAGCTTAACGGTTAGCGTCTTGGACTTCATTGGAAGTTTCACAGGTTCAGTCACCGGGAGGCCCCCTAAACTTTTGATGGGGTTGAACCGCTTTCCCTTAAAAGCTATTATGGTATACTGTAAATTCTCAAATAGAAATTCCTCTGGCGTAAACACAACTGAAACATAGAAATACATTATGTACTAGGCCTACTGAATTGCAAAATGTTTAATCCAACGTATAAAATACATGACAACAAAGAATGAAATTAGATGCAAGAAAGTTGTTTTTTTACAAAGTTGTTTAATATGTGGTTTTTATACACAATTTGAGTCTTGTAAATATTTTATAACAGTTTCATTTTGCAGTTATTCATTTTTTGTTCTTTTGTTCTGTTATTATTCCCATTTAAACTAAAGTTTAACTGCACAGTTTTCCCTTTGTTCAGTTCAACTGATTGGCTTCACAGAACGATTTCATTATATTCTAATCAATTTATGTGCTAATTTAGAATCAGTAATTTTTCTTGTTCCACATTGTTACCAGGGACGTATTTAAGTAATTGCCGCCTCTAGGCAGCGAAGTTTTCTGCCGCCCCCCCCCCCCCCCCAAAACTTGTCAGCGCACTCCCCGACCTCACATGCCGTGTCAGCTGATTTTGTAGAAAAGTACCTAATAAGTAACTGTAATTTTGTAGATAAGTAATTGCATTCTGAAATGCATCAACAAACATACTACATTTCGAGCATTTTCAAGAATGTATTTGTTGCGCCGTTTTCATCCAAAAAGTGAGTTTCATTGGATACATGCTGGAATGCGCAACATTGTTGTAACCAATCAGAAGTCATAATCGCGTTTTACAGCGCAAAAACGGTACATGAAGACGTCCATGTACAAGGGCTCTTAACTATTGTTATTGAACGTTAAATACACTGGATAGACGTGTGAAGATAAGACCTCTTTGAAATACAAAATATTTGTAATTACAAAACGGGTTTATTTACAAGAAACTAAATGAATAAAAACGAAAAAAGTAAGTACTTTCACTTAAAATAATAATATGAAATGTGGTTTATTTGGAGTCACTTCACACTTTTCTCCTTAATTTTAATCTAGCAAATAAATCAATAACTGTAGTTAAGTCCATTGAGTGTTACTGTAAATTCATACTTGGAGACAACCATTTAAATTAAACACTTTAACTCACAATTATGCGTTACAAGTTAATACGAGGTGGCCCGTGCGCAAATTGCGCATTTTATGATTCTGTATGAGTGAAACTCACCTACCTACAATACGTGAATGTTAATTATGAAGTGACAGAGATCTATTTTTGTTAACTATCTGGCTTTTAAAATTCATCTGAAGGTAATCAGCTGTTAAATCACAATTCACATTAAAGAACTTGCAATAAAAGTTGGTCAACAGTTTAAAGCGCCCTCTATAAATAAATCAAAGGCGAGGGGGGCGAAGCCCGTAACAAAATTACCTTTTTATTTATTTATTTATTTACCAACGGCAAGCAGCCAATTTACAAAGAATACAATACAAAATTACATGCAAATATAAATACTATTGTGCAAATTTGCGTACAAACAAGATGGACAAGTAATACAGAAAAATATGTGAAAAACATGAAAGAAAATTGACTAGAAATATAATAGCCAGTGCAAAGCCAAAATACATTAAAAAAAATTTAAATTAAAAAATTTTTAATTACAATTTGTTACTGCGGTATATCCTAAGCTTTAAAATGACACCTCAATCTTAAAAATCGGTTCAGTAGGTCGAGAGAAAAAGGGACGTAACAGACGAAACCCTTATAGAAATAAGAAGATAGATAAAACACAATTGAAGTATAGGCTACCTACTACACACCACAATGTTTACATTGGCAATTGGCATTGGCGCCTGATGCTGCCACTGCCAACGAAGTAAGCATAGGAAAGTGGCGTACGAGGTAAACACGGGAAGGTGGATCGAAAGCCCACGCCCGCGACCGCGAGCACAGAAAAAGGAAACGATTTTGTTTCCTTTTTCTGTGCAGCGAGCAACGACGCGACATTACGTTCGCCAGACCAATAGGAAAAGGTCGGCACGGAAAACTCAGTACAGCAGCGTAGTGAATAAATGATTGACTTAATAGTGCGCGCTGCGTCAGATTTAATGTGGGCTGAAAATAAAAAGTTTTTTGTACACCATTACGTAAAAAAAATTATTTTTATATAAAACTTTGTGGAATGTTACCTTACTAGTCAAGCTCCAGGGTGTAGCGCAAATTTTAGACAAATCGCACAAAAAATACCAGAGATAATTTTTTTATTTATTAATATAATAAAAATTTTATTGAAAATCATTAATCTCACCCTTGTGTGTATTTTAAATAAGCGTTTAAGCCAATTCTGAGAAAAATATGTTAATCCGTTTCCACGTGGTGTACTTTACAAAATACCGCTAAAATGCTACTTCAAACGTAAAAATATATGAGATAACGGGATTATTTTTTCAAAAACAGAATGTTTACCGAATGGTTGAGTGCTAATAAACGTAAATCAATAAAAAAGTACAAGAAAATTTTTTTGACCGCACCACCTTAAGGCTCCGGTCTACCTGAGCCCGAACGACGCGACGTTACCGAATGCCGCCTCCCGGCCGTAGCGCTAGACGAGTTTGGAGTTTGATGGCTGCAGAGGTTTACGGGAATCGTGTTTTAAAATTAACTAATTATGATAGAGATTTACTCTTAACTTTTTCTAAAAGTATAAAGACGGATCTTGTCTTCTTTGGTTTTAGAATTTTTTTATCAAATTTCTAATTTCAGCTATAACTATCTAAAATTACCTGTTTTTCTAGATTTTTTATTGGAGTTTTCCATTAGTTTTAATGAAACTACCAAAGTGAGATTATATAAGTGTAACAAAGGAAATTTAGCACCATACTTCTCCTTTAATGGACACCTTAGTTATAGCTATAGGCTGCATTTAGCAGAAGATAACAGGACTATAAAAAAAACCCTTGCATTTGCATCGAGAAAAACAGTTGATTCTAGACATAACAGAAATTATAAATTTGATTTAAAAATTCTAAAACCAGAGAACACTTGATCCTTCTTTTTACTTTTATAAAAAGTTAAGAGTCGATCTTTATCTTAATGATTTAATTTTAAAAAATGATTCCCGTAAACCTCTGCATCAAAAAACTCGTCTAGCGCTATGACCGTGGCCGCGAGGCGGCATTCGAGCTCATGTAGATAGAAGCCTTAAACTTAAGATGTTCTTGATCAATTTTATACTTAATGAAAGTATTTTAAATAGCCGAATTGTCATTCTCAAAATTATTTGCTAAACATATCTTTTATTACTAAAGATGGCATGCAACATACTTTATTACCTTTAAAGACTGAAACTCCAATTTTTAAATTATTTCTTCCTCAAATTTTGCCGCCCCCTAAAATTTGCCGCCCTAGGCGCGCGCCTAGTCCGCCTATTTGGAAATATATCCCTGATTGTTACATCTAAATAGAATAAAAATTATCCTTCATAACCTTTTTATTACTCTCATAAGGCTGATCTAACTGTGCCATTTGCAGATTCGCCGTGAACTTGGTGGTTGCCAAAGACTCGACTGATGACATTGCTTTCCATTTCAACCCTCGGCTGGACCAGCAGTATTCAGCGCGGAATTCCCTTCTGCATGGAAAGTGGGGGCATGAGGAGGGTAACAGCCAGACAAAGTTTCCATTTCAGCGTGGAAAACCATTCCTTATTGAGATCTTCCTCACTCATTCTGAGTTCCTGGTACGTTTTGATGTCAAATTTAAGAATTAGGATATGTGAATTTACCTTAGGAGTGATTATTTTTGCCACATGTGGCTTTCTGTTGTGATGGTTTGCACTTAATGTTAACCTCTGGGGTCATAAACAAAACCATTTAATGCTAGAAGATTTTAAATAATTTACCCTTGCGATAAACGTTTTCAGAACAGTCAGCTGTGATCAAAACTAGTCGATTCCCGATGGGTTGAATAAACGGTCTAGTAAACAATAGTTTTTGGAACTAGGCCGGAAAATAATAGTTCTCGGGACTAGGCTAGAAAAAACTTCCATGATTTTACACCACGACGAGCGCTGCTATTCTACAGTAGCTTATTCCATTTTACAATTTTTAAACATCTGATTGTTTTGCTTGTTTAATCAAATACATCAATAACAAAGCTCTAATGATATTTGTCAACGTCAATTTTTATTAGTACTAAACAGCTGAAATCAGTTAAAATACAAGATAAACAAATAACGTAAGAGGGTGTGTATCGGGTCAAAATTTATTGACTTTTATCTAAACTGTATATTTATTAAAGGTAGTATGATGAAAAGTACTGCTCGTAACTCGTCCAAAAGTGGTCGAGTCATAACTCGGCTTCGCTTCGTACTTGAAACTCAATCTTGCACCGGTAACGACCACTTTCTGGACTAGTGATGAAATTTCAATTCCAGTGGAAAACAATTTTATTTGGACTCAGTGAATAGAGTATCATGGCTTCACTGGCAGTTAAACCTCTTATTATTAGATTAAATACCGTAACTAACTAGTCTGACCGCAGTCGAAATGAACCAGCAATAAAGATCAATGGTGAAAACATTTTAAAGTTTTGAGGTACGTAATGTTTAAATGTAAACAATATTTAACACCTCAGTTCTATAACAATCCACTGTATACAGGTTTGCTGCAACATTTATTGTTTGTTCCAATCTACTCATCCTGTGTGCAGGTAGCGGTGAACGGGACACACTACTGCTCCTACACATACCGTACGTCATTGCTCAACATCACAGGACTGCAAGTGTTTGGAGGAGTCAACATTGTGAAAGTCCACATTAGCAACAGTCTGAATTACCCAGCGCCACTGCCAACTGACTTCCCACCTAGTCCGTACAAGTTTCCTCTTCATTTTCCTGGAGTCACAAAAAATGCAACTCAGGTAAATATTTACCTAGTTACATGTTGAAAATCTCATTGGTAATTATTTAGTTGGGCGTCGCCAGGCTCTAACTTTTTCCTACCTTGATTAAATCTTCTCAATATTGTGTTTTATAAGAAACTAGCAAATAGCCCGTCAAAAATGACGGGTAATTTTCATGATAACCATTCATGAATTTGATGTTCACGTTTGAAAATCGTCACAGAATTTAAAATTACCATAAAATGATAGGTTTTACAATATGATAGGCCTATGAGACTTTACAAAAAAAAGATAACGATTAAAGGTTTTTATGCCGTATTTCCATTTATTCCATTCCAGTTGTATGGCCAATTAACTTATTGGTATAATTTCACTGACTCAGAGTCCATTTAATTTGCCAGAATTTGGAATTTATATCTTATTTGTTAAACACTCGTGATTTACCAATCTGATTAAGTGTGTCTTTAACCTCTGGCTTCTTTGCTTCCTTGCGTTCTTTTTAAATTTTTTTAGATCCACGCAGAGTCTAACGTCCCCATTAGGTTTTGGTATCACCACTATCACTAAGCACCATTCTGTGGGCTCTTCCACAGTGTTTATGCATCTAATCGAATCTTGCTTTCAAGTTCTGACTTGAATTTTTAACGCAATGGTATAGAAGTACATTTCTGGGTGTATTAAGTGTTAACACATTGTCCTCTAAGTCAATCGTATAGTTACGAATAGTTAGTAAGGTTTTTTACCTTCACTAAAACACTAACCAAAATGTTTATTCTCTGTCTTTTGTTTATACTTTATTTCCATCTCCTTTTCTTATTCTTGGTATTTATTCTTGTATATTTCGAGAATTATTTCTTCCAGTTCATAGTTCAACATTTTCACATATTTGTACTCCATTGTATATATCATTGGGAACAATAAACCAACTGTTAAACATGTAGAATCATAAGCCTACACGACCTTAAAAGGATGAAAAATAATAATATAAGGACGTTATATGACTGAGTTATAATACAAATTAATGAATTAAAATACGGTGGGGAGAGTTTTACAATCAAAAGATTGTGTTTATATTTTTCAAAACATAAAGCTCATTAGTTGATAGTTATGAAAACACAACTATGAATAAATAACATGTAAGTTTAAATACATAAACTCAATCATCTATATTAAATAAAGTCTCTTTATAGTATAGCAATCAAAATTTTATTAAAGTATCAGCTGTTAAATTTTACTGCTTTAAAAACCACTGCATCATTACGTGTCCTTGATTTCATTTGTATCTGTCAATTATCATATGATTGAAAAGTTGTCTGTTTTGTTTACAAACACACTTTGTAAAGCAGCAGTGGTGTCAAATTTCATAGTAAGATATGGATCACCTGATGGAGTAGTAAACAAATCGACAAAATCGCGTCTTAGATTGGTCTAAATAAGGTCTAATTTTCATTTTGCGGCTTTATAAGGTATTTTCCAAGAGATACCATATTTGTCCTATCATCTAGGGGTCATAAGAAATCCATTGACACCAAAACGACCTCGATCCGTTCAGCAGTTCTCTCTCTAGACCCTTAAATGCACTCTTTTATGATATAAGATAAGTTAGAATCAGATCGTGCAAACAAAATTTTATGAAAAAATGTTTTGGTTTAACATGTTATGAAATGTGTAGTAAAGCACAAACATACATAATATTGTTTATAATATGCATTTTAATACCTGGAATTGCGATATAAAATCCATGAACTGTATACAACGGGTGTGTAAGATAAGTAGTTATGCAATAAGGCGAAAAGCAGCCGCTGCTGTCTCCGCTCCCGGCGCGTTGTCTGGCCAATCGGCCGATCAGCTCTTGTACGTACTAGCAGCGTCGCTGCGTGCCGCCGCCGGGCAGTTTGTGCATAAGCAGTGACTCATTAGTGGCGTCTTTCATTGCGGTGCGGTCAGTGCAAAACAACAATATGGGAACAAAGAAACATTTACTACTTTCCCACCTTGCTGAGTTCTTGTTTAAACGGAAATGTTTCGATTTTGACACCTGGGTCCATCATTTGTGGACAGAGATCGCCAGTCTGTACCGAACCAGGCAAGACACCGGACCTGACACCTGACAGCGAAGAGCGTGACGTGGAAACAGAGTCTATGTCCATATCAGATGACGATGATTAAGATAATTTCGTCAGTAATTAGTTAGGCAAATTATTTTAATTTGTGGCGAGCTTTAATTTTTACCATTAAACGTATAATAACGTATAATAGTTAATCTTTAGTTAGGTTTTGGTTATTTTAATTAAAGTTTGTTTTATCAAACCGAACATGCTTTTGCAGACCTTAATAACGCATATATTTCATTGTAATACAACATTTAGAATGTTTATTCAAGGTAGGAAAAAGTTAGAGCCTGGTGACGCTCAAATAAATAATTACCATCTTATTACTGAGTGTGATATAAATTTGTTGGGTAAGCATATTTGTATGGTATTAGTGTAACTTTGATCGATTTTGATTAGGTCTCCTTATTTACTACATTTATTTACACCTCTTAACCCAATCCCAAAGTTAGTCTAATGGAAAAATGTCAAATTTCAATGATTGATAGTGCTATTATTTTAAGTCCGGTTCTCATCAATGCTTGGCAAATACAACTGTACAGACCAAGCCCTATCCAATGACATAAAGAACTTGAAAATCGGTTTGAAAATTGTAGGAAGGGTTTTAATTACAGAAAACCCCTCAGCATAATTAAATAAAATTTGATTTTAATAAATTATTTGTCATTTAATTTATTAGAAAATTCAAAAAAATGAAATAACGTCTGGAATTATCATGGATTTAGACCTATATATCAAATTTCATTAAAATCGGGTCATTGGGGCATTCTCTTGCTCTGTTTACATCCAGACATCACTCTGAAAACCACTTTTTTGGTCTCAGGGGTCACCAAAACGGATAAATCCACCAACAACTCATATTCCAAAATTTTGACGAAAATTATACTTTCTCCATATACTATGGTATAGGGGGAGAAAGTAAAAGTTAAGTGGTCCCGCTTAAGTCTTAATGTGACTACTACCGTAATAGTGTATTCCCTGTAGGGAAATTCACTAAAAGCAGTGCAATTTCACTCAACTTGGGAGAAGACCAGTTGGTGAATACATTCGGATTACCTGCTTTAAAGCGACCCATTTATCGTTATTTGATGGAAAGATAAACCAATTGAAATACCAAAATTATCTCTGTAAACAACTTCCCAAATGGTGGAAACAAACTTCTCTCCATTCTCATTGGATATTTCAATGAGATATAGTCACTGATTTGACACTCGTTCAAAGTAAGAATACCTTTTAGATAGCCAAATCAACTAATAAGATGTATGATATTTCCTCCGAAGCTTTATTATATCTATACTGAAGTAGAAAGCTAACTTTTCTTGAAGTTTTAAATGGTGAATGACCATAGATACAAATAAAAAATACCGTACTGCGAGAACGAGCCGTTACCCCTACCACCGTAAGGGTAGTTAGTTATCCAGTAAATAAAATGTTAACAAAGAATAATGCAGTGGACTCATTGCCGTATAGCGGTGTGGCGGTGATGGTTTCATTTTAGCCGGCTTGCTCCTTGCACTAACCCGCCACCTCAGTCAGAGATCCAGTTGTTCTTATTTATATTTTTGTGAATGACACATGACCAGTCATCACGTGGCTACTGATTGGAATTTTGACTTAGCCTATAGTTAGCATATTTTTTACCATCGACTGAGTGCTGTCTCTGGAAGGTTTTTTGGCCTGAACAATCCGAGTGAGACAGTGTTGAAGTAACTCACACTTTACTATGTACTTTAGTTATGTAGTACTTTTTTACATTAGCTGTACTATAGAAAAACTGTTGTATTTGTACTGTCTTATTTAATTTTGTGATTACTATTGATTTGCAGATAACCCCCGTTTATGGTGTTCTACAAAGACAACTTGATGAAAAAACAAGAATAGAAATCCATGGGAGAGTGAAACTTTTGCCTATCTCGTGAGTAACTGAAAATAATTACTAGAAACACTATATTTTATTTGGAATAATCTCTTTCGTCTCTTAGCAACCGTTATATATAACGTTTTAATAAACAATATATTTAAAAATAATATAATTTATTTTAGTAAATTTGTTATGAACAGTCACCTTTACTCAGTTTTCAAGATAATTATATGTTATGTTTAACTCTTTGTGACAAATTCTTGCTGAAATGTTTCATCATATTTTAATAAAAAAAAAAAAAAACTGAGTAAAATGTGTTTTTATAGCCGAGTAACATTATTATTGCCTTAAATTCATTCTACAGTTAAGTTTGAGTCAATGACACAACTCTATATCAAAGTAATGTAATTACTAACCTTGTGGTTACAAAATTTTTTAAGAAATTTTACTAGTTTTTAACCCTGTCTTTATTACACTACTTGTGTGTCTAAAACACCTCTCCCCTTTGGCTTCTGTCGAAAGGATATTTAATATTTATCCTTGAAACTAAATGTAAATATTAATTGACCCAGGCAAATCACTTATTTTTATTGGGAAATTTTATATGAAAGAATTTGTTCACACGCTTTCCTTCAACATAAATGTTTTTTAAATTTTGGTTTTAAGAATAGAGGTTTACTTGTAGGGTTTTCAAACACAGTGGCTTGCTTGGTTTTTAGAATACATTTTTTTGCATCAAGATTTAAGTCCAACAGAATGTGAGCATTTTACCTAGTTAAAAAAATTAAACATCTGAATCTCATTGTTTCTCAGGCTAAAAAAATTCATCATGGTATCAATGTTATTTTGTGTAATTTTGGAAAACTACTGCTTTGATGAGTTTTTCTTTAAGTTTTCAAGAGAAAATATTAATCTAAATTAGGGATGGATTCGGGAAAATTTTCGGGAAATTTTCGTCCCGATCATCGGGCGGGATTTTTTTATACTCGGGAATTTATCGGGACGGGAACTGCCGAACGGCGGCCGGCGATCGCGGCCGACGATCTCGCTAACGAGGACGGCGATCGCGGCCGACGATCTCGCTAACGAGGACGGCGATCGCGGCCGACTATCTCGCTAACGAGGACGGCGATCGCGGCCGACGATCTCGCTAACGAGGACGGCGATCGCGGCCGACTATCTCGCTAACGAGGATGGCGATCGCGGCCGACGATCTCTCTAACGAGGACGGCAATCGCGGCCGACAATCTCGCTAACGAGAAAAACACGGCTTAGCTATGGCATATATTTATTAGATTTTAGAGTTTATAGCTTTAAATTTACATTGTTATGATTTTTTTTCATCATACACTCCTTAATTTTTTTCTGATGTAGCAAAAAGTATTGTATTCATTTAAACAACAATAAAAGTATAATGTCTAATAGTTTATTATTTCTTAGTTCAATTTATTTATTTATATTCTTCAAGGAAGAAACTGTCTCAGTAAAATCAATGAATATAAAAAAAATTGGCAAAATATTTCTTAGGTTTATAAATGGCATTGGCTTGTTGAACAACTTCTTTTCTGAGTGAATTCTAATTTAAATTTGTGTTTTTTTGTTCTTTTTTATCTGAGCAGGCCTTATTTATTGTAATATAGTCTTGTTTTCTTTACAATTTTCCCAATTGTTTTAATCATTTTTTTTTTTTTTTTTTTTTTTTTGTACTGGCACTGTACATAATGTTTATTTTCATTCTTCATACCAAACGTTTAATATTTCATTAAACAAAACTTGTATTAAATAAGACATGGGCAACATTTTTCCTTTATGTGTGTTTAGTGATTCGACTTAAATTTATTTGGTTACAATAAAATTTATACTTTCCCATGATCTTATTGCATCCTTAAAATATCAAAACTATACAGGCTATTTGAATTTTTTCAACAAAAGGACATTTATTGTAACTTATACAAAAACAAGTGGAACAAGTTGGAAGGAGAACTAGTTGATATTTAACACTAATTTGTCTGTATACGACACTCAGATAAAAATCAAAACGAATATTTCCCGATAGCGTCGAGAAGAGCAATCCCGTCCCGATCCCGTCCCGAAATTGGATGGGAAATAAAAATTCCCGTCCCGTCCCGTCCCGAACTAAAAATCCATTCCCGTCCATCCCTAATCTAAATGTATAGTTTATTTAGCCTACTTTTTTTGTAAAATGGTTTGGATGGTAATTATACCACTTTATATTAAAAACTATTCATAAGTTACAAAAACAACAATCGTTAACATTATTGGTAGCATTGTAAAACCACACCCCTTTAATAGAATATCAGTAATATTTGTGATCTTATTTAATTTTTAGAACAAGAATTAATTGTTAACTGATCGTCTTGTTCCCTATAAAGGTGTGTATGTACTATAAACCAACCTCACCCACCTTAAAAAATGATGAGTTTTCAGTTTGTCATAACTTAACCCTCGAGAGGTCGCGCAAAATATCACTTTAGAGGTCGCGCACGGTGGATTCCACCGGGTTTATAAATAAATGCTAATGTTGTACACATTTCCATTTTATTGACTACAATTCAAAATATTACATAGAATATTAACTAATAAAACACTATATGAACTATAACACTATACTATGAACTTATACTATAAAAATATACTATATGAAAACAAGTTAGCTACCTGTGGTTTCCACCGTGCGCGACATCATATGTTATACAATGATGTCGCGCACGGTGGAAACCACAGGTAGCTAACTTGTTGCAATACAGCAGCCGACTGGCCGGTTGGAGGGGGCGAGGGAATGCGCGATAGTGTAGCAGACGAGTCCATTTGAAGGTACTGGAGGGGGGGTAGCGCTAAGCTTCCACGCTGAGAAGTAAAAAAAAATTACCTATCGCCCGGTGGAAAAGACAGCGGCGCGACCCCTCGCGGGTTAAACAGCACTCAGTGGGATTAGATTTGTCAGTGTACTTTATACCGGGTGTCTCACGTAAGGTGTCTCAAATTGATTACAGATCAACAGTTTGTCCTACGATCTTGAAATAAAATCATTTCCCACTAAATCAATTTCAATTTAGTAGGAAATGATTTTATTTCAAGATCGTAGGACAAACTGTTGATCTGTAATCGATTTGAGACACCTTACGTGAGACACCCGGTATACCCTGTGCATAATTCTATATATGAATCAATGCATTGTCGAAACACTTCGTTCTCAGAAACTACTGAGCCAATATTCATGATTTAAATTTAAAGAGAATGATGCGTAGGTTGATAGAATTTTGTATAAATTCATGATCGTCCTATAACCCTTCATAAGATCAATTAGTTCTCTTTACTTCTCGTACTGAATGAGTTCTCTTAGAAAAATTAATTATCCATCTTTTTAAGCTGTGATTAATTGTTACTTTTTGTATAACCTCACTCCCCGCATACCGTCTCTAATAATCAAGGAATTTATTCTTAAATTTTGGGAATACCTACACTAAGAGTTTAAAGGATGAATGTAAAATAATACAAATAATAGTTGCAGAAACCTGACAAGTAACGCCATGATTGATGTTCCCAATTCGACCCCATCCGTCCTGTTTTGCCACAACTGCGTCTTGTCAGCGAGTGTCTTGTCGCAGGTTCTACGTCAACCTGCAGGAGGGCTGTCAGCTGTGGCCGCACCCGGAGATTCCGCTGCACGTATCTGTCAGGTTCGGCCAGGGTGGCGACCACCAGGTCATGTTGGCCAACGCATGGTTCGGCAGCGGTTGGGGCAAAGAGGACCTGTCCCACACTGAGTTTATGTTCACTCCCGGGTAAGTTTTACTACTACTCTGCCATACTGCTCTTTACCGTCTGCCGTGTGGTTCTCATTCGTTCTTTGCAGCGAAGGCTGATTAGCGATTGGTATCCAGGATGCAAAAAGAATCAGCTGGTGACGAGGTTACCAGCTGTTACATTGTTTGTATCAGTCTCCACGACTGTCTCAAGTTGAGTAGAACCAAACTTTATAACCATTTTAAATAATTAATGCAGTATATTGGTCATAGTGATTGGCGGATCTTACACGCTCAATAAGGATTGTGATCCTGGATCATGCATCAATATTTGGCTTTACACACTCAATCTGTATCGTCATCCAGGATCACGAACCAAATATCACGATCTGTATTGAGCGTGTAAGGTCCGCCATTGGTTTATAGTAGGGATGGACTGGAATGTTTTTTTTTTTTTCAAGACGGAATTTTTTATTTATGGTTCATAATCGGGATTCAGTACTGTTTGGGATTGCTCTTTCACAGCTATCGGGAAATATTCGTTTAGACTTTTATCTGAGTGTTGAATAAAGACAAATTAATCAAGAAAATTCAAAACTGTAAAGTCTTGAACATTTAACAGTACATACTGCTAAGTTAGAATGAATTTATTTTGGTTGAAAAGCTTTAAAATACCTAATTTTGTTTGGATTATTCAAAGAGATCAGAGAAATATATAATTTTTCTTGTAACTAAAGAAATTTTAATCAAATTAATAAACAATCACTAAATCACTATTTTGAGGCAGGGACCTCACGTAGTGGGTATTTTAACCTGAATATGAATGAGAGATGAGTGAAGGATGATCACGATCTTGTAGTCTTGTTACTGACTAAGGAATACATTCTCCTTAGACAGGACTACAGGACTGTTAATTAACAGCCCAACAGCCAATGGTATCTAGGGACCAACCAATCTACGATTTAGATCTCATACAAATTGGTCTAAAAACGAAATTCAAAGATTTTCCAGGATTTTTCAAGTTTTTCAAGGTTAATGCAATAATTACAGTTACTTGTTTAAATCTTGTTGCCTCATTTCAAAATTCCAGTCAACATATGAATGCCCAAAAATTAAAAAAATTCTGTCGATTTCCGTCAGAGTTTGGTATAATCTATCCTTGTTCAGTGTCTAAAACCCAGATTTAATACTCTTAAACTAGTATTTGGTTACTTTGTTTGATTTGAAACGTTATTTGCATTTGTATGATGTTCTAGAAAAAAACATTGCCAAATATTTTGATATTTGAGCCTTAACCGAAAAATAAGTATTATTTTACGAATGGGAGTTTTATATCATAAACTTAAGTTTTACATTGCTATTTGATTGTAAACTGCAATACGGCACTGCTTACTAATTAAAGAAACAGAAATATTTTTTCCTATGTCAATATAAATGCAAAAAATTGCCAGAAAAAAAGTTGTGCATTTGTAGCTCTTGAGTAAAAAATGTGCATCGCACAAACGTTACCGGTAGTCACGTTAGTCTTATCAGTAAAACCACCAAACGCACTAGGATCTACTGTGCTGCAAACTTCTTCTAAAAGGTTCAAAGAGCACAGAATTAATTGTTAAATTTCCCTATTTGCAGGAAAATTTTTACGCCAGGTAAAGTGTCATATCTAAAATAGTAATCACTGGTCACAAAAGAATTAATTTTACTGTTAGCAAAAATTATTTTATTTTAAAATAGTAGTATTAAAACAATCAACTTAAAAATATAATGCTATTAATTTTTTTTGCGAGGATCAATTATTATCACTTTTTTATCAAACAAAAATAACCATTGAAAATTTAATGAGTGTAGTCAGGTCTGCTGCGGCGGGGTTTTTTAATAAAACGAAAATCAAGGACACACTGGCATTTTCAAGGTTGGTAGACACTCTGTACAGAATCTTGTCTCAAAGATAATTTTTTTAGTTGTTGAATAACGCTGCCGAATCCGACTGCAAAACTGATTTTCCCTCGATGTTATGCATCCTGATCAAGAATACAGCGAGCGCAAATGAGTATGGTATTCCATCTTGCATTATTCATAAAATACTCTTATTCTGAAATCTTGTCAAAACCAAACAGATCCCTGTCCGAAAAGATCAGAACAGTTGGACCCTACTGTAGTATTTTTTATTATTATAGCCAGCTTACCTTGTCCAACACTTACCCAATAAGTATTAAGCCCTACCCTAAAGTAATTTATTTGTTTTGTTTGTTTAGATTCCCCTTCAAGATGGTAATCGAGTGCCAAAAAGATGCCTTTGTCGTGAGTTTGCGGGAAAAGGTTATACTGACCTTTGAACATCGAGTGCCTTACAATGTGGTCGATACAGTTCACATACAGGGCGATGTCCTCATATACGATATTAGCATATCCGTATGAAACTTCAATAATCTTTTTATATATTCAGTATTTTATATACATATTTAATTTTAATATATTGTAATCATTGATGTACTTAGTATTATTTATACATTCCAAAGATAATATATTAAAGAATTATTGAGTTTTCTACAACACCAGTGTTTTAATAACGACCTTGCATTTTTTTAAGGATAGAGATCTACCCTTCCTTTTTGATCGAGCACATTAGATTTTACTATATTTTGTATTTATGTTTCTTCATTTCTAACCTTCAAGTAATTTACACCATTGTAATCCATAGTTTTTAGTTTTTACAGATTACAAAAATATAAGTTTAATTGCATGTTTATCAAGGCTGTGTGCTGCAGAAGCGAGTTAATGAATGCATGTACACCGGCATTAATTGCCGGATCGACGTCTGTCCCACGGCTACTGGTGGGGGGACTTCATGGAGTTTCGTTTCCTGCCCGTTTTTGGTTGATCAGGCTATAAGAATAACATGGAAAACCTATTTTTTGGATTACCTCCGTAACCTGTTAAGCTATGATAAAAATTCAAAATACTAGATTGTTTGGTTTTTTTAAGTTCTTTTAAATTATTTTAGTTTAAATTGTTGAGTTTTGAAAACTTATGTCCAAAAATGCCATAAAACCTTCTTTTTGACCCTTTTGAAACCCTATAAAACCCTGTTCCCAACACTCGATAATACTGGTTCGCAAACTCATAATAATAAACCTGGTTCTAGAATATACAGGGTGTCCCGGCATTCTCTGGAACCCTTTTGTATATTTGGTCCTTGCATCGAGACAAGAAAAAAACATCGCACAAATAGAGGTCTAAAATCCATCATTAAGCCGCTAGCCGCCATTTTGTTTTTTCACATAATAATTTTTATTTCCGTAACGGATGGTTGTATTCAGTTCATATTTTGTATGAATCTTCATCATACCAACGTAAATTTTCAGGTAAAAGTAAATTTTTTCCACAACATATTTTCAAAATGGCGGCCATTTTAAATTTTCAAACTCAAATACCTCAAAATCGGTAAAATTCATAAAAATTGTACTTGGTACAAAAAGTTGCCAAATTAAATTATCTAACCAACGGTACCAAATTTGTAAGGATCTGATAACAATTAATGGAGTTATTGCGATTTTTCTATCAGAATGGCCTCAATTTGCAACGTAATTATTATGCAAAATCAATGGTTTTTTTTAAAGAAAAATCATAGTAACTCTGTTATTTGTTGTCAGATCCTTATAAACTTGTTACCGTTGGTTAGATAATTTATACTCTGTCCACCTAGCCATGGCACCTGACGGATTATAGAACCCTTACACACGCACACAAATGCAGCCGACCCGCCCAGCAGGTAGATGAGTCACACTCTCGGGCGTCCAGTGCAGAACTGTTAATTCCGTAATATGTGTTTATAATAATATGATAGTGTTATATTTGGAATCTTCATTTAATTTCAAAGAGAATGATACCAAACACGACGTAATTATGATAATATTTATATGAAAACTGCTTAACTTTGAGTCAAAACCGAATATCTCCAAAGCACTCAAACCGAAAATGCTCAAAAGCATGTCAACAACCTGCAATGTTTCGAAACGAACTTTCATACGCATAAATGCTGAACTCAAATCATCGTTACCAACTCAAATAAAAAATTATCTTAAAGCTCCAGTCTACCTGAGCCCGAACAACAATGCCGAATGCCGCCTTGCGGCCTTAGCTCTAGGCGAGTTTGATGGCTACAGAGGTTTACAGAGATCATGTTTTAAAACTAAGCACTTAAGATAGAGATTCGCTGTTAACTTTTTATAGAAATAGAAAAAAGAATGTAGTCTGCTATATTTTTAGGATAAAAAAATTTCTAATTTCAGCTACAACTGATTAAAATCATCTGTTTTTCTCGATGCAAATGTAAGGATATTTAGCACCGTTATTCTTCTTTCATATGACACCTTAGTTATAGCTCTAGGCTGCATTTAGCAGAAGATAACAGGATTCTAAAAAAACCCTTAAAAAAAATTTCTAATTCCAGCTATAACTGATTAAAATCATCTGTTTTTCTCATTGCAAATGTAAGGGTTTTTTTAGAATCCTGTTATCTTCTGCTAAATGCAGCCTAGAGCTATAACTAAGGTGTTATATGAAAGAAGAATAACGGTGCTAAATATCCTTACATTTGCATCGAGAAAAACAGATGATTTTAATCAGTTATAGCTGGATTCAGAAATTTTTTTTATTCTAAAAAGATAGCAGACTAGATCCTTTTTTCTATTTCTATAAAAAGTTAACAGCGAATCTCTATCTTAAGTGCTTAGTTTTAAAACACGATCCCCGTAAACCTCTGCAGCCATCAAACTCGCCTAGAGCTAAGGCCGCAAGGCGGCATTCGGCATTGTTGTTCGGGCTCAGGTAGACTGGAGCTTTAAGATAATTTTTTATTTGAGTTGGTAACGATGATTTGAGTTCAGCATTTATGCGTATGAAAGTTCGTTTCGAAACATTGCAGGTTGTTGACATGCTTTTGAGCATTTTCGTTTTGAGTGCTTTGGAGATATTCAGTTTTGACTCAAAGGTAAGCCGTTTTCATATAAATATTATCATAATTACGTCGTGTGTGGTATCATTCTTTTTTAAATTAAATGAAGATTCCAAATATAACACTATTATATTATTATAAACACATATTACGGAATTAACAGTTCTGCACTGGACGCCCGAGTGTGTGACTCATCTACCTGCCGGGCGGGTCGGCTGCATTTGTGTGCGTGTGTGAGTAAGGGTTCTATAATCCGTCAGGTGCCATGGCTAGATGGACAGAGTATAATTTGTCAACATTTTTGTACTTTGTAAAATTTTTATGAAATTTACCAATTTTGAGATATTTGAGTTTCCGCCATTTTGAAAATATTAAGTAGTGGAAAAAATTAATTTTTTTCTGAAAATGTACATTGGTATGATGAAGATTCATACAAAATATGAACTGAATACAACCATCCGTTACGGAAATAAATATTATGTGAAAAAAACAAAATGGCGGCTAGCGGCTTAACAATGGATTTTAGACCCCATTTGTATGTTTTTTCTTGTCTCGATGCCAGGAACAAATATACAAAAGGGTTCCAGAGAGTTCCGGGATACCCTGTATATATATACACACAAATGAAAATGAATGTATTGTGTTTTTGGATTCTGGGGACTTAAAAATGAAAAAGTAAAGTTGTTCCAGGCTTAGGTCTTACCAGGGTCTATTACTACCGCCTATAGACCATGGTCTATGCCCTATTGCTATTACTACCGTAATAGCGTATTCCCTATAGGGAAGTTCGCTAAAAATAAAAATCCTTTATTCTTCAGACTGAATCATTAAGACTTTGTTGTTGGGTGGAATTAATTACAGAAGACACTAATTTTTACAATTCATTGCTGGGAAAAAATTCATTCAGTTATCTGATACCATTTATTTCCCATGTGAGCATAACATACCATCATTGACCACATTTCAGCCCAATAAATCCATCTAACACATTCACTGCTAAAAAAGCCAAATGGGTTAAAAAAATTACTTTCTGCACAAAATCAACAATGTCATTTGTTCTATAAATAGTACGCAAAATATAACTTTTCTGTCTAGACCTAAAAAAGTCATTTGTAATATTTTTTATGTCCTGTTTTTACAGTCAGCTGTATGGTATTAAATTAGCTGTGAAGAAGAGTGTAGTTAAAAGTTTTGTTTATAACGTGTAAATTACAGAAAAGTAAATGCTGTATTTAGACAGTCTACTTACTTTGTAGATATAACCTCAAAAATACAACTCAATAGTTAAAATTCTTTTACAACTAAAAGTGAAATTCCGCATTATGAAAAAAAAAGTTGTTCAACACTCGGGGCAAGTGTCTATTTGATGCTCAATCTTCTTGCAAAACCTCAACTAATTGCGCACCAAAAAGAGCCACTTTTGCCCCTAGTGATGAAAACTATTATTAATAGTGTAAATAATGAAAGAAAAGTATATCCCCAAAAGTGGCAGATACATATTGAATGTTCTTGAAAATGTATGAAAGCAAAGTTGTTCAAAAGATAAGATGGACGGTGCCGTTTCAGTATGACACCCTGGTGCCACTCTACGCAGACGTTCCTGAATCAGCCAGAATGTCTGCCGAAATGATTCCCCCACCCCATTTGGTCATCGGACCCTCCTGTACTTATCAACGAAAAGCTTTCATTTTGCAAGAAAAAAAATCATTACAATTATTCTTTTTATCTAAAAGCTATAATTGCTCAAACATTTTTTACTAAATTTGAAATTTTAATTTACCATGAATTTACATTTCAATAATGTGAAAAAGTATTGATCAATGAGCTTAAAGGACTTGCATTATCACACAATTCATGGGAATGACCTTGCAATACTACACTTGGGATAACCAAAACATTAACAAATAAAATATATGTTTAAGAGATTTCTCACCCCATGAATTTAGTTTTGTACCACATTTGGTAGGTTCATGTTTGCCATGCCAGAGGCGTTGCAATTAATGTTGTTCCGTTGGATTTACAGTGGTAGTAGGACACTTTTCACAATGGAAACATGGCCCTCAGTAATAAAATGCTTCACCCTTGGTGAAGAAGAGTGACCATACTAATTTACTCCCATGTTACTTGAACTTCTGTGTTCACCGCGGAAGATCACCCCACCGTAAATCGGTTTCAAACATGTCTATGATATGCGAAGTCTATTCAAGTTGGTATATAATGTTGAAAAAGCCCAAAAAAAAGTAACCCAATAATGGCTAAAACCTTAAGCTTTTTATTTTGTTCCTGAACTATTTGATTGCCATAAAGTATGCGTAACTTTTGATTCTTTTTTTATTCAACTTGTATTTTTTACTGTAATTGAGAAAAGTTATAGAAAATTTAGTTTGTATGTTTGTTTTAGTAAAGACTAAAAATATTCTGACTGTAAATATAGACTAACGACCAAGTCAAAATGTTGCTGACCATACTGTATTTAAAAATTATTTTGTCAATTGAACATATAGTTGTAATAGAAAAAATTCCTTTATTCTTAATAGGCCTAATAATCTCTTCTTTATTGTTATTTGAACATCAGTATTAGTATACTTGTGGTAAATGGTCACTGCTAAGAGCGAATAATCATTTTGTGCACTTGGGAAGAGGGAAATTCGTATGCAAAAAAAGCAATACTTAAAAAACTTTTATTTTAAGACTTCATAACACAGGTTAATATACAAAGAAATTAAATAATACTTCTTACAAGATAACAAAAATGTCCTGTCAGTTGTTTAAATTATTTGGCAGTGTAAATGTTCATTAGACGAGTCAACATTCAAAACTAAAACAAAATTCTATACGATGTTAACAGTCTTTTTCCTATTTTAGCTTATACCAACCACTTCTTGGAAAATCCTCACTGAAAACCATCACATTCAACTCCTAATGTATTGTTAAATTTTAAGTTATTTGACTTAGGATATACCCTGTGGCTTGATTGTTTTGCTTATGTAATACTTACCGATGAATAGCTGAACAGAATTTGGGTTGCATTTCCTGCTACTGCCTTTGAATTTTCAAACTGAAGACATTTTTCTTTACCTTATCTTCTACGAAGTTTATCAATAAATTCAATATATACTGAGTATTGATTTATTCAAACGAAGATTCACTAAACAAAGTAAGTTTACGAAGTGCATGATAACATAAAATATCTTTACTACAGAGAAATTAAAAAAATCTGATATTGACATAACAGACTAGACGTTTATACACCTTGAAGAGGAACAACACATAGACACTGTATTCTATTGCACTAATGTTCAGAAATGAAAAATTATAATAATGGTTATATTCCTATGCCTAAGAGAAGTGCTGATTTCTCAACGTAGTATGCTCATTATATCGAAGATTGGGTGGATCGATTCGTCTCTTTCATTTCAACCCCCTTTCACTTCAGTAGGCTTGACGGCTGAAAACATTCCACAGAAACGTTGTTGAATTTATAACACATCGAAGAAATATCATGATGAGTCATCCAATTCAGTTAGTCTATTCAAATATATCAAACATAAGCTCCCCAATCTTCTCAGAGATCAAATTTGTACTATCTCTCATAAATGTGGTTTAAAATTCAACCAATCCTTAAAAATGTTCAAGGACAACATAGTTTTCAGTCACAAAGTTTTCTGAATTTAATTTTTCAAATAGTCTCAATAATTATACCAAGAAAGTTTTGTACTTAGTAGCCTAGTCTATTAAATTTACACAAGAAAAATAAACCACTTTTGATAGTGATGTTAACTCACTAGGTAGTTATAATCTATGGGCAACAAAAATTCCCTACTTTTTTCTTGGATATAAAAGTTTTAAATGACAACTAATAAAATTTTTAAGTTTGAAAGTCAATATAGTTACTTTTAAATTATTACTGTTAAAGTAATTTGAAATCTGTAATAAAACTATTAAATTTTGTCAAATAACGTTTAAGGGTTTAAGTGAAACCTTTGTATTACAGATTAATATTTTTATTATATGGTAAACTTCCTCTAATTCAACACGACTTTTAGAAAAGTGTTAATTGATAGGTATAAAAATGATAATGAGTATTCAAGTTCGTTTGGAATCGGAAGTCGCGAGGGGACAACACTGTGCCATACAAAGCATTTTGAAATACGTGGAGGGGAGGCGAGTCGTATTCATCCGATATCGGGTGACATAATATAGTTTTTATTTCAGTTTCATAATCATGTACGGTATTTTTCACTACAGTACGTTTTGCAATGTTTTTATACTGTAAGAAGTGAAGCTGTTTAAAGAATAAAATACAGATTTTAATATAATTTTTTTCTTAATTTCACATTTTTGTGACATTCATCCTATCTGGGATATTTTGTAATCCGGCATGTGTAGTCCCAGACATGACAATTTAGAGGAAGATTACTGTACTTCTATGAAGAATACAACCCAATTGAGTTGATCAGAAAAATAATTAGCCTAATTGTTTATTATAAACCCATGACTTTTACTTGTTCCATGAGATACTTTATCCACATAACACATTCTCCCACAATTAATCATTTAGCCCATGATAGGATATTGGTCTTCTGTGATAATTTAATGGCTTTTCTAGACAGTAGACTTTGTGTCAGGGTAGATAATTTTTTTTAGCTGTGGAGGCATACAGGTTAAAACAATTTGGTGTTTTGCCTGATATTGCTAAAATGACAGCATTGCTACACTAGTAAATTTAGAATCAACTGTTAAAACAAATTAGACACCATCTTTTACTACAACAGGAGGCAGGATAACCTGATAAACCAGAGGTCAGGTTATGTTGTCTCTTTGGTTTTTCTAAGACAGAATGGTCAAAATATATGTAATATACGTATGGTAGATTAAGAAATTGCTTCATTGGCCCAATTGCAAAACACAAGGCCAGAACAACAATAAACCACATGACAATAATGTACAGCATTAGGAATGAGTAACAATTTATGTTATGAATCCAAAAATATATTTCTCATTGCTTCCTGATGCCTGGATGAATAACTTTAAGTTTCATAAGTGAGTCCACTGCACTTTGAAAAATGTACAAGTACGATACTGTTACAGAAAAAAGTGACGCACCCGAAAATTATTAACCAATTCTCTTATCTTTAATGGTTCTTTAAGTAGCCTATTAAAAAAAAAATAAATAAATAAACTTTTGTCAGTAATAAATTGAAATTAATTAGACCTACATCAGTTGATATGATACCAATTGGGTCTACATTACTTGGTTTTCTTTGTTTTTAATAGGACCAAAATTCATTTTGATTATACACTGGATAACGTGATACAAAGGATGTCAAATAATTAAATTTAGTAATGGTCCAATATAGTAGAATAAATTTACAATGACTTAGAATGGGAAACACCCAAACATTAGTCAAAGTAGATACAACCTACAAGGTATTATATCAATTTGTTCTTCATAAACAAACAAGTTAGGAAACGAAGGATTTTATAAATTTGAATACCTTCCTCGGCTGACAGGTGATCGACTCCTGAACCTCGAAGTATTTCGGGGGCCGCCGTAATCACCAGAACCATAGTCTCCATTGGAGACCCTGCCACCGTAGTCCCCTCCACCTCCCCTGCTGTAGCCCCTTCCACCCCCACGCCCCCTGCCTCGGAACTCTCTTGGAGAATCAAAACTTCTCCCTCTGCCTCCAAATCCTCCCCTCCCTAAACTGCCATCTCGACCTCCCCCGTACTCGTCTCCATAATCAGACCTCCTTGAAAAGGAAGAACCCCCTCCTCCAAAGTCATCAAATCTACCTCCACCTCTGCCTCCACCTCTTCCGCCTCTAAAGCTTTTCCTAATCTGTCCGTCATCTCTGTCAAATCCTCCCCCAAAGCCACCACCTCTTCCCCTAAAGCCTCCTCTACCTCTATCTCCACCTCTACCTCCCCTATTCATTCCTCTTCCTCCTCTAAAACCACCTCTTCCTCTTCCACGAGATATTTCTACTCGTATCTTAGGTCCAAAAATATCTGAGTCATTCAAATTATCACAAGCGGCTTCTGCATCGCTTTGGTTTGAAAATTCAACAAAGGCAAATCCAGGAGGATTAAATGCAACCCAAACACTGTTCAACTTCCCATATTTTTCAAATTCAGCTTCAAGCTCTTCTTTTTTGGTGTCCACTAATCCTCCAACGTAAACTCTGGTTCCTCTCGACATCGGCCTGTCACCTCGATACAACATCTGAAAAAGACGTAAGAATATAAGTATATCTAATGTTAATCAACTCAAAAATATTTAGGCAGAAAAATGTGAAGAAAATATAGACAGAAAAGTGCTTGAAAATCATGGATCAAACATGTAGATTACAAGTAACAAATCTTTAAAGAGGCGGTTTGAAAGCTTGAGTTTAGCTTAATTCCAAGCGTAAATTCATGCAGACTTTGCGCGCCAACTTAAAAATCAGTTCAAGAGTTCTCAGGCTCACTTGTGCCACAGCATCAAGTTAAGTTTACTCAAGCCAAATATGAGAGTTGAACTGCCGTCTTCAATGATTGAGGTTTGAGAGACATGGTATAGGTAATCAGGGAGTAAAAGATCATCTTCGCGGGTTTGAGTGTCCAGGTAAAAAATCTTGAGCAATTTTCAGCATTAATGTAGTCCTGCTACAAAGCAGGTCTAGCTGAAGCGTAAATAAATTAATTACTTAATGTCCAGATTAATATTTTTATTCATTGCCTCACACTAATTTTTTGTCCATGACTTAAGGTTTATATTGAAGCAAACAAAGGCATTCCAAAATATATTAATGCCAACAAGTAGGAAGGCAAAGATAATATTTTATATCAAGGTTTGTAATTTAGTGAAAAATTGTAAAAAAATAATGAAATAACTGTCGGTAGAATTACCATGATATCCTCATTTAATAACTTCCAAAACACTCAAACAAATTTATCACAACAACTGCAATAAAAATGTTAACAAACAATATTTCTATCACGTTTTATAAAAATGCTCCAAGTGAATCTGGAGCACTATTAAATATACCTTCAAGAGTACTTTTTGCTTAGACTAGACAAAAGATGTGGTGAGTGGGTCACCACCACCACAATTCTTTGATAATAAACGGGCACTCAAACCGGTAAGTGTTTAATATGGTGTTAATGTTTAATTCTCATATGGAAAGCAGAAGATAAAATAAGGTATTATATTAAAGAGACGCAACACATTGTTGGTGCTTGGGCTTGACAATCGAGTACCCTTGCACGAAATTCAATTTTATTTAATTAAATATTTTTATAATCATCATATCTTGATAATAAGGTTTGATATCTTAGACCAGGAAGACCTAATAAATTCAAAACACATAAAAACAAAATAATTTTTAATTGGACCCATTTGGTCAATCCAACTCTCCTTAACAAACATGAGTAAAAGCAGTTTGTTTATAGTAGGCCTAACTTAAATGATAAAAAAATAGTGCACTTGCTCAAACATGCTCTTCAAAAAGTCTCACTAACACACGAGCGTGGACTGTCAGTCCGCAACTGTCCACAGGGCCAGAACAATTGAACTGAGGTTGATGACAAATTGGTCTTGGCTAGATGGTGAGTGGGAGGAAGGTAGACCGCTGATAGCCCCCCTACGTTATGTGGCCAACTTTAAAAATGAATATGTTTAAGTGCAGACTGCGAGTCCGCGGCACATGTAGTAGAGGTTTAAACCCTTCCTATTTTATGTATACCTATACTTATCAAATTTTATCAAGATTTGTTAATAAATAAGCAAGATAGAAGGTTTTGTTTATTTCCCACTAAGCTAACATGAAAAACATTTTTGAATTTTTCCCATAACCATTAAACCTAAGCTAACAATTTAAAATAAGCTACTAAATTATTTATTTATTTATTAGCTCTTTTAAATGGTTTTTGTTAATATTGTTCAAGTCAAAAAAGGCCAATAAGGAACCCAATTTAGACCCTTTTGAAACCCCATACCCATGGTCTGATCATTCTGGTTCACGAACTTGTTCAAATAAATATGCTGGTTTACACAACTGTACCAAATTTTATCAAAATCGGAGGTTCCGTTCAAAAGTTACCGTGTTCACAGACACATAGTAGATAGGCCTAGTAGGATGAATTTGAAGGAAGTGTTTTTGGCTTCTAGGGACCTCAAAACAAAAAAGTAACATGATCAGGCTTAACGTGAGTAGGCCTACTACCTACCATTATAGCCTAGGCCCTATTCACTCACTTATAGGGAAATTGGCTAATAAGCTTCCAGTACAAGAATTATTATTTTTAAGTCCTGTTAATTTTTAATTTTATACGTTGTTCTGTTAACTTTTAAAGATCATTTTACTCATCCTCATCCAAATCTTGCCAACATCAATGTTATTTATTTATTTTATATTTTAATTAATTTTAATTTTAACTCTCTGTTTTTATTCTTAATTTACAGATTTAAGACTTGTGCAGATAGCATTTACTAACTGCTTGACCTATCCCATACATTGTAAAATGTCTTTTGGAATAAATGCTTTTGACTTTGACTTCGAAGAATAACACCAAAGTTATTGAGACAGAGTCCAATAAGCTTAGTCCTTCAGAATTAGAACGGTATTTACCAATGGTAAGTGGATTTTATCAATCCATTTGCAGTCAATATCTACAATTACAGAGATAAGTTCTAGGTCACAGGTCAGTATAATCAACCAGAAAAATAGCAATAAAAACGTATATTAGAAGCAACAATGGTCAAATTCACGTTCCTCAGTGGTAGAACAGGTTTTTTTTTTGCGGTTAAGTTTGTAACAAATATGCGTGAACGCCTTCAAAATCCTGGTCGATTCGGCGAAACTTCGTTATCCGTCACCACCATAACGATGTGGAAATTTCGATATTGCGACAATATTGCTAGGCTATAATATCGATGATACAATTACACGATACGATTACGATTTTATCACCTGATTTAGTTTCTAGTTCTAATATAATTAAATAACTTAGACCTTTTCACAATAAAACAAATAGGCCTACCGTATATATTCAAACAAGTAACTGAAAAAAGTAAAAATTGTACTTGTAAGTTTACTTAATGTAACCTGTAACAAACAACAACACAAAATAAACTTACCAAGTTTGTTGTGTAGTGTAGCTGTATCTAAATTTGAAGTTTGAGAAGAAGCAGACTTCGTTAGATCTAAAGTGGCATCACACAAATGCTGCCAAATACAAATCAGAAGTTTTTTTTTTTTGTATTGAGGGAATAGCCTAGGGCCTATGCATTTTTCCAAATAGCATTGATTTTGTTGTTATAAACATCGCTGTCAATTAAAGTGACGGAGGTTAACGGTTACACTAGATTATTATTATGATAGGCTACATATCTTTTCTCAGTATCGTTGTTGATTCGATGGTTTTCATCGCTCAATTTCAATCGCAATATCGAAATTTCCACATCGATAATAACGGTGGAGACGGATAACGAAGTTTCGCTGTCGATTCATAAAACTAAGTTTTACAGCAGCAAAAAGACATCACGAGAATCCGCCAGGATTTATCATGAGACCATTGGGATTTGTCACGTGATAGGCTAAATCCCGGATGCGGTGGATGATCGTGAACAACACCAATGTTTAATCTAATGAGACCTTGAAGTGTAATCATAACATCACAGCAATGGTAAGCTTTGTCAAGCCAAATAGGCCTACTCAAATATCTAATTCCCGGTTCTCAATAGTCAAATACAACATTTAAAGCTCTAAATTCCTAAAAATGAATCATGGCTCCAAGACTAGGCTATGCTAGGGCCTATAACTTAGGCCTATCAATTGGATTCAACACATTTAACTTAAGTTAGTTTGCTTTTTTAAACCTAGGGCCTACGATTTACTTTTAACATCAAGAAAAAATTTGAAAGCAAGTTTGTTGGGCTGAATAGTAGGCCTATTAATAAACTTATTGTAAGCAGGCTAAGTAGGTACCTGTAGGCAAGAAAATCAAGGCAAACTATATATTGCAAAGAAAATGCCATTCTGCACCTTAAACGTTAAAACAAAATATTACGTTAATTCTGATTGAATATAATAGTTCAAGAGTTACAAGGATCCAATCAGGATACTTACAATAATTTCAAGCGACCAGCGACTTCCTTTCCAAGTAAATTAAAAGCTGTCAACCACTACAAGACTAGATTAATGTTCAAATTCTATTTGACATATTACGAATAAAATAAAATTAATTCCGTACAAACAGTTTAAGCATAAACACCTTGACCTTGTAATCGATCAATAAGAACCGGGCAACCGGCGTTGATGAGGGGTTCACAAACAAAAGTGCAAAACTCTACTCTCCAAACCATGTTTTAATCATCAAAGAGGTTAAAAGTTATGTTACCACAAAATCCGTTTAAATATTATATAATATATAATTACTAAATTATTATATAATAGTAAATTATATTATAATAAAGCACTTTTAATTGAAATAAAACAAATCTATTATTCATGAAAAATTACTTATTTATTAATAATAGCCTGAATTTATACTATTACATGTATATGTTATATAGCAATGAAAAAGGGGCCCAATATGGGGTCCTGTGGGACACCATGCTCAGTATGGAGGGAAGAGGAACTACCATTGTTCCAGTTTACAATTTGGGACCTATAGGACATGAGGATTCGAAGGGCATCGCCTCATACCCCGTACCTCTCGAGTTTTGTGATCAAGAGCGTATGTGACACGCAATCAAAGGCACATGAAAGGTCGCACAAAACAATGGCCGTTGGTTTTTTTTTTTTTTTTTTTTTTTTTTTTTTTTTGCTTCGAAGGAGTTAATGATTGTCCGAAGAAGGGAGTCCACAGCATCCACTGTGGATCTCCCTCTGGGGAAACCATACTGGGCAAGAGCAAGAAGGCGATGTTCCTCAAAGTACACATATAGATGAGCATGAGGGCCTCAAAAATCTTACCAAAGACAGGGATAATATATATTGGCCTATGACTGGATACCCATTCCCTAATTCCCTTTTTATATACTGGGACAGTTCTGCTGGGAAAAGTACCATATCCCTTAGACATGAATTAACAATATCAGCAATCAAGGGGCAACAATGTGAACTCATATCTTCAATAGATCGACACCCAGATAGCACAAAAACGTTATTTTTACGTAAAAATAACGTATTAAATTTTACTTTTAACGTTATTTTCACGTTAAAAAAGGTGAAAATCACACGTTATTATAACGTGATTATAAAGTGAAAAGCGCACTCAATTTCACGTTAAAATAACGTGAAAAAAAGACGTGAAAATGACGTTTTTGTTTCACTCAATTTTTACCTTTTTAACTTATGTTTTACTGAACATTTAACAATTTTTTCAACAAAATTTGTAAATGAGTGCTTTTTTCTAACCAATACATTTAAAAAATGTAAATAAAGTCGATCAAAAATTTTCCATTTCCGCCTGGATTTTAACCCACAATCTTTATGCCAATGTCCTAGCGCCTTAACCCTCTCAGCCACTTTTGCTGTACCTCATATGGATTTAAATTACTATTTAAACATTTAATACTCAACCTTTCTTGTACTTGAGCAAGTCAAAATTAAAACTCTGGCCCAATTTGAAATAACTCTGTGTTTGTTAATAATAATAATAATTTTCAATCTTTTATAACTATATTTACTATTGTGTATTAAATATATAAAGTGTTATTAAAATTAGTATAACCAACGCATGAAATTACATCCTGTTGGAATAATGTAAAGGCTAAAAAATAAAATTATAAATTGTTGATACCACAAATAATTGTAATTTAAATTGTTATTTCGAAAGCTATAATTAGACAACATCTCTACATAAGTAAATCTGATACTTTGACAGTCAAATAAAATTATCAATAACTTAACTAACAAGTAAAATAAAATTTGAAAGTAAATTTTTTAATTTTTTTTAATATACATTTTTTACATAACTTTTAAATGCAAAAATACTTACTCTGTCCAAGGTGAATGTCGGCCTTAGTCAGTAACAAGACTACAAGATCGTGCCACAATCCCTCTCATTCATATTCAGGTTAAAATACCCACTGTGTGAGGTCCCTGTCTTGAAAATGTGATTTAGTGCATTTAAAACATTAAGTAAAAAAAGGTAAAAAACTTTTGGTGAAAATCACGTTTTCAATTTCACGTTTTTTTTACTTTCACATTTTTACGTTATTTTCACGTGAAAAAAACGTATTATTTTTTACTTATACATTTTCACCTTTTTTTCACGTGAAAAAAACGTGATTTTCACATTGTGTGCTGACTGGGCAGACATGTCATAAATGTCCTTACTCTTACTAGACTAAAAAATATTAACAGTGTCAATCACATTAGTAGGAACAATGGGTCTCCACTTAAAATTGAAGGGGACAACAGAAACAGCAAAATAGAGGCTAGGCATAAGTTCCAGCGTCAAGGCTGTTAGATTGGACAGTCAGTGAGTTAGATACAAGATGTTTGACAGTCTCTTTCTAAATTCCTAGGGGTTGCTGTAGCTTCTTATTTCTTCCGGTAGGTGGTCGTAGATTCTGCTCGAAAAGTAATGTGGGCTGGATTGAGTCAGATCAGCTGTTTTGTGTCTATTAACGTGCACTTTATTTTTCAGTCTAGTGTTTGTATTTATGAATTTTATGATTCGTTTTAAAACATTCAGGGTGCTTAATCACTCATCAGGACCAAGGCAGCAGATTTCAATATAAAATACTGAGGTGAAAGTAAGGATTTTTATACTTTAAATAATGGCCTCCATTGCTCATGATAGTGAGATTTAGTAATATAATTAATTAGAAAATACTTTTTTTGGAGCAGGAACACTCTTTTTGCTTCTGAACAGTTTCCCCAGAAAATGATACCATATAGGCTGGGCGCTGGATGATAGTTTGACATGGTTCGACCAAATTGAAACAAATTGTGAAGAAACTGGCGGCCATGCACTGATGGGCTTTTGTTTTAATGTGATGTTAACTAGTTTTAGGGAGCAAAAATCTCTTATATTAAGAGGATAATCACACAACATAAATACTAGAAATAAAAACAAATTACCTTTTGCCAGACTAGAGAAAACAAGTCATCTTAAGTCCAAGTTCCTAGCGCACTCAATCCCACCTCGCCTCCCTTGATTCACGTCTTCCTTTAGTCCCACTCGATGTACCACAAAACCATACACCACTCACACACTCACGATGCATATCACCAGCTTTCAATTGTATTAGTTTTAGTTAGCTTTTAAGTTCATTGATTATTGCATTGTATCAATATTATATTCTCATGATCTTTTATTTGTGAAATATAGAATCTCAAAATGCTCAAGCTTACCCAATCCACATTGTCTAGGTTAAGTCTATATTGTATTTTCACTTTGCACATCTATCATTGCTAAACTCATGTTTTACATTATTGTATTGGATTGTATCATGTTGTATTGTATATAGATTGTATTGTATTGAATTATTGTATTGAATTAAAATGTATGTATTGGCATTGCCGTTGAGAGAAATAAATAAAAAAATAAATAAAAACAAAAAAGTCACTGTAACTTATCATGGGAAAAAATATTTCTCAACACGCTGTCCTCAATTTTACTGCTACTTCCGTACAAATGTTTCAAATTTCTAAAATCTATAAATATTGTAAACAGCCCACTTCATATAAAAAGTTATTTTGAGTTAAAAGATTATTTTGATCTCCCTGCTTTTGATTAACCTCCATATTTCCCTTCTCTGTTGAATTTTTACTGTGTTATATCTAAATAATTTAAATTTTAGTCAATTAAATTGCCGTTCTAGTCAGTTAAATTGTTGTCATTCTCACGTTATTTATTTTCAATTTATTTTACATTTGAAAACTGATATAAACTGCATGAAGTAACCCCATCAAAGACTGACAATTTGCTGCTGCATTGTAAATAAATTGACGGTTCCATACGCATTTTGTAATGTTTTAGGGAAATAAAATTCTTATTCGGCCAAAAATGCAGTTGATCTTGTACCAACGAGGTTTAAGTTTTTCTTTGTCACATTTGTTATACTTGTGGAGAAATAAATATTATTATTATCATTACAAATACTTTATAAAATTCACATAGTGCTTAAAGTTTAGCATTAATGTTAAAATCAACGGTATTTCAAATGTATAATTTTTCATAGCCTTGTGAAATAATTTTCCTATTATTTATTATATAAATATATGTGCGTGTGTTTATGTATTATAATGTGATGTAATGGCAACACTGGTGGTGGTGCAAGCGGCATAGCGGTGAAGAAGAGAAGACGCTCTACTTTTCTCTTTTTCCTTTTGTCGCCTAACGCCCAAGCCGAAGCTCCATTTTGTTTGGCGCTTTGACGGATTTTCATGTTTAGCGGTTTACCAACTTCAGCTAGCCTACTGATTAATTGAAGCAGCATTTTGATAAATACCAAACATGTGAGTATTTAAAAACTTATTCTCTGTAGGAAGATAGTAATTCTGGTGCGATATCTAAGTACAGTTGTTCTAGGTGTGATTGTAGTGACCCTTTCGCCGGTGGAACTTGTCGCGTGCGTAACTCAAATTACGGTACTCCAGCCCAATTCTTAGTTGCGTTGAATCGTTTTGCAATCTTAAAAATGTTACGAACTCTCCTTTTTTCGTCACATAACAACATTGTAACACTAGGTAACATTGTAACCTATTCATAGATAAAGTATGTTAAGATTTCACAATTCTTTAAAATGAAACCAGTGTGGTACAAGTAAGTTATCTAGGCTATTTAGCCTTGTACCTGTACATTGGGTGATTAGGATGGTTACGTGGGATAGGATAAGACCTTTTTTTACTGAATGTTATGTTTATGTTGTTGTTTTTATTGCAGTATTTACTTAAAATTCAGTTGAATAAATATAAAATTGGTTGCAACACATCTGGTGCTGCGCACGCAAACCTAAATTTTTGGATCAAACAAAATGCATTGAATGAGAAGACTACGTTAGTGTAGCCCTAGGCCGACATAGGCCTAGTCGATCCTTATATCTAACAAATTATAAGTTTATAGCCCAACTTGAGTTAGGCCTAGTCTTACCTAGGCTATCAATTCGCATGTCTTTCGACTCAATTGTTGCTAAATGGAAGAAGGAAAAATTTTGTATGTTATTTTCAAGATCTTCAATATTTTTAGCCCAAACATATTCCATAGGTATCGTATGCGTAAATTGTAAAAATCTCTTATAGTAGTTAAAGCAGTACAATTAAAAGGCTTTGATTAAGGTAAATGCCCCAAATGCCGACACTGTACCAAATACTGACAGTCACATTTAATCATTGATTATAATCTCCTTGCCGTTAGTACTGGCTATTCAGATTAGTTTACAGGCCCTTTTTGTACAAGAGAGAAGAAGAAGAAACAAGTTTACTCCTTTTGTTTATTAGTGAGGGGTCAGTCCATGTCAAATCAACACAAGGATTTTCTTCACCATCTCAGATTTGGTTAAAATTTGGCATAAGTTTACTTGTAGCCTCTGTAGAAACTAAGAAAAAGACAAAATTTCATTGAAAAATATTTATCCGTTTAGGATTTAGAGCTATGTAAAGTTCCCAAAAAACGCCATAAAAAGCTCGGCCGACTATATTTTAAACTGCAATTTCGGCTCTCCTAGTTGACTTAGAGAGATGGGAGTGGTGTCATTTTGTTGCATTTTGTATGCCCTTTCATTGATATACATCACAATATATGTTAAGATAAAAAGTTTTTTTTGAAAATCAAATTCAAAATTTTAATTTGAAATTTTGAAAAATGCTTACTTTTAAAATTTTTCAAAAAAATATATGTTTTTCACTATGTTTTTATTAGTGGATTCCCAAAGTATAATAATGGGATTCCAATGGGTTCACTTGCATTTAAATTTTATAGTGAACACAGTTTTGACGAAAATGCGCAGTCTATTGGGTTTTAGCCAAAATATATGCAAACTATTTTCATAAAGCTAATTGGAAAAACATTAAAAAGCATTTTTAATGTTTTTAATAAGAAAGCCTCTATAAAGAAAATAATTATAATGTTAAGAATATTTAATTAAGTTGATATACACAAATAATTTATTTGTTGATAAAATACACTATATTAACAACCTCATATCGTTTCTTTGCTTCCTCAATACTTATGCACTAAATTGTATGGATTAATTTGGATCTAGATGGCTTGAAAAAGACCCACCCACACCATCACATGCTCCTTTACCATGAGCTGTAGCCGAGAAGTGCCACTCTGCCTCTATTCCAAAATCTTGGAAATGGAAACACAGATTACAATTATTTTTATTTTTGTATTGCGCTGCACTTCTGTCGGAAAAGTAAAACATTTTCTCAATATCAAACTGAAAGTAACTTTTCAAAAACTGAATGAGCTTTTTTTTTGAAAGCAGTAGACAGCTGTTGTATTGTTCTCGAGACATTCAGATATAATAACATAGCTGACACGTTTTACTTCGTCTTTTTTATAATAAATTACAAACAGGTGTATTGTTATTGTTACATAGTCACTTGACCAGTGGTAACTCTGGGCTTCATCCTGAACAACAGCATAGTTTTCTGAGAAATCGAGTGTGACTACACATTCATTTTCTCTCAGTGTTTTTCTTTTACTTTGTTCATGAAAGAGCTTTGTTTTTTAGCTATAAAATCATGGCGAATTAACTGACCAAGTTTTCGCAAAACCGATTTTCTATGATAGAAAATATATTTTTTTCGGCAATGGGTTGCAGTGGACCGATGCAATCTTGAGATAATTCAAAAAAGCCCAACGGAATTCCTTGAGATGTTATGCGAAAACTTGGTCATTTAGTTCGCCATGATTTTATAGCTAAACAACAAAGCTCATTCAAGAACGAAGTAAAAGAAACATTGAAAGAAAATGAGTGTGTAGTCACACTCGATTTCTCAGAAAACTATGCTTTTGTTGCTCAGGATGAAGCCCAGAGTTACCACTGGTCAAGTGACTATGTAACAATACACCCGTTTGTAATCTATATATATAAATGCGAAATTCCGATCAACACACAGGCCAAACCATAGCACCTAGAAGCATGAGATCTTGCATACATATCCCTCTCATATCGTAGGCAGACAATAAGAAGCGATTTTACAAAATTCCCAATAGTCCCCGCCCCACAGACGGTCAAAGTTAGCATGGAGTCCGTATAGGAAGAATAATTTGTTTTGGGTTTTTGTTTACATTATTGCAGATGAGTACTATTTGAAATGACAGGAGGAGTTGTCTGCAATTTGTTTAATCATAAACAGCTGCTCTCATTTGAAGTATTGAGGGAAGATTAGTAATAAACAACTAAAGGATATTATAGACTAGACGCGAGTGAGCGTAGCGAACGAGCTAAACGTGATGGCGAGTGAACGCAGCGAACGAGCTGAACCTGACGACGAGTGAGCGTAAAGAACGAGCTCGTACCTGAAGTGTAAAAATTCCTCAGGTTGGCATTGCAATTTGAGCAGATCTACCGTTGCGAAGCACGGGTAAATCAGCTAGTTTATTATAAACAAGACGCCAAAGTAAAACGTGTCCAGTGTTGGGGAAGCTACTTTTTAAAAGTAGCTAGCTACAGCTACAGCTACTTTTTCAAAAAAGTAGCTTAGCTACAGCTACAGCTACATTTTCAAAAAAGTAGCTAGCTACAGCTACAGCTACAATAAAAAAGTAGCTCGCTACAAATTAAGCTTCTTTGCTACTTTCGCAATCTGGTCCTGTTTTTCTCTTGTAATATATATCCACCCAATTTTCCCACTTAAAAGTAAAATTAATTTTTTTTAATATAGGCCTACTCCTTTTTTTGGTATTGTGTTTAGACATATTTTTATTTTAATATACTTAATAATTTGTGACCCTTATGGAACCTAGGTAATGTAAACAGAATAGTGGCATGAAAATATAAATTGTCGAATAAAAAGACTTACATCAAAGACGTAAACAACAATATTTATTAAGTTATAACTTATTACTTCACCAGGAAATTAATGTTATTAAATTCCTAACATTTTTCTTAGACCGGCCGCAATAGGGTTGATAATGTTGGCGTAGGCCTATGCACACAAGAAGGACTAGCTTCTTCAGTTTAGTGGCTACTGGCTAATCTCGCTTTTAGGCCTACTATACAGTGTGTTCATTTTTTTATGCTCACCATTGGGATCTTCCAAACTATAAAAGTTACAGCAAAGGTCAAATAAGCAAAGTAGTGCGGAATTATAAGCTAAAGGAAATGATGTCTAAAAATCCCAGATATTTCTACTGGTTCGTTCGCTGTGCTCGAAAAACTGTTTTTTGCTCAAAACTTCTTTTGCCTATAACTTTGTTATTTGTTGAATTACAAAAAAAATTTTTAAGATAAAACTTTAGTGAAATTTTACGTAAATTCTGAATATTAAAACTAAAGTTTTTAACTTCAAACGGTTTTTGAGATATTTTAGACAAGTTGATTATTTTTAATACAAGTATGTATTTTTTTCATCATCATAAAAAAGAAATAATTTTTCTGATCACGAAAATACCAAATATGGCATATTTATTTATCATAATAATTATTTAATTATAAAAAATGTGATTAATAAGCAACCCGGAAATGCTAAATATGAGGATGCTTCTAACATGCGGTGCAACAATGGTGTAGATCAGCTGTTTTTCATTTTGTGTTTCATATTTTGTTGCTTACATTGTTGATCAGCTGTTTACCGGCATCCGCGGTTCCCATAAAACGTGTAAATCAGCTGTTACATGGGATGCCGGTAAACAGCTGATCAACAATATAAGCAACAAAATATGAAACACAAAATGAAAAACAGCTGATTTACACCATTGTTGCACCGCATGTTAGAAGCATCCACATTATTAGCATCTCAGGGTTGCTTATTAATCACATTTTTTATAATTAAATAATTATTATGATAAATAAATTTGCCATATTTGGTATTTTCGTGATCAGAAAAATTATTTCTTTTTTATGATGATGAAAAAAATACATACTTGTATTAAAAATAATCAACTTGTCTAAAATATCTCAAAAACCGTTTGAAGTTAAAAACTTTAGTTTTAATATTCAGAATCTACGTAAAATTTCACTAAAGTTTTATCTAAAAAGTTTTATTGTATTTCAACAAATAACAAAGTTATAGGCAAAAGAAGTTTTGAGCAAAAAACAGTTTTTCGAGCACAGCGAACGAACCAGTAGAGATATCTGGGATTTTTACACATCATTTTGTTCAGCTTATAATTCCGCACTACTTTGCTAATTTGACCTTTGCTGTAACTTTTATAGTTTGCGAGATCCCAATGGTGAGCATAAAAAAAATGAACACACTGTATAATTGCCATGATGTCGATTGTTAGATTTGATACTACAGAAACAGAATATAAGTATGAAGCACTCTGTAAAGTAGGCTACTAAGTACAAATTTACAAAGTTCGGGAAGTAGGCCTACAGTAAACGTTCACATCAACTTCTAACTTCAATCAAGGTGGTTGAGGTTATGTTAGTTGAGTCGTTATGGCAGTACAGTAACAATTGGCTATTTAGTTGAATTCATTGACGTAGCGTCATTTCTCATTGTTGTAAACATTCCTTTCCTTAATTGCCGACCTGAGCGATCCTGGCGGTGTGCAAGCATAGTGCAGCAGTTTAGTTTCTATTCTATAGGCGCATATTAGTAGAATACTACTAGCGCATCTAGTGGTCAGCATTTCAGCAAACACAAAAGAGAAAAAGACCAAGACTGGTGAGTGGTAATTGTCATGTTGTGGTTATGAGGTTATGGTACTCAATTGGAGCGTCTAATGGTGGCAATGGATTGAAAGTAATCTTCAATTCCAACGAGAAAAAACATAACAGCTGACTAACCTTCTCTCGTGTTTATTTGGAAGCAATGAATGATGAAATGTAAACACAATTATTATATTTTATTGAAACAATAGTAGCGAGTAAAGTAGCGGAATAATCCGCTACAACTACTCTAAAAATGTAGCTCGCTACAGCTACAAGCTACTTATTTTCAAAAGTAGCGGAGCTACACTGACGCTACTAAAAAAGTAGCGGAGCTACAGTAGCGCGCTACAAGTAGCGCGCTACTCCCCAACACTGAACGTGTCAGCTATGTTATTAACTTATATCTGAATGTCTCGAGCACAATACAACAGCTGTCTACTGCTTTCAAAAAAGCTCATTTAGTTTTTGAAAAGTTACTTTCAGTTTGATATTGAGAAAATGTATTACTTTTCCGACAGGAGTGCAGCGCAATACAAAAATAAAAATAATTGTTCTAATCTGTGTTTCCATTTCCAAGATTTTGGAATAGAGGCAGAGTGGCACTTTTCGGCTACAGCTCATGGTCAGGGAGCATGTGATGGTGGGGTGGGACGGTAAAAAGGTTGGCTACTAGGGCAAGCCTTCAGAGACCTTATAAAAATCAAATACTAACGCCTCAACAACTTTTTGATTGGTCGATCCAAAATATTAAAAGTGTTAACTTTGAATTTTTCAAGCAAGAAGAGTATACAGATACTGAAACATTTTTGAGTGGAAGGTTTGAGAAAGCACAGACCATAAAAGGATCTCAATAGTTCCATGCTTATTTGCCCATTAAAATAAACTTGATCGAAATCAAAGTAAAAGATTTTTCTTATGACACAAATTACAACACATTGATTACCACAAAACTAATTGGGAAAATGCCAATGGCAGATGTTAACGGTTATGTAACTGTTAAGTATGATGGTAAATGGCGGCTAGCTTTATGTGCTTGGTAAAAATTAAAGTGAAGACGAAGTAAAAGTCACATTTCCACATCCAGCTGGTCCTTCCCCATCTTTTTCATACCCAAGTGGAAAACCTGACATTTTGTGGACATCTTTAAATGATATTTTGTGCACAGTTGACCCTACTACACCCACAGGAAGAATATACAAACTTTCTGGGGAGGACACTGCAAAATCAAATGAAGCACTGAAGCAATTAGACTAATAAGTTTTATTTGTCTAGCTCACGTAAACAAGGTAACTGTCATTTTATTAAAGGCAAATTAGTCAATACTAAAAAATTTTTTGCTGTAATTTTTCAAGCCATCTAGATCCTAATTAATTCATACAATTTATTATACTTATTAATAGGTTGTTAATATCGTGTATTTTATCAACAAATAAATGATTTGTGTAAATCAACTTAATTAAATATTTTTAACATTATAATTATTTTATTTATAGAGGCTTTCTTATTAAAAACATATTAAAAATGCTTTTTAATGTTTTTCCAATTAGCTTTGTGAAAATAGTTTGCATATTTTGACTAAAACCCAATAGACTGCGCATTTTTGTCAAAACTGTGTCTACTATAAAATTTAAATGCAAGTGAACCCATGGAAATCGCATTATTATACTTTGGGAATCCACTAATAAAAACATAGTGAAAAACATATATTTTTTTGAAAATTTTTAAAAGTACGCATTTTTCAAAATTTCAAATTAAAATTTTGAATTTGATTTTCAAAAAAAAACTTTTTATCTTAACATATATTGTGATGTATATCATATGAAAGGGCATTCAAAATGCAACAAAATGACACCACTCCCATCTCTCTAAGTCAACTAGGAGAGCCGAAATAGCAGTTTAAAATATAGTCGGCCGAGCTTTTTATGGCGATTTTTGGGAACTTTACATAGCTCTAAATCCTAAACGGATAAATATTTTTCAATGAAATTTTTTATTTTTCTTAGTTTCTACAGAGGCTACAAGTATGCCAAATTTCAACCAAATCTGAGATGGTGAGATAAAATTTTTATAAAAACTGTGTTGGTTTGACATGGACCGACCCTGAGTTTTAATGTGACGTTGTTCATCTATAGCTATTTTAGCTAAGAATCTTATTGGTTTTCCGCTAGGAACATGGTGATATTCCTTAGGGAATAAGAATTTGAATTATTATGTGCATAGCTTTAACTTCTTTATTAACTTAGTTGGAAACTAGGTAAATAAGATTTCTAAATAACGAATTGTTGAATATATTATTATACAAAATAATATTTTATTTAAAGTAAGGTTTCGATTATCCTATATCCTACCTAAACCGGCCGCCACGACGTCGGGTGAACGGGAAAGTCGGATAACACAAAAACAATGAAAACGGCCAAAAAGTTTGAAATATATTTATTTGCACTTGAAAAAACATCCAAATTGCTTGTGTATCAAGTTGATGTCACAAAACATGCAATAAAAAAACAAAGCGATTACGAAAATTACTATTAACAAAGGAAATTCGAGAACAACTTTAAATTACGTAAATTATTGTACAATCTGAATCCATCGTAAGTTACTAGCGTCTGATTAAAAACTCACAGTTGAAAAAATTACGTAAAACTCTATAAACCTCCATTCAATCACAGAAGAAAGGGGAGAGGAAAGCAGGTAGTGGCTCGGGGGAAGGGGCGCGGCCCGCGAAATTCCTAAGGTCACTGTCCAGACGCATGACATGTCATGTGACTGACAGTAAATTAGTCCATAGTTTCTCGATGTGGGGGTGCACTTCATATCCAAGGTCGCTGACCTGGCGCATGGCATTATATGTGACTGCGATGGTAGGGGTTCTCTGGCACGCCCGCTAATATTAACTGTAATGCATACGCGGTGTTTGATCCTTCATAGGAATACAGAAACGAATCCAGTAGATTTAATCAAATAACTTAATATCTTACAATTATTACTCGACTTTTCTGTGAGAGAAAACTTAAAAGAATTAACTTTCCATCTTCTGAGTCTGTGCTTGTAAGTTTGTTCTGTCCTTGCTCATCTAACAGTGACTTCAGTTTAAGTTAGAATCTTAGGTTTCCACGATGGACATAGAGATCTGCTTCAGTGAGTAAGTAACTTATTTGAAAAGAAATATGTTTATATTAAATTTATGTATGAAGCTTAATAATTGGAAATTTCAGTTAAATAATAAGTTTTTTAAATATTAAACTTAAACACCGCTATATTTTTTCCTTGTAATTTAATTTGCATGTCGGTAGGCATATTTGAAGCAAAATTTCATCATTTCACCAAACAAGAATACTTTCTGACTCATTTTTAACCAGGGTTTTTTTAATGAAGTCTACTGACTCTTAACATAAAACATGTTTTAGTTTCATAGGCTATATCATATATTCCCGAAATTTCGTCATCCGACTCCACTGTTAAACTTATTACAAATGTGGAAATTTCGATATTGTGATTATTCTATAGTGGTAACTTAACGTTTGAGTTAAAATATACAGTAATATGGTAATTTATTTATACTTTACTAATAATAATGATCTTACCTAAAACTGCCAACACTTCACATTAGCGAAGTTTATAACAACAAAATCAATGGTGTTTGGAAACATTTAAAACCCATATTCCCTCAATACAATTAGTGTAGTAAAATTAAGCTAAAATATCGCTGGAAAATGAAAAAAAATTTTGGTGAAATGTGTTCTATGGCATTCGCTGACCTCTCTCAGAAAAGTCCCCTGAAATCCCCAGTGGGCAACATGCCTAAAAATGATGTAATGGCCCTCGTGGAGTCAGAAATAAGTCCTTCGTCGACCAATAGGTTTATGTATATCAAATTAAAGCTCTTAAGTAGTAGAATTTAATGCTGCAAACCCCATCTCAAAAGGTTGCTTGAGTCCAAAATGGCATCCTGTCAAACTTAGCATAAAAATAAAATTTTAATCTAAACTCTTAAAAATGTAATAATATTATAAATACTTGACCTTTTGAGGTCCGGTTTGCGGCAAACGTTTGCTTGTACAATTACCTTAGCAAATAGGGTTAGCTTGACATATGCCCATCATATTACCCTTGAACCACCCTCTACATGGACGTCCCAAAGAGGGGAGTTTTGAAAAATTTTTCTTAGTCCATAGCCATGCTATACACAATTTTAAAGGTCTTAATAAGAAGAGTACATAGCCGAAAACTAGACCTCAAAAGGTCAAATATGTCTGAATTTATTGCATTTCAAAGTTTTGATAGGCTAGTAATATTTTATTCAAAATTTTGAACTTCTGCCATTTTTCTCTCGACCGTCATATTTAGGTCGGGTTTAAAGCATTATGTTCTACATTTTAAGACCTTTAATTTGATTTAATTTATTTTCTGGAATGTATTCAACTTTAGTATGCTTAATATCAAAATTTATTTTAACTCCTTATAGGCCAACCCCTCATTTTTGGGCATGATCCAACCTGGGATTTCAGGGGAATTTTCGGAGGAAGGTCAGGGGATGCCATAGAACACATTTAAAAATAAATTAGCTTTATAAAAATTATTTCATTTTTCCCGACTGATTTTACTACACTAAATAGCAAAAACATAACTTTTATATTTGTATTTGACAGCATTTGTGTGACGCCATTTTATGTCTAACAAAGTCTGCTTCTTCTCTCAATATACCTACAAATAAACTTGGTAGTTTATTTTGTGTTACAGGTTACATTAAAATTTTTACTTGTTTTTGCTATTTTCAGTACTTGTTTGTAACGTTAATCTTTTGTTGTTGATTATATGTGTATGTGTAATACTCATTTATTTTTTTATTTTAATTTGCCGCTTCCCGTTTGTTATTTTATACACTATTATTAATTTAACATTTTATTATAAATTAATTCAAACATTTTATTATAAATTTTGATTCCGTTACAGTTTGCAATATAGTTTTACTGTCAAAAGGTATTTTTAATTATAGTAGAACAAAACTAATCAGTTCATAAAATCGTAATCGTATTTATTTTATTTATTTATTATAAGATTGTCATAACATCATTAACAATGACAGGACAGTTGTCAAAATATTCTTATAACTAAATAAGGTATGTTAGAAAATATAAAACTTGTAATTTATCTACATAAAAAAAGAAAAATAATAATAAATAACTAACTGACCCAAATCCACATTAACAGTTAAAGTATTCATTTAGGCAGTAAAAGTTCTTTGTTAGTAGCCATTTTTTAACATTCTTTCGGAATTTCATGGGTGATACAATATCTTTAAGCTCTTTAGGCAATTTATTGAAAATTTTTGGACCTATATACTGGGGGGAGGTTTCATATAAAACTAGTCGATGACTTACTGGCTTAATAGTATCTTTAGATCTAGTATTATATACATATTGTGTAGCCTAATTCTATCATCGATCTCAATATCAAAATTTCCACTCAATAATAACAGTGGAGTCGGATAGCGAAGTTTCGCCCATATATGAGTTTATAAATCTTATTCATTTTATTATGGTAGGCCTATATAAAATTATATAAAATATTATTCTGATATTTTTAGTTTTTAGTGTTTTTGCTAACATAAACTGTGACACTTAAGGAAACATTTATTGGTTGTGCAATTTACTGCGGTTATTTGTTACATATGGCATACAGTATACCTACAATTTGTTTGTATTAAAAAAATAAAGAAAATGCAACTCTACAGAAGGTAAAAACCGACCAATTGTCGATCACTTAAGGATAAAGTCACTTAAAATAATTGATTAAATAAAAGATATAGTCACCTAAAACATATTAGGAAGATGTTTAACCATGAACTAGGGTTTATTGTTAAAGATTGACTATAAATTAGCCACTAAAATTTCATTTTTAGAAAATAGTTGTAATCTTAAAAACACATCAATTGAAAGAAGACTATTTACTATACATTGATTGTGTGAAAATTAAACATTTAAAAGTTTTAAAACGGTTTTTGATTTGGGTTTGCGTAAAGTCAGCCATGTCACCGATGATCGCGGTGAGCGCATCTCTGCCCGAGGCCGCGACGTTGGGTTGGTTATAACTGTCCAGACCAGTGGTTCCCAACAGGTGGTCCGCGGATCCCTAGGGGTCTGCAAGCCATGCCAGAGGGGTCCGCAAGATGTAATTAGGAATTGGAATAAACATACAAATTTGTACAGTAGCAGATTTCAGTTTTTTCAGCTTTCTGACAACTTTACCATATGATAACTTTTGTGATAACGTTGTAACCAACGCTACCACACTGTAGCGCCGCCAATGGAACTAGAGCTAGATGGTCGAAGTCAAATACTGTAGTTTTGTTTTATGCCTGCCTATAGAATGTGCGCGCAGCTTGCTTGCAGCTGAGAGGTGGCAGCAAACTCGTATTAGACAGTCAGCTATTGAGATGTATTGATAGTGCCATCGCAGACTGTGTTGTTTACATAGGCATGATAAATCGGTACAGTGGGAAATCGGTAAATACAAGAAATCAGTACATCTTGGGGTGACAATATTTTAACTGCGGATGCAGACTAAACCTAGTAACCGGTATATACTGGCTTCAATTCATCTGTAGTTAGATGTTTTACGTGATGGCCAATCAGCATATGATGCTTCTATAGACATTATGAATTTTCACGGATTTTTTTCCTTTTATGTTATTACTAGGCCGTTTTTAATTGTAAAACGAATTTAATGAAAAATATCAGAATTTAATGCAATTTATAAACATGCACTGGGAATGGATTTTTCTATATCTACTTGCAATACCCCCAAGGCAGCAAACCTACTTTTCGGTGTTTAGGGTGTTCGGGGTTTGATAGAGTGCTGATAGAACAGGTCGTGCAGTACACATTAACACAGTGTAGGTAACGCATTGTAGGTCCACCATTGACCATAGGCTAAGCTTGCTGTGAGCAACAGATTGAAATGAACGTAAACGTAGAATTAATAACATAGCCACGTGAGTCCTGCGATTGCTCTGGGTCAGTACTTACACACCCGCGGCAAACATTTAAGTTATCTTCCGTCTTGAGAAAAATGTGTTCTTAGGAATAACATGGAAACTTTGAAAGCCAATACCGCATAGCCCTGATGTATTTTCAAAACAAAACAAGCCTATAATACCAATCTGATATGTTTCTCTATTTCGCGTACTACAGAGGTTTTTAAGTGATTGCAAAAACAAATTAACAAACATACTCTGTTTTTTATTTACAACAATCAGGCTAGTTATTATAATGTCAAACTGAAGCTGGATTCATAGGCGTCATTTGGGGGGGGCAAGGGGGGGCAGTTGCCCCCCCAATAATTTCGGTGATTTTTTTTCTTTAAATTGGAAATTAAAATGTTAGGTTATGTAATATGGTGAAATATTTGTATATAACAATTATAAACTTCTGAATCAGACTTTAACAAAATGTCTACTTTGTATTATTTACACAAAACTCTTAAATTGACTCATTCTGCAATCGTCATCTGTAGCAGAAAGTCCCATCTCACGTCTGTTGAGTTGTTAAGGCCTGGTCTACCTGCACAAACGACGTTACCGAATGCCGCCTCTCGGCCGTAGCGCTAGGCGAGTTCCGCGAGATTGATGGCTGCAGAGGTTTACTGGAATCGTGTAAATTATGATAGAGATTGACTCTTAACTTTTTGTAAAAGTAGAAAGACGGATCTCCTCTTCTCTGGTTTTAGATTTTTTTTATAAAATTTTTAATTTCAGTTATAACTGTCTAAAATTGTCTGTTTTTTCTAGGGGCAAGTTTTATAGATGCAGAGGTTTACGGGGATCGTGTTTTAAAATTAACCAATTAAGATAGAGAGTGGCTCTTAACTTTTCCTAAAAGTAAAAAGACGGATCTCGTCGGCTCTTTTTTTAGAATTTTTAAATACAATTTCTAATTTTAGCTATAACTGTCTAAAAAATCATCTGTTTTTCTCGATTTTTAACTACGTTTTCAATTAGTTTTGATAACTCTACCAAAGTGAGATTACCAAAGGGAGATTACCAAAGTGTAAGAAAGGAAATTTAGCACCGTTATCTATCTTCTTATTTCTATAAGGGTTTCGTCTGTTACGTCCCTTTTTCTCTCGACCTACTGAACCGATTTTTAAGATTGAGGTGTCATTTTAAAGCTTAGGATATACCGCAGTGACGAATCGTAATTAAAAACGTCATATTGTTTCGGGCTTCGCCCCCCTCGCCTTTGATTTATTTCTAGATGGCGCTTTAAAATGTTGACCAACTTTTATTGCATTTTCTTTAATGTGAATTGTAATTTAGCAGCTGATTACCTTCACATGAATTTTAAAGCCAGATAGTAAACAAACATAGATTTCTGTCACTTAATAACCAACATACATGTACTTTAGGTTAGTTTCTCTCATACAGAATCATAAAATGCGCAATTTGCGCACGGGTCACCTCGTTCTTCTTTAATATGACACTTAAGTTGTAGCTCTAGGCTGCATTTAGCAAAAGATAACAGGGTTCTAAAAACCCTTGCATTTGCATCGAGAAAAACAGATGATTTAGACAGTTAGGCCTATAGCTGAAATTAAAAATTTTATTTAAAAATTTAGCTAAAAACAGAGCCGAAGAGACCCGTCTCTTTAATTTTAGAAAAGTTAATATCCAATCTTTATAAATGGTTAGTTTTAAAACACGATTCCCGTCAACCTCTGCATCTATAAAACTTTTTGCCACTAAAAAAAGATGATTTTAGACAGTTATAACTGAAACTAGAAATTGTATTTAAAAATTCTAAAACCAGGGAAGACGAGATCCGTCTCTCTATACTTTTAGAAAAAGTTAAAGAGCCAATCTCTATCTTAATTAGTTAACTTTAAAACACGATTCCCGTAAACCTCTGCACTGTCTACAGCCATCAAACTCGCCTAGCGCTACGGCCGCGAGGCGGCATTTGGTAACGTCGTTCGGGCTCAGGTAGACCGGAGCCGGAGCCTTGCCTTGGTTAAACATAACCTCTTTCGTGTGAAAAGGTAGATATAGTACCTTTGCTGATGTCCGATGTTTACAATTTACTGTTGTTTATTTGAAAATCAATAAATTTCCTTACTGATGGGTAGGCCTAATCAAATGGGAAAATTACAAACTTTAAGGACTTGTAGGTCTCCTCTTTTTAATGGACAATTTACCAATTCACTTTAGAAACAAACTCACGCCGAGCTCTATCCAATGGCACTAAAATCATTAAAATATATTGCAAATTGTGGGAGGAGTTTCTTGTACAAAAACCTGTATAACGTATTAAATATGTAAAGATTTTTTTTGTAAATCATTATTTATCTTTTTTTAATCACTTAGTTATTTTTACCTCTCTTGTCCTCAACAATTTAATTTTTTTAGGTAATTTAATGGGCAATATACCGTAGCTGTACTGATCCTATTCCTAACCAACAGTAGTTAAATGATTTTTTGTCCCTTATACGGCAGACTGCAAATGTGCTTTGTCAAAAACTAATTTTTGATAAAGATAAAACAATGTGTTTTACCATACAAACCTATGGACTTTTAGTCTATGTATCCGACTGTAAAACTTTAGAGTTGTAAATAATATACAATAAAAATAACTAAATAGTTATAAAATGATATTTTTTATTTTAACGGTTTAGCATCCATTAACCAATTAAATCCATTAAATTTCTTAAGGTGTTTTACATCACAGTAACCACTGGCAGTTCCAGAAGAATAATGACTTTCTACAAATAGAAACATGTTATATAATAAAATTTTACATGCATTAGGGTATTGTTTTCATGGGTTTGTGAGATTATATTATAAGTTCACATTTTATGGACAGCATAGTGTCACAATGTAAACTTAATTAGCTTTTATTGACAGTTTTTAGCGAAATTTAAGATGTTTGGCGTATTTGTGGGAAGGGGGGAGGGGGTATGACCTTATGAAACTCTTGCCCCCCCAATCAGAATGCTGAAATGACGCCTATGGCTGGATTCATGGTGATTGGTTCGTAAATTGTCTTGCCAGAGAATCTTTTCCTTCTAAGAAATTTTGTCAGCATAAAAGTTATAAATAAATAACCTCAGGGCCAATGGCCTTTTTAATTTTATATTTTACCTTTTTCCGACAGTGAAGGTAGGGTTGTTTTCAAAATCAGCTGTGAGATAAGGGGCGCTGCCTCAGAGTCAGTTGAGATCAACTTGTTGGCCATTTTTTCGACTAAATAATACATCAGGTGATGTAGCTAGTATGAAAGATATAATGTACCTATGTTTTGCTATTTTCGCTGATCCCTATTAGCAGCATGTTTTAACTCTAAAAAATTGATCCAAAATGATTCTATCTATGAAAATATTCGAACATTGTAACTTTGTTAATTTAAAGCACACAACAATACTAATCAATGACAAAATAACAATCTCAAAGGTGCTTGCCTTCTTGTATAAAAAATCCACTTTTGTTAAATTTAAATTTTTAAATTTGAAGAATGATATGAATTTTAAAACATGTTTTTTAGTGTATTTTTATGGAATTTTATTGAAGTTCAGATCATTCTGAAGAGATTGGTTTTTGCTAGAATGTATGATTAATAGAAAAGGAGATATTAAATTTTTATGCAGAGCTCTAAAATAGTTAAAAATCTGCGTTTCTTCTAAAAAAAAAAAGCCGCCAATGGTTAATTAAAAAATATTATAAACTGATTGCATTTTTTTTACTTCAAATGTATAAACTTATAGTACTTTCAATGATATAAATATAAAAAATAAATAAAATTTGGAAGCAACCACCCCTGGACCACTTGATATGGATTGCCCTTGGGGTATTGTGGCTCTATAACCGCTGAGCTCCCTGATATTATTAAGATTTTTTTTCTAATTTACGTAGCTAAAAATAGCCTACCAGTACCACAACCAAACCTAATAAACTGGACAATAATTTAAAATTAAACTATAGTAGATTTATAAATAACAGAGACTAGAGGCAGGAATACCTGCGCCGTCCTAATCCTTTGTTGACAAAACAACCCCTTTTATAGTGCAGCCCACTGGTTCTAAGGCACTGGAAGGTCGTCTGGTCTCCAAGATTCTCAGAATTTTGACCACTGCCTAAATTACCCATAATTAACCAATGCACATACAATGACAATTTACAAGAAACAGGCCTATTGATTCTGAAATCCTACAATAATGTAAATTTTGTTCGAGGCTTTCTTTATGTATATATAGTATATTTAGTTTACCATTAAGTAACATTGGACATTGTTAATTGAAAAAGAAGTAAAAAAAACTCTTTAGAGAAAGGAAAAGACTTGCGTTAGTTGTACTGGCGATTTAAAAGAAATTGTGTTATCAATAGTAGCAACTGAAACACATTATGGGATCAAACAAGGATTTCTTTTTGTCACTTCTGAAATATATATTGTTGTTAGGTTCATCAACCCAGAAAGACGCTGATTCCAAGTGTGCCCTATGACTACTTTTCTCAGGTATCTCAACGTCAACTATTCGCCGTTCAAGTGCAGTTTTTGTTTCAGATGATTGTACAGTACATTTTCTTTATCATCATTTCTACGTTAACATTCCTTTAAACCTTTACTCTTCAAAGGTTTGTCTTATCTCTGACTGTTATTTACTGTGTGGTTTATTTATACGTTACAGGGTGTACGACGACAAAGCAGACAAAGGAACAATCGTTTATGTCGGCGGATTGTTGGAGACCATCAAAAAGGAAGCGATCGAAGCAGAATTTGAGAAGTTTGGGAAATTGACAAGAGTTTGGGTTGCATTCAATCCCCCGGGCTTCGCGTTCGTAGAGTTTGAACGGAAGGAAGATGCCGAAACCGCCGTAAATGCTATGCACAATGCTAATATTCTAGGCTCCAAACTTCGAGTAGAGATCTCTCGTGGTCGACCCAGAGGTAGAGGGGGGATGTCGCGAGGAATGGGGATGTCAAGAGGGGGTGGAAGAGGCATGGACCGGGGGGGTTTCAGGGGAGGTCGTGGTGACTTTCGAGGTGGTCGAGGAGACTTCCGGGGAGGACGAGGTGGTGACTTTGGTCGCGGCAGAGGAATGCCTAGAGGGCGTGGTGGGTTTGGTAGCAGGCCTTTTGACCGAGAACCATACGGAGGTGATGATAGGTTTGATGACTTTGAAAGGCGCAAGCCTGAGTATCCGGAAAGAGACTTTGGGCCTCCAAGAGACTTTGGTGCGCGAAGGGATTATGACGATATCGGCGCACGAAGGGGATTCGGGGGAGGACCAGAAGCTGCTAGGGATTATCCTCCAAGAGATATTGGGGGGAGGGATTACCCACCAAGAGGAATTGGCGGCAGGGATTATCCACCTAGAGATTTGGAAAGAGATTACCCTCCGAGAGACTTCTCTGCCAGGGATATGGGTGGGAGAGGATATCCTCCAAGAGATGTGCCAGAAAGAGATTACACTGCTGGTAGAGATTTTGGCGCCAGGGATTATGGGGTTGAGAGGGAAATGAATGGTGGAGCGCGAAGTTATGGGGCTCCTCGTGACTTGCCTCCTGTCGATGGGCTGCCAAGGCCGTACCCTGCTGGAAGAGATATGGGTGTCGGTCAAGCTTCTCTCGGTGCTAGGGATTATCCCCCGAGGGATATCCCACCAGTTCGTGACGTCGAAGCTGCCCGGGATTACGCAGCTAGAGGTGCAGTACCCCCAAGAGATTACGGTGTCACCAGGGATATCGGAATGAGGAGAGATGCGGTTAGGGACTTTGAACCGCCACGAGACATGGCTGCACCAAGAGACTTTGCAGCACGAGCAGCTAGGGCGGACTATACGGCCGGCGACAGGTTCGGCGGTGGTAGGGGTGGTTACGGCAACGGAGATTTGCGTCGACCCGGAGCTGCCCCTGGTGGCAGGTTCGCAGGCGGAGGTACCGACGATTACGGCGGCTATGGCGCAAGGGACAGATTCAGAAGTCGTTCGCCGATTGGCCGAGGAGGAAGGTATTGACAAAACTCAAATATAGGTATTGAAAGTATTAACTTTAATTTTAATTATTTTCTGAATCTTTTCCTGTGATGTTACTTCTAAATATTCCGTCATATCACGAAAAAACAAATTCACACTTCATGTAAAATGTTATAAATTAATAAAGACATATAAAAGCTGGAAATTGTATGTCTGTCGCAATGTTTAGTGTTAGATTGAACGTAACGTTGAATTTGGACATGATTTTCAACTGCGAATTAGTAGAAGTATGTTGTAAAATTTTATTTACTAACTCAACCAAACCATTTAATGGTATTAATGAAAAATGGTTTTTGCGGCCTAACATTTTTGGCCGTGAAGAATGTACGTATGTATATTAGAATGTATTAAACTGCTTTACTTACGGCGAGAAACAAAATGAGATTAATTTTATCACTCGTCTAGTTGATTGTGATAAAGAGTTTCTGTCATGTTATCGCTCTTAAAACGACGTACCGTCGTAACTCATATTGAGTTCATTGTCATTTAAAGCCTTAGCCATTCACAAATATAAAATGAAATATAATTAACAGATATAACTAGCTATTTTCGACAGTAATATGATGTGTATCACGTCACAGAAGTGCAAACAAGTTATCTATATTTAAACAGAAAAAATGAAGTTTCTGTCGTCCTGTAGTTTCCTATGTATCATAGTCAAACATCATGTAATGTTATGTATCATAGTCAAGTCAAGTCAAGTCAAAATCATCTTTATTCATGTAATATACATTGTATACATTGAATAGTGTCGTGATCAGGATCATAACAACTTAACCTAAATTATTTACAACTCGACAATTCGTTTAAAAAAAATAAATATACATTAACCTTTAAATATACATAGATCATCATTAAACAAAAAAAGTAGCACAACTATTGTTTTACTGTAGTTTTTTCACAAACATATTTTAGCTTCTCGAAGTTGATTATTTACAAACATTTTTGTTCAATATTAATATGAATTTTCTAGTTTTGTTGTTGACATTCACTTTATTTAGATAAAAAACTACGATTATATTTTCTTAATACTCCCATATAATGTAACTCATAGATATTTAGTTTGCTTTTATTGAAATCTATAAAATAACTAGGCCTAATGTGTTTTAATTTGATTTCAGCCGCCCTCCAATGTATTAAGGATAAAACTGGACCAAGGAACAAAGGAGCAGGACCTCTTCCAAACTATGAAGTTCTACGTATAGTTTCAATTATTCATCATCAATTAATTCATTTGTTAAGAGGCTCATCGAACATTCTTTTTTTTACTTTTAATGTATAACTACATTTCATTCAGATACTCTTTAGGTGTATGTTAACAGTAGTTACACAATCATTTGAAGGGAGGGTTTATCTTCAGTAAGTTTAGTTGATATCCCATTATATGTATAATTTTGTATTAATGAGCTGTACGTAAAGTTACGCTTATTATGTATGTGTTTAAACATTACTCCATTTATGAAGATAATGGAAGCAAGCCCAGATAATGCAGAGTATTTTTTGTAGTTGTAATAAAGTGATAAAAATAATTTAATTAAAATATTTGTTTAGCTCTGAGGTTAACTTAGTGAATGCAATACTAAATTTTTTATGGTTTTGACCATCACAGTAACTTGAGTTTTAGCCAATTAACTGTAATAATTCACATGTATTGTAGAAATAAGTTGTCCAAACTAATAGTTAGTAAATGTGTCCCACAATTAAATTTTAATGTCATGACAAAATAGTATGAACAAGATACTTCTCACCAATTAGTAAATTTTGTGTTAGAGATCACCACATATTTGTTAATAATTTACATATTTGCTGTAAAAGTGTGTACCTGTGTTAATGTCTTCGCCAAATATCATGTAAAAGTAGCATAACTTGCAGATTTTGTTTTAAAACACAATAAAATATGATTTTAATAAAACTCTCTAGTCAATATTTATTGTCCTTATTACCAATTTTATGTGTTATTAGAAACTATCTCAACACTTTTTAGCCCAGTTGGTAGGCCTTATTATTATACATTTTTGTGACTAAAAGTTGGAGGGAATAAATTCATACGAATTCTGATGAAAATGAACTGGCAAATGAATGAAGTAATTGTTTTTAAATAATAAAATCAAGCTTGAGTACGGTATCTTTGGAACCAATAATTCGATCACCATAATAAAATCATAACGTTTATATTGAATATGTAAGAAATTACGATTAATGATGGTAAATTTATATATAAATTCATGTGTGTAATGGAATTGGAGAAAATATAAAATATCAATGCATTAGGGCCGGTTTCTCGAAGCAAGTTTAAACCTAAACTCGAGTTTAAACCAAAATTGTCCATATGTTTAACATTGAATTAAACTAAGTTTAAGTTAAACTTGCTTGGAGAAACCGGCCCTTTAAGGGCCTGTTTCTCCAAAACTTAAACTTAGTTTAACTCAATTTTAATCATATGGACCACTTTGCTTTAAACTTGATTATAGGTTTAAACCTGCTTCGAGAAACTGGCCCTAAGTAGAACTTCAGTATAGTGTAAAATGGCTATAACTGAGAGGCTAAGGTTCAGTCAAGAAGAAAACAGCTTGCCTTAAAAACTGTAGTAAAAATCAACCTTAAAAAAAGTTTTGAATTTGATTCATTCGTTTTTTTTCTTTTTTTTTATTTTTTGGTCCAACAATTGAGATTTTTATTGCTATAACAAGTAAAACATTTAAAAGCCTGGAATTTTGCTTTAACATATTAACCCATACAATTGTCTAGTCACGGGGAAGAGTCTTGATGAAATGCAGTTTTATACTGAACAGAAGCCTTTTGTGACTAGCGGTAATAAATGAATCCTATAAGATGGAAAAGTTGGTTGTTTGGCCACAAGGTAGTCTATGCTGTATTCCTGAGGGATGAACTGCATCGCCAACACTTCGAGGTCAGACACTCGTTATTGTTGGCTGCCAGTGCAGCACTACTACAATTAATAATAGTCATACCAAAACCACTTCTTGAAATATGGCTTGAAATTTCTTTAAATAACAAATATTAAGGGACCATGTATTGCCTGATGGACATCATATTTGGTCATATGAAAATTTGTTTAAAATTTATTGTGTCTACCGATAATAATAGAGTTTTGCCTGAACATTGTTTAGAATCATTACAATTTTGAAATTTGGTTATTTTTATGTGTCATGCATAAGAGGATCTAATTTGTGTCATAAATTCCTGTCCATCTTTCTTTTCCAGTCTGTGACAAAGAAGGGTCATTGACCTTACTTAGGCCCGCCGCACATTGGTGCGAGCCGAGGCAGAGGCGAGCGGTGCGAGGAATGTGTGCCTCTGCTGGTCAGCGCACAGTGGTGCGAGGGAGGCGGGGACGATGCGAGGGATGTGTGAAGGGGATATTTGATTGTTGTCCATGGTTATATGCTACGTGATTATCTTCGGAACCGTTTGACATTGAGTAAAGGTCGAATATATTAATTTTTTTATAAATATTTTTTTTTTAGCTGAATACACTTATAAAAACAAAAAGAACAACGTTTTATAAATGACATAAAAAATCTTTAAAATATATAGTTTTTAACCCCTCAAAAATATCTTGTATACAAGCTAAACCGATTATGCTAAAAAAAACCTAAACAATTTTGTAGTTTGAATTATTAATCTACGACTAAGGGTTTTGGAAAATTTTAAATTTATAGCATTTAAGTTCATATATTAGTAAACTTTAAATGCTATAAAATTTTCCAAATCCCCTTAGTCAGTAACAAGACTACAAGACAACGCCACAATCATCCTACACTCATCTCTCATTCATATTCAGGTTAAAATACCCACTATGTGAGGTCCCTGTCTCAAGATAGTGATATAGTGATACGTCTAAAAATTGGTAATGACAGACGCTAATTTTCAGCGTGTCTACTGATACTTGAAATACTGGAATTTTATTTTCATACCAATAATACTGAAATTTCAAAATAGATAGTAAATATTTTGAATTTTATTAAAATCAGCAATTTCTAAATACATAAGATATAGATTTTTTTTATTTGATCGGTATGTAAAAATATTGACAAGTCATTCTTGTTTTTTAGTTATGTTTGCAAACAAAAATATGAAAACTTGTAGTTATGTTCAATTAGTTAATCAATACACGTAAACATTTGTGTAAAGATGGCACAGAGAAAATATTTGATTTGGTACTCAAAATTTAAATTTTTTTCTTTAATTGTATTCATGTTTCTTTTTACTTTTAAGTACAGTAATCCATTTCATTATTTTTTTGTAGTTATCTGTTCTTTTATTATTATTTTTTGTATTAAATAAACACAAAATAAAGTGGGAGGAACAGAGGGCTGTAGGGAGAGTTGGGAGGCCCTAATAAAAAATAATAAAAAGATATAAAAACAAATGTTTTTGTTGGAACTTATTAATCACAAGGGTTTTCTTATAAAAAAAAAAACATTTTAAATTTGACTATAATTGAATAAACTTTAATTATTGTTATGCCATGTTTGGATTAATAGTTCGCAAGTGATACTGGAATTTTTTTAATATACTGGAATTCTAAAATCAGATTTCAGTAGACACCCTGATTTTACATTGTGAGTGCGACAAAAAACTTAAGCAAAGTCAAAGATGGATCCAAACATCTGATGAGGCTACCCACTTGTGCATTGAAAGAAAACAAATGCTCAATTCGACTGTCTTAGAAAAAATTAATTGTTACTCTTCTTTTATTAAGATAAATCAATATTTTTGTGTATGATTTATTTTTATCTAATTTGACAAACATAACTAGTGGGGATGGAAATGTCACATCTTCCTGGATTACTTGGCAGGGCAGGAATTATATACAAAGTTGGCTTTTGTACATTTCTTCCTTTTTTTGTAAAAACAATCCTTTGTAATCTTTATTGTCAGTTGCTCTCTGGATCTGTGTGCTCCACGGCACATTGTCATATGAAGTGTTGTTAAACGTAGTGATTGTGTATTTTAATTATGCAGCGTATATTGTTAACAAACTACTGTATGGAAAAAGGTTGAGTACTAATTCAGTAAAAAACGTTCTGAATATTGAGGTGTACCAGAAACCAACGAGGTTAACTACACATGGAGTGCTAAACACATGTTAATTTGTTGCTCCCGGTTGATTGGCACGATTTTACTTGATTCCCGCCGTTTCCATGACAACCATCCCACACTTCCATGTGTTTCCTTGGTTATCAGCTTTAGTTATTCTGATTGGTCAAAACCAAGAAATCTAAGGAGGTAGGTGACATCAACAAAACAATAACAAAATCAATGTCGTCAAAGCTGCAGCACTTAAAATATTCCAAACAAATCACTCATGTGTCAAGAGAAACAACATGACGTCAAAGGTTCAGGACTCGCTTTAATCAGTTTCAATCAGCTGTTGGGGTCTCCTACCTCCATTTATTCTAGATACATTGATCTCAACCACCTTCAAAAATCATAGCTAATTATTTGTTTTGTTGTTTGTTTTAAAAACCACTTTGATTTGATGGTATGTGAACAGGCCATTGGGATTGATTACCATAGAAACATCGGATAGGTGTAGGTAACATGGCAAATACCACATGGGAAAGTGTAAACAAAGGACTGGCAGGTGAATTGTAGTGATAAAAGTCACTGGCAGAACGCCGATTTGAACCCACGACATCGCTGCCATGGTCCGGCGCGCTAACCACTATGCCACTGACTCACCTAATCATGCACCTAAACATGACTGACTCATGCAAGGGGACATGGAGGTATAAATAGGGTAATATTAAAGAATTGAATAAATACTTAAATTTGTGGTATATAGTATGGTGGTGGGTTTCAGGTTGTAATAGGAGAAAGGTTAAGTTATTGTGGAAGGTACTCTCTGTAGTAAACTTATTTACCCGCCCCTATGCCATTTTCATACATTCTTCATGAACTAACATTGCATAAAAGAGTTTATCACTAAGTAGACTTAGTGAGGTTAAAAACCCAGTTTGGATGATTGTTAGAAATAAGATAATTCGTTATCAAAATGTGCTCTTGTACTGATAAAACTTAATTATATTTTAAAACATTGTAGCTTCTGATTTTGTTCGATTCTGACGAAAATGGGCAAGCAGGAAGAAGGGGAGAAGGAGGGAAAAGCTAAGAAAGAGACTAGAGATCCAAAGAAAATGAGCATACATGACTTGAAATCACCCTCGTGGTTTAAAAATGACGATCCTCCCCCGAGCAATCGCATGATACGTCCCCTGGTGACTCGGAAGGATTGGAGAGCTGACCCTCCCAAGGCTGTGGTGCCGTTGAAGTTTCCGGTAACATTATCTGCTTCTCTTTTTAACATTTTATAGATATGAAATGCAATAAAAATTTTACATGCAAGGCAATAAAAATATATAATAAATAATATTGCCAGGGTTGCTTTGTAATATTTTGCATTTACTGTCTTGGTTGTGATAACAATATAAGCATGAAGAGTGTAAATATGTATATTGAGTTCAGTATTAGATTATACTGCAGACAGGGTTAATAAAAATGCTGTTCCCGATTTTCATTATTAATATAATAGGGTAAATTGATTTAAAACGATTTTAGTTTTTACCATCGGAAAGAAAAGCTCTAAAAACTTATTAAGTTTTATTTACATTGATTTAGGTGCGTATCAGATGTTGTACAAGTAAATTGTTGTAAGTGTTGTGCGATGGATGAATTTTGAAAAGTGGAAAGCGTTTTGTGTGTTGGATTGTCACATTAACCATTCAGTTATAAAAACAACATTTTAGAACCAGGCTTAACGAAGATTATTCTGATAATAATTAAGAAAATTCTATTCTACAATTAATTCAATTACGCACCTCCTCACAAAGCTGAACCATAGATAAGCATACTTTCCATAGGGAATTCACTAAAAATTCTCATGAACAAAATTATTTTAAAAAGTACAACCAATTTAAAGTTCAGTATTCACGAACGAATCTTATAAGGTTTATTTCATTATGGTGATAGTTTTCATTAAATATTTCTCCTTAACACATAGGACAATGTTTAATTGAAGGTGAAACATGTGCTATTCACATACACTAACACAGAGGAGTGCGCGACGACGGAACAGTGCCGGTTGATCATACAGAGACTGCAACGTCTGCACATGCATGAACGAGGGCTGTCCGATATTCAGTACAAGTAAGTCACTCATAGTAACACCACAATTATTCTGCTGCCCAAGAGAGAGAAAGAAAAGTTCAAGCAGTGCCGGCCTGATAAATTACTGCCTGTTCAAATCATGGCCCCTCCTGGGTAGTTCCGAGAAGGATTGTTGTTGGATAAAAGAAATTGGTAACTTTTAGAACTAGAAAATGAACCATTTATACATAATGGGGTTTTGATGGGGAATGTGTATTTCATCCAAATATCTCATACCCTTCTGTAAGCTCGCACCCTCAGATATTGAGACATAAATCCGCCCATGTTTCCTCCTGTTTAATACATTGATTATACTTTACTGAATATTATGTATATACCTAATATACATTTGCATAAAATGGAAGATCAATAAATATTTGTATTTATAGACCATATTGTTGAATGTATATTACTTTGCCAAAGTTAAGCTTGCCGCACACCGAAACGGACGCGACGAGACGCGACGCGACAAATCATCTAACCACTTCACGAGCGAAGGTAAAAAAATATGAGTAAATGGAATATTTACACACTGTCGTGTATGGGCATTCTATTTAAACATATGCCCATCGATATATCACCAAGAATATCGTGAGCTATAGTTAGCTCCACGATCGCTTGTGAAGTCGTAAGATTCTTTGTCGCGCCTTATCGCGTCGCGTCCGCTTCGGTGCGCGGCCGGCTTACACTAACATTCAAAGATTATCAAATTTTACAAATGCTCAGTTTTCTAGTGGGATCTGATCTAAATGTCTATGAGGGTCGTGGATGGGCCGCAAAACCTGACAAGAATGAAAAATATCCTAAGTTGTCTGAAACAGATGTGATCGAGTACGCTTATATTGGAAATTTCAAAGGTGAGTAAGAGATGGTTTTTTTAGCGAATTTCCTAATAGGGGTCAAATAGCCATCTGATGTCCTGTCTCTCACCTTTCTTTTCCTTCAATATCCCATCCTTCCGGGGACTTGTGCAAATGCCCTTTAGAGGCAGACGTGCTTAACGGTTCGGCTGGGGTCTCCTTATCCATTAATACAACAAAAACTATCTCTTAACTGTGTTACATAATTTCCACATCAACTGCAAAATTAATTTCTCATTGCAGATAAATCCCCACCGATGAAAGTGATGCAGGCCGCTTGGTGGTTGTTGGAGGATTCGTTGGACCAGGGTAAAATGTGGCACAAGTTCGAGGTCACCGAGGACTACCATGACTCTGCGGACCTCGGCAACCTGGAGCAATACATCAATCAGATGCCGACCGACGAACCTGTTGAGGTGTTCTAGTCCAGCTTTAGCATCTAGTCTAGCTTCTGAGAGATATGTGAAGAAATCACGTCATTTCTGTCATCCAAGAACCTCAGTTGGTTTTATAGAATGTTGAATTTACGAGGAAGAGCATTAATTTATAGGAGTCAGAAGTATATCCTTATAAAATTGAAAAATTGTACATTAGCTAGTGTTTAATACAAAAATATATTCATAATTATACTATGTATTAATCTGCATTAAGGTGCGTTTACACAAGAGGTTGTCAACCAGTTTAGACTTTTTCCATATAAGGAAAAACTGTCAAATTTTGGTTGTCAACCACTGGTGTAAACACACTTTTAAATTATACTTTGCACTAACTTCAATAGACTAATCCTGAAATTTAACAAGATGAAAAGTTTTAAGCTTGATAAATATATGTTTTACATTTTGTTATTTATAAAGTATTTAAGTTTTAATAAAAACTACAATATTTTTTCCAATTGCGAAATTGAAATTTCTTAAATTTTTAAAATATTTAGGTATGGATGCTTTGACAGGTAAACAAATAAATATATTTTCTCAAAACATTTACCTACATAATTTTGCCTCAGAATATACAACAAACTTAACCAAATATTAACCAAATATGAATAAACTTAAAACAAAAGGAATCTACCATAGAATATGGATGGAAGCAAAAAAGCCTGTGATTCCATGATTTGTACAATTCACGATAAACAATTAAACCGAACATAAATGTAATAATTTAAAAATAGTTATAGGAAAAACGCATCCAATAAACTTTTTCAAAAGCCAAATGCGGTGAGACATGTGTGTCATGCGATTGAACAAAACAAACTGACAGACAGAGAAAGACAATGTTGCATACAATTATATAGTAACAAAACCTGCCTGCAGAGGACGCAGGCAGTGGCAGTGATAACTCATGAGTGAGAACCAAAGAGTGAGAAGTATTTTATTGGCGCGCAATTTAAAATCTTGTCATTTGCTTGCGCCCCCAACAAATCTAAAATTTCTTGTGCCAATGGTGTCTATTGTATGCGCCCCCAAGAAACCTAATATCTCTTGTGCCAATGGTCCTGAGACCACTCTGGGCCCATTTACAAAAACGCCCCTGTCTGTGAGTCAGTGGTATTTGGTGTTTAGCGTGCCAGACTTTGGGACTATAGCGTACACACGCACTGGGGCAGCACTGCACGGATGGACAGTATGGCACGGCTGGCAGTTTATAGAGCAGGTGCGCGCACTAGCACACATCCGACATCCGCCGTCACGGACCTTTGCACCTTCCGTCAAAGGGATCAGCATTTGAGGAGAGTTGGTTAAGTAATATGCACTTGCTGGGGAATTAGTGGTGATAAGTTTCATTTAAGAGAAAAACAAGGAAATAAGAATAAGATAAAAGCAATATTTCAATAGTTATATTATTTTTGACTTAAGTTAAACTTATTGTATTTACCTTTTAAAACTATCGACTTTAATACACACATCTTTGTTAAGTCGTTTTAACACCTAAATTTGTCATTGTGAGCTGGGTAGAATGGAGGAAATGCTGTACTGCCTACCCAAAGGTTGAAGGTACTGATGGAACGGCCGGCAGAACAGCTCTGAAATGTCCTGAATCTTTTGTAAGAGCAAGACGGGGGAAGGTGTGGATCATCAGGGAGTGTCCGTTCCATGCCGTACAACCCAAGTGCGCAAGATGAGATATTTGAGATGAGAGATATTATAAGATTCAATGTTACCGACTTTTGAAAATTGCGGTACCACCCGTCCGTCCTGTATCATACCGCCCTAGTGCGTACGTAGCTTATGGCAGCTACGACATTTTGAATCTGTGTTCTGCTGAGTAGTTTTGATCAGTACCATTCAACTGTGCTGTAGCAACTCCAGACAGAGTAAAGCAGGTAAAAGAGTCTTCCAACCATTATTTTACAAAACTGAACTCCTAAAGGTTTATATATCTTCTCAACAACATAAAATTAAATAAAATCCTCAAAATGTAGGAGGACGTTCTATGTTTAGCCTTAGCAGTTGGGCTTCTTAAACTGCACGTTTCAACATAATATTAAAATTTTATTCGTGAAAAACTAAAATATGCTTAGAACAAAAAAGTGAAATTTTTATGTGAAAAATTGTGAATACGAGTTGCCAGTCGATACTCGACGAATACAGCTCCATTCTGAGCGCTAGGCAGAAGGGTTCTAAATAACAAAACAATAAATTAAAATGACAGAAGGGAGACAGGTTGTTTTTATGAAGACAGCTGTTTGTTTTCATGAAATGAATCATATGTTATAGGTAAACTTACTAAATTTTGTCTTATATTTAAAATACACAGAAACTTTAAAGTCCAATGGGGCAAAGCACATTGAAATGAGGGCGACAAAATTATTCCATGACGTCTACAGAGAATTCCCTTAGTTTGACACCTCAATCATCATAATTGATTCATAAACTAAAGAGTTTTGCTGCTCATAAGAATTCCTTATGGAATTAGTAAGATAGATAAGTATCATTACTCTAGGCAAAAAACCTTTCAAATTACAAAAATTGTTTAAAATCTCCACAGTTGTCAATTGTGACACAATTATTTTATCTTACAAATTTTACATTTAACACAGTTAAACGGTTTTATAGAAACATAACTGTATAGCCTAAATTATTTCTTGTTTTGAAAATTATGTTTGTTTATAATGATTGATGTAATCAATCGTGAAAAATGTCTTGATAAACAAAACACATTTTTCATAACAAGAGTAAGTGATAACTTCAATATATTATACTGAAATTTGACAGCTTTGTTTTTGTTTTGTAAAATGTTGTGTTAGAAATGGAAAGGTGAAAAACCTCGTTATAAATTGTGAAGTTCTAAAGTTTATCATACTAAAGTGCTTAACTTCGAATTGTAACTTGGTACTGCGAGTTAACAGGATAATATTCACCCTAGAAGGTAATTTTGCAAGGTTATTGCAGTACCGTATTCATTTCATAATACTTTATTGTTCAGAATTAATTGCATTACTGAAACCAAAGAACTGTTAAATTTTATTCTCTTATGAATTATTGCTATTCTTTATGTTTATTATCTATTAAAAATATACATGGAATAATCATAGACTCTTAAATTGTGCCAATGCGCCTTAAACATTTCTCCAAAAGAAATTTGGAATAATCCCAACATTTATAAAAAACTTGACAAATTACTGGATTCAATTAGTTTTTTACAAGTGTTACTTCCTATAGTAAACCAATTAAATTAATTTATTGAAAACGAAAAGAAACTATCTGGATAGCTGAGTGTAAAGCTTGCCTTTGAATTCAAAGGTTGCTGGTTTAATCCTGGAGAAAAGTTGCTTTTTAAAGGTTTGATTCTGGACCCAATTGCAATTTGTCATTTGGATATAAATTATTGATGCTATCTCACAACTAGTCGATGTTAGATAGTAACAAGACCAGGGTTTGGAACAAACAAAACTTACCGATCAAAACATAAAAAATGCCACGTGCGTTAAAGCACAAACATAAATAAATGAAAAGTACATTAAGATATGTCATTATTTGCTAATGTTTTTGGAGGGATTAAAACTATCTTACTAAAAAATTGCAAATGAATTGTTTTACTATAGTCAAATGTACTGTAAAATTTAATGAAATCTTTCAGAATAGACAAAAACCTCAAAAATGGACACTCCATTAGCTAAGCTCCAGAAAAGATTTGGATATGATGAAGCAGAAATGGCAATGGCGCAAGCTAGGCCGCCGAATTACGAACAACTCCCTGTAATACATCGTCCCGACTGGCGTGCAAAGGATCCGAGATCCTCAGGTCCTGAAGACAGACTCAAGATCCCAGTTATGTATATTGTCCTGAATCAGTCAAACACAGAGCCTTGCTTGGATCGTGACTCGTGTGAAAAAGTGATGAGAGAAATGCAACTGAAAGACTTAGAAGAGAGGAGGCTCACCGATATTCAATACAAGTAAGGAATCCTCTGTAGTATAAAAGCATGTTTCCTTCTACAGAGGGAACTACTGAACATAATATAGTCATTTTGATGTAAACAATATGTAATCACAGAGAAAATGATGTTTAGTTGTCAAGAAATCTAGAATATAATAAGGTAGGTGACTCGTTGGTGCTTCAGCTGATAGAAACTGTCAAATAGATACCTGGTGCTTTTCCCTTGGAATTAGCTGGAGTTGTCACCTTCCGTTAGAGTATTATAGTTTCGGTAATAGTTATGAAAAAAGGTAAAAAAGTTTAACAAGCCATTCAAAACCTGCTTAGCCACCTTCCATACAGGTGATTCTTACTAAAATTCACGGGAGTCAAATAAAATAAAATCAAAATACTTTATCACACAACGTTACAAATTTTTGTAGCACAGCTACAATAACAAGTGATATATGTCAAGAACAAAACAATACAAGATAGATTACAAAGTCAATGAATAATAAATTAAATTTACAAACACACTTTGCTAACAATAAAGAAGGTTGTTATTGTCATAGCTTAAGTACCCACAAAAAACTCACAGCCTTGTTGTGGGATGAGAGAGTAGTGTGGTAGTGGTCTGGTCTCACACAAATATCTCCCAGGTTTGATCCCGGGGGGGGGGGATGGGATATTTACATATTTACATGAACAAACGAGAGCAGTTACATCTAGCTAGGTGACTTAAATGCTGTGACGCTACCTTGCTGTCTTTTACCCTTCCCATGGGTGATAAAAATTTTTTTTTGTCAAACTTTATTTTGCAACTGTTCAAAATACATAGAACAATAAGTAAAAATGATAAAAATAATATTCACATGAGCAAGTATTTGTCCAGTGACAAATCTTGTTACCTATTTACTGCAAATTAGGCAAATCTGTATGGCAGGTCCATCACTTTAACACACTTTTTAGTCGGTAAATAGAGTCACTATTATCGAGTAAGTTCACAGCAAGATTGTTCGGATGACTTTTGATATTTTTCACTGAGTCTTGTGATCTCTTCTTCAACAGTTGGCATTTTCAGGTCGTCGTGTATAGTTTTGTTTGAAACATACCATGGAGCACAACTCCATGAAATTGTAAGTTTAAGAATAATTTTCTTAAAGTTTTAGACTGGAACCTTTGTATAATGTTAATGTTTGATTTGCTAGCTGTCCCCGGTGATAAAAATAAAAAATTTTTGATTGAATTAACTGGTTCTCCATTTGTTCTTGATAAAGAAGTTATATTCATATATATAAAATAAGCTATTTAACTTTGTTTATAGTGAGTTTGAGGCAGGGAGATATGCTATTTATGTTTTATTTTTATTTATACAGGCCTAAAAATATAAAGATCTATAATCTATGTGGACATATCACCGCCGTGGTCAGTGGGAGCTAGTTCTTGAAGTTCTTGAAGACAGTGGGTCAGGAGTGGTGTTTTCTCAATAAAAAGAAATCGAGTATTTAACAACAAAAGTTAGCGATTTATTTCCGTTAAAACAAAAGAATGAATTCACTTTACAATACTTTAAAAAACACAAGTTTAGACTAAATTAAATTTGGACAACCGAATGAGTATTTCTTTAGAAAGAGGAGAGGAGTACGCCTAACTTGGCGACGCGACGACCGGATAGTGACTGCGCCGAGATCGCCATCCCCGCCACGCAAACTTGAGGCTCTCGGCCAATCAGCGTACAGCACCTGATCGAGTCGAGCCCCGACCAGTGCTGCCGCCAACGATCACTTTGGTCATTAAAAACAAAACTAACTCGGTTCTTGGCTGGGAACTGCGCGTACATGGTTGTCACATGCGCGAACATTGCTGATAGCGCGCATTCCTCAGCGTCACACACATGCACGTGTGGTGAGAAACACCGGCTTTGCTGACGGCAATGAGGATTCGAATGCATATACAGCGTGTGACAAAAGGCCTGCACCTTTGCCTCTGGCGTTGACACTCATAATTCCTGATGTTAATGAATACTTTTAAAATTGGTATTAATGTTGAGATGTATATCTGTTATCCAGATTATTAACTGCAGACAACTGTGATTAAAATAATCAATTAATCAATGGTCGATCGTTGAGTCCTGAGTACTTTAACTCAGTGTAGAATATTATTAAAGTTTATTCCTGGGGTATGAACGCCGGAGTGTTACACTCCCCCCACCTGTAGATCATGCTGCCCTCAGCATGCGGTACTCAAGGAGCACCGTGAGATACTGTCCTCCTGCATGAGTGAGCCAGGGCGTTCCTGCGTCAAATTAAATTTTACGACACACGAGTGGATGCATTCGAATCACTGGGTCTAATTTGGAAACAAAAATAAAATTTTTTTTTTTTGTGTTTTTACTGAAATTGAGAAAACTGAGCCGATCCTGAATTTAAATTTGCAAACTTCCATTTAACCGAATTAACCGTCCTCTCCCCTTTTACATGACATGACTTAAACAACAAGCATTACAACAAACTTACACTGAACAGAATTCTCATACAAAAAAAAAGAACATAGAAACATTATGGCAGCAACATTACCTACTCAGCAAAGAGGAAATGTACATTACAAGTAAAAGAATGCAAGATCAATCGGACCAGCAACATGACTCATTAAGACTATACTAAATCTACGGTTAATAACATGGAATAAAAGAAGACAACGATTACCTTTGGTAGTCCACAATGCGACAAACCCTTAACGTACATGACGAACCCGAACAAGGGCCAATTCATTCAACAACCGTCAGTTAGACTGATAGACTTGCCAGTTAGTTTGGGATATTTAATCTTGACAAATAAATTTAGTATACTTGCACCGAAGGTTCTACAAATATTTAGTACAATTTTCAATATATAAGAAAAAAATATATTTTTCGGCGCATTTAGATTTTGAACGCTACTTGCTCGCTCTGGTGAAGCCGCACGAGCTTTCACTTGGGGCCGCCGTAGGTCAGTCACCCCTCAGTGTGGCTAGTCTATCCGTCTCCCTAATACTGGCCCAACACGGCCCTTAAACAATAACAAATTAGCTTCAATAACAATTAACAACAAACAACCAATTAGCTTTCAATAACATGTTATGGAACTACAGCCTACATTCTAAAATTACAAAATGGTACCAAAACGTCATAACAAGTCACAAGCAACACTACTACCCCTCCTATTAATACCAAAGAAAATTAAAAAAAATCACCTTGAATTATCTACAACACTATCTACTGACCTAAACAAACAAAACTTCCTCTACATTGGGTTCACTGGCCCACACGTTACTTACATTGAAGTGAAAACAAACAAAACAAAAAAAGAAAACAATATCTTTGTTGGCATACATCAGTCTATATAAGTATGTAACCCTATGTCGGGACTGAGGTGCTTACACATACACAAAAAAAAATGCTCCAAAGGTTTATGAATTGGAAGAAGTCAACAAGGTTGAATTTTGGGGGTGGATAGCCCGCCCACCGCTATTGGCTCAGACGCCAAAAGACTGCCCTTACGCCTAGTGATGCTTGGGAGCCGTTACACGGTAAATGCGGTGGCCCTTTTCGTGATCAGTCCGCTGACCGTCCTGAGACTTGCTCAACAGGCACGGGGGACATAAAGTGCATAAAGTACGCAAATACATGAAGTATTGTCACCCTGATAGTAGGGTGGGTGTCACATGGACATATGAACCTTAAAACTAAACACAACCAATTACTTAAAACTAGGGCTCACGACCACCGCTTGGTTTTAAGGAGCGTGCGTTAAAAATCGCCTCGCCTATCCCTGGTTGCGAGATAGGCCCACCAAAAAAAAACATACTCTGGCACCTCAGCCCAACTACATTAACATATTTAGTAGCCCTGGTAATGACACTTCTACTGTCTTGCTGGTGGGGTCCGGAAAATCCCCCAGCAAGGCATTCCTACAGTACACATCTGACTGTTCACTACTATATATCTTTAAATTTAAAAACAAAAAAATCTGTCGAGCTGGCACCCAAGTATCCACAGTCCAGTTAGGGAGTCGATGGGAAGGGTTGTTTAGGGTTGGGGGATTGCCGGCTTTACCTTCCTGTGGACACCAGGTTGGCTCAAGAAACTACTTCTCTGAATTTTTTTTTTTTTTTTTTTCAGGATTTACAACTACTTATTACTGAATGACAACGAAAAGAATAGACTCTGTCATTACCAGTCTACTTCACTGCACAATCATAAAAAGACAAAACAATACATTGAAGTACAACTCTTGACTAAATAGTCAGGGGATCCCCAGTCCTTTCGCCATCACGTTCCCACGATGAAAAGTTCGTAAATACTTCTGTAAGCACCATTCGGGTCGACTTCAGATTGTCTACAAACGACGCACACCACTTACGGAACGCGGTCAAGTCATTATTCTTGCACGGATTGATTGGTCTAGCACTTACTGAGTGTCCAGGGCCCAAAGTAGATCTCCGTTGAATTGTTGAATTACCGTACGGTTAGTTTGACGTCAGCTGCAGCTCGTGGGGCTGGCACGCTCCCACTCGATTCTCGTTCAGTCTCGGCTGTCTCAGGGTCTGGGCGGTCTACAGTCTCTCCGAGGTTCTGGAGTGGCGACGCTGTCTGAGCAGTCTGTGGCCGCCGCACGCCACCCCTCAGGCAGGCACAGAGCAGGTCGGCTACTCGCATCCTCCACCTTAACACAAGAACGACAATTGTTACCACTACAATCAGAGACGTACCACCAAATACTGTATATCTAACAACCATCCGTCTGTGATAGTGGGACCTAAGCACGTGGATTGTGCCCTCTAGGGAGTATTCCTTCACACTTAAGGTGCCCAGCTCATCATCTAGTCCCTGCAGGACTTTCAAAGTCTCATTCAAATCTCGGGTCAACAGTTCATGTTCCTCGCGACTGTATATTTCATCAACTTCCGGGAAAATAATCTTTCCAAAGTCGCTTGAATACAAGGAGCTGCCGGCGAATCGGGCAGGCAACCTGTACCCGTCAGCGATAATATCACAACGATTCTGGTTAGGGATTTCGCCCTCCCCGCTCAGGGTGACCGTCCTAACAGTTGGGTTAACATCACGTTCAAAACAGTTTAGTACAACCTTATTTTCTTCTGAGGTGGCATAGAGCCAGCGGGTGGGTGTTCGGGTTAGAACGGGGGATCTCAAACCGGATACCAACTTTCGGTTACACAAAGTTACTTCTTCTCCCATTAGCAATTCCACAACACAGGTGGGCCGTTTGTATACGCTTAGTAGTGCGTCAGACAACGGGCACACCGCGAGTGGACCTAACTTACATTCCCTGGCAAAGTTGTCTGGTGAATAGACTGAATAGGTCTGTCTATCCTTGCTAATGATCAATTTTTGGTCTGTCACTTCCCACTTCACCCACTTAGCGAGTGAAGGGTTATACACGGGATAAACTACTACATTAAAAGTTTCGAACAGCTGGTTTTCAGTTTTTAGGGGTAGCTTAATGAGTACTCTCAATTGAGATTCTGTTACATAGGACTGGACTATAGCAAATTTATAAAAACTGTGGAGGTTTTCCAATTTTACATCTACAAACAGTTTGGCTGGAGGCGGCATTACACTCTCTACTGCACGCAGAATGTGCAACAACTGGTGGGGAGGCAACAAGTTACTAGTCATTTTCCCGGCGGCAAGGTCCTCTATGGCTAGGTGAAGCCTGGCCATTCTCTGAACAGCTATGCTTATCGCGTCTTTAATTTCAGACAATGCTGAATTTAATTTCAAGTATTGAAAAAGAGTCTTAAGTTGGTTGCTATATATGAGCTCTCTGATATAGTTACGGGCCATGTTGTCATGCATCATTTGATGGTATTCTTTTAGGGTGGAAATGATTTTATTTATTGTCTTAGAATGGTTTGAAATTTCGGACTGCATGTCACCTAGAATAGTTAATTGATCTTTAGTGTTGTGAAACATATCATCTGTTAAATTCTCTACTTCATCTATCCTACTATCAATTATTTCCAAGTCGCTATTTGCCAAGGTTCCAAAAAGGAACTTTAGGACCTGACCTCCTGCATCTATTAAACCACGCTTCTGTCGGGTACGGGGCAGCAAAGTGACCAAATCGTTAGTCTGGCTTACATAGTCCGCCACCAGTCGTTGCAAGCCTGAGTACCTGAATCCAGCTTCCAATCCGTGTACTGGAGAATGTACACTCACATTTCCCAGAATGAGATCCTTAAAGAAGTTATCATACTGACCTTTTACCTTGACCAACAGTATACTTAGGTTTTTGTTCTCTTCCTCTACTTCCGTTAGGTTGTACTGCAACACGACAGTCCAGTGGCTGTCCGTGAGGAGTACGTCTCCCTCTTTCTCGAAGACGACACCTCGATGGAAGCCCAGGGCGCCTCCCACAGTCAACAAAATGCCAATTAGGCCTCCTAATGTCATTGTGACGTGGTCGCAGTCACAACCCCGCGCCGACACCAAATATCACCGCCGTGGTCAGTGGGAGCTAGTTCTTGAAGTTCTTGAAGACAGTGGGTCAGGAGTGGTGTTTTTTCAATAAAAAGAAATCGAGTATTTAACAACAAAAGTTAGCGATTTATTTCCGTTAAAACAAAAGAATGAATTCACTTTACAATACTTTAAAAAACACAAGTTTAGACTAAATTAAATTTGGACAACCGAATGAGTATTTCTTTAGAAAGAGGAGAGGAGTACGCCTAACTTGGCGACGCGACGACCGGATAGTGACTGCGCCGAGATCGCCATCCCCGCCACGCAAACTTGAGGCTCTCGGCCAATCAGCGTACAGCACCTGATCGAGTCGAGCCCCGACCAGTGCTGCCGCCAACGATCACTTTGGTCATTAAAAACAAAACTAACTCGGTTCTTGGCTGGGAACTGCGCGTACATGGTTGTCACATGCGCGAACATTGCTGATAGCGCGCATTCCTCAGCGTCACACACATGCACGTGTGGTGAGAAACACCGGCTTTGCTGACGGCAATGAGGATTCGAATGCATATACAGCGTGTGACAAAAGGCCTGCACCTTTGCCTCTGGCGTTGACACTCATAATTCCTGATGTTAATGAATACTTTTAAAATTGGTATTAATGTTGAGATGTATATCTGTTATCCAGATTATTAACTGCAGACAACTGTGATTAAAATAATCAATTAATCAATGGTCGATCGTTGAGTCCTGAGTACTTTAACTCAGTGTAGAATATTATTAAAGTTTATTCCTGGGGTATGAACGCCGGAGTGTTACAGACAGAGCAAAGTTAGAAAATAAGCTGTCATTAAATTTATTTTAAATTGCACTATCAAACTGACTCATCTGTGACCAACTTTGTAATCAATTCCATAATGACGTTTCGCATACACATGTACGTGTTGCAGCTGGGTGATAGGAGGGGATGGGAACATATACGAGGGGAGGGGTTGGCATTGGCGACCCCCCCTCAACCCCCAAGTCCCAGAACACTTCGACCACAGCATCGAAATCCTCTTCATCGGCAACTATGTTGGTAAGTGATATAATTTTTTTCACTTTTGACCATCTCCCCCTCCAAGGATCAAGTTAAAAAAAAAAAAAAAAAAAATAGCTATACCATGATATTCTTATGGAAGCAACATTTTAGTATTGGAAAATATAATTACTCTTAGAAATATTGATTTTATAAACAGCTGTTCTCATTAAAATATTGAGTGAAGAATAGTAATTAAAAACTAAAAGGGTATTATAGACTTGCGGCGAGTGAGTATAGCGAACGAGCTCACCTGAAGGGCAAGTAACAAATTTCTCAGGTCGGCATTGCAAAGCATGCCGGGTAAGCTAGTCGAATATATTTATAGTTATGAAGTAAGAATTTTCACACAAGATCATTAAAAATCGATTAAAAGATATTTTTTTTAGCTTGATCCTGCTCAAGAAATTATTGTTCATCGAGGTTAGGGGGAAAGGACTGTGAAGTATTTAAATGAGAAAAAAAAATTAAACTCATGAAAAAAATTTAAACTGCCGTAGCAAGTTTCTTCAATAATTTCTTTCATTTACTCTTAGGGCCCTATTTTTCATTAACTGAAATAGTGAAAACTGCCCTTAATTAGCTATACTTTATTTTGCAAATAAAATCCTGTCTTGTTAAAAAGTCTAAGTTTTAATGAAACTGCTCATCAAGCTACTGTTACTGTAGTACTGGTATTTTACATTAATAGAGTAAATTGCATGGACTACTTTTGGGTAATCTACTATAGTCCGGTTAAGTGGTGTTTTGCCGTGAAAGCATAGTGGAATATTCATGCCATCATTGCAAAACTTACGAGGCGTATTATGTTTTCAGTATAAATTACATCATACTTTGCAATATTGTTATAACTTATTTTAGTCATTTTAAAACACCTGGAGCTTGTGAAAATAACTTCACAAAATAATATTGTTCACTGAAAATATGTATAGTGCAGTTACGAAAAGAGTCACTTTCTAAATTTAAAATGAGCAGCTGAAAATCTCTTTTTCTGTGGAGTATGATGTAAAGAATGTTACAAGGCTGATACACAAAATGTGATGGAATTTTTAACTGGAACGTTGCAGTAAAAACCAAACAATAATAAAAAAAAAAAAAAAAAAAAAAACGAAAAGCTACCAATACTGGAATATTAGAGGAATGATAAATAAACTCCTCCAAATACTATGATAAATAAAAATCTCTACCATAACAAAGACCTCTAAAAAGTTTTAAACAACTTTAAGATACAAAAAATTGTTTTTTTTAGGCTTAAAATATTCGTATTTTGCATTTTAACAAATACAATTTGAAAAAGTTTGTCATAAATTGTAACCAATATCTACTATAGTGTTTAAAACTTAATATAAAAATTGCTAAACAATTTAATAAACCTTTATTGTTATGAAATATTTCCTATAACTTACTGAAGAAAACTTACACACCTAAAAATCAATTTTTATCAATATTCATACAATTTGATCGAAAATCTAAAATGAAAATGTGTAAATTTAAAATGTAAAAACCTTCCTCGTTGTATTTGCTACATTTAACTATAAAATCCATCACACTTCATGATAATTTCCTGTTTCAGACGACCCCGTACCTGATAAAGTGATAAAATCATATGTTGACTTAATCAAAGTGATTAGGTCGAATGGTGTTCTTCAAAAAGAATTCAAACTTGAAATTAAGAATAAATTCAAAGGACATGAAAATTGGCCAGAAATCACATAAAACTATAATAAAAAATCGTAGGAGGTGCTTAACATATTTACATAATTAAATAAAAATCAAGTAATGTTGAGATTTCATTCTGTTATATGATTTACTATTGATGCCTACAAATCGTCACTTAAGAAACAATGCCACCTAAGTGACAGTATGCAAACTTTTCTGGAGAGGCAAAACACTCGTGAGGTATATAGGCGGTGTTGTATCACACGAAGAGTACAATATAACTCCTATACACGCCTATCTCTAATAAACACTTTAAACTATTAATTTGACTCTTTAACTGTTTGTTTTATAACCAATACAATAAAAACCACTATCTATGATCTTTTAAAAATCAATGGAAATCAATCAAACCAGTAAATGAGTTTCACCTTATGCAGAATGACCTCCGTCTCTTGTTAACTACCATGCTAGAACTGGTAGACGTTGTTGGTTTTTTTAGTCAGTAAGATAGGCGGTGTTAGAAGAAACACAATAGCAGCGAATTCTGTTTGATTTTCACTAAACTACGTCGCAAGGACATGTAAAATGCATATTATGTTTTAATAGAGATACAAAAATCTTAATTTTGCCAAGAATAACACTTACTTAGGCTGTGTTGTTTCTTAAGTGACAAAATGCAACGACATTTTAGACTGAATTTAGATTTTAAACGTATGCATGGTCAAAATAGATTACCAGATTTATTTATGTATAATGCAAATGTGCATTTTTTTAGTATTGCGTAGCAACAAATAATATATTTGTTCTAGTGAATTGTGCAAATTTGTTATGGGGTAAATTTGTAACATTGTTTTACTTGTTCTGTATAAGTGGTGGGCCCTGCAATAATAGCCAATAATGAAGATGAAATTCAATAATTTTATCTCTATTTATTTTTATATAAGTTTATTTAAATTTAAAATCATTTATATATGTTGTTTCAAGTTCATACAACACAAGTCAGTTTCGGCAGTTAAAAAATATGAAGAGAGCCTTAAAAATTCTGTTTAAATATCACTTTTATCTATATAGTGATGTCTTACTTTTTTTTCAGACGTGACAATACCCAACAATATGACAGTTCCATGTTTTAACTTGATCCAAGTCCTTAAAGCGAAAGGCATTGTCCAAAGGTTTTTCAAATTTGAACGTCTGGTGAAATTTAAACGACGAGACAGATGGCCAAGTCATGAAGAAATGATAAAATGATCACTGGAGAACTACAATACTAATATTTTTTTTTATCAAGAGTGTTTTTGTAAATTAACTATTTTTTTTTTATACACTTTATGGCTGTTTTTTCATGGTTTGTTTACATCTAATTCTTTAGGGTATAAATTTTAAAAGAGAAAACATTAATATTAGTTTTGTATAGTGCAATTTAGTGGTATGTTTTTAATGTTCATGAATTTGAATAAAATAGATAACACGGAATATCTTGGCCTGTGGCATACTTCACTACTGTATGGTATTCAAATTGGTAACCATATGGGGCTAAATACAATCTGCAACTACATCGCTCTCTCCACTCAATTGTTTGAGCTGTAAACGGCCATCACAGGCCAAGATATTCCGCATTATCTGTAATATTATATCTTCAGTAAACATCTACTCTTTAATAAGATATTAAAAAACTAGTTTATACTTTTGTCCAAAAGTGGTCAACACACTATCAAACATGCTCGACCCCGATGTTGGGCCTGATGCTGGTCCCAACACACCAGCTGACCGAGCATCCAACAGGCTGTCGAACATGTTGGATGAGCCGTCGGGCCTGATGCTGGTCCCAACACACCAGCTGACCCAAGGGCGGATCCAGAGATTCGTTTTGGGGGGGGCGGTTCCCAGAGATCCCCCCCCCCCCAATCACCACCCATTAGAGAAAAACAACAGTTTGGAAACGAGCAGAAGAGAATCTGTTGGCCGGCACTTAGCCAACAAAAATACGTCAATTGCACTGCATCATAAATCGGAACATTCACGGACAATCAAACACACTTGCATTTCTGTAATCAACACTAAACAAACAAGTATACACAATTGCCCCAAAAATTACATCCCCGAATAAAAATATTGCACCGGTAGGGCCTATGGTTTATGGTTATCAGACGTCACGATAACGGCAGGGCCAAGGACTATGCCTAAGTGAGGAAGCGGGGGGATTCCTTTCTACTATTTGCCGGAAAATAGCCTATGTTTAGCATACATTTGGAATAAGGAACAAATTACTAAGACAAACGTCATAGCTGATTTTTATGCATTTATTTACATTAAACTAAATCAAATTATTAAATAGATTTAACCTTAAATATTGTCGAAAATCTCTAACAGATCTATTGAGAAAATGTCATGAATCTCCTAACCTAAATTGAAAAACATGATTCAATAGAAAAACGGTATATTTAATAGAAATTTATATAACTTCCAAGATACCCTAAACGAAAACATAATAAGTCTCTTATGAACACAAAAATAAACTTTGTCCATAATGAGTTGCTTAAATCAGAATCAGTCGATAACCTGCGAAGCAATTTCATAGTTATCGCCTGCCCTGCCGTCTAGCGTCTACTGCGTTTGCGTTTAACCCCACTCCGGCGCGGCGCCTGCAGTGTTGCCAGGCTGGGTTTGCCATTTTACCCGCAAAGTCCCCATGAAATCCCCGGTTTTGCCCGGTAATTTGGTTGTAATCCCCGAAAAATCCCCGGTTGGACTAAAAATACCCAAATATCGTGTAATTTCTTGGAAACAGTAAGGTAATTGCCCGAAACCTTACACAATACACCTATATGTCACATTACATCATACAGTATTCATTATTTATTTTGTTGTTGGATTTAATATTGACGTATTTTTAATAAGTCTATCATTAGTGACTTAGGTTATGTTCTTTTCTTTTGCATAGTTAATTTTGTAAACCATGACAAGGTCTCATGCACAAATTTCGTAACGTGTTATTAGACCAATAAAGACTCTGATTCTGATAGGAGACAAAACTCATTAGTGATGTCATTGATTTTAGATTATAGACTACTACTAGACTCCTTCATCTGAATAATAGGCCCATAGATACAAATAATTACATCTGGATCGGTAACACAATGATACAAAAACGACCATTACCCCCACCACTAGTTGGGGTTAATCGGAGTGGCAGTCGATCCACCAATAATAACGATTTCATCGAAAATAAGAGAATTTAAACAAACCAGACGCACCAATGATAACGATGCCAACTGACATAGTGCGGTATGCGGCGGCGGCGGTAACCCAAATTAGTGTTGGGGGAAACCGGCTCGTTTTTAGCACTATTCCACCATCTCAGTTGCCGATCCAGATGCAATTGTTTATATCTATGGATAGGGCACTTCAATAAGATGGTAAGCCTGGCAGGTGAATTACGATTTTAGATTTTGTACACCATCCAGAATGATTAACCCTTCCAACCTCTCCAATATATGGAGATTTATTATAATTATTAAACAACTTTGAGGCTACTTACTGAAGTTCTTATTTAGGTACACCGACAGAATACGAATGTTGAGTACTGAATTTGGTATGACTTTAGCTCTGATTGGCCACTGCCACTAATCACATATGAAACGACGCAACAGCAAGATCGGTTCAGGAAAAGCATACTGTAGCTACTTATAGGTCTGCTGTAAAACCTTTTTGCGTGTTTCAGATATGAAGCGTTAAATCTAAAACAGTTGTCAATTTGAGTTTTTTATGGCTTGAATTTAATTATAAAGGTAGATTGACCAATTGTACAAAAAGAAAACTGAACTTATCTGATTTTAGACGATCCCTTTTACACGATGAAAATTTTGGAAATTTACATATTACAGTGTACACTAAATCCCTGCCAGAGATGTATTTTCTTATTAATTTTTAACAATTTTTTTAATATCAGAGGGAATTTTAAAACTGTCATTAATAATTTTCTAAAGAAGAGATTTTTTTTATTATTTACTAAATACAGTGCATTCAATGACCCAAAATGAAAATGTGTTGCATAGTTTCTGCAAATTCACTATTGCAAAATCTACACTAATGAGAATCAATTTGATGAATTTGGAACACTATTTTCTATTTTCGTCTTATGTTAACATGTTCACCACCGTAGTCGACAAATTGGAAAATTTCTTCTTTCCATAAAAAATTGTCTTAATAAACCACTACAGGATGGGAGGGCTTTGGCTGGATTGATTTATATAAAATTCCGTTCAGTGAAGTGTAAACAAGATTTGGGACCTTTGTGTACGTTTAAATTCTTTTCCAACGCAAACAAATAAGTTATTGTTTCCTGCAACTTTGGTAACACTTACTTACTGGTAACAAAGAGTAAAATATTCATTTTTAAACATTTTTCAACCGTTATTTACTTGGATCGGCACCATTGTCCTTAGTGGGATCCTGAGTGGGATCCACACCAATTGCCGCATGAAAAATACCCGATTTCGAGGGCCAATCCCCGCAACTCGGACTCAAAATCCCCGGTTTTACCCGGTTTTGTGTTAATCCCCGAAAATTACCCGCACAGCCACCAAAATACCCGAAAACCGGGTAATTACCCGGTTTCTGGCAACACTGGGCGCCTGACATGTGGTGACCCTGGCGGTCCTAGCTGGAGATAGTCCAACCCCAACCAAATACAACTGTATGAAAACGAAAACCCAAACCAGAAACCAATCGCGGAAAACCACACCTCTTGCCACCGATGCTATCCGGCGGAGGCTTTCTGAAGTCTACGGCTCGGTGATGCCACGTAATAGCACTTGTTCGTCATACTAATGGCGGAATACGATAGGTCTGAATAACTTGCCGTTCATAAGTAAATAAATTTATTTGGGAGATAAGAGGACTGTGGCCATGGTGTATTTTCTTTGCGAATTTAATTAAATTGTTATTACGTTTGATTTTTTACCTGCTTGTTATTAATATTTTGCCCTAAGCCAGACAAAAAAAAAATTATTTATAGGGGTTTGGGGGGGGCGACCGCCCCTACCGCCCCCCACTTGGATCCGCCCCTGAGCTGACCGAGCATCCAACAGGCTGTCGAACATGTTGGATGAGCCGTCGGGCCTGATACTGGTCCCAACACACCAGCTGACCGAGCATCCAACAGGCTGTCGAACATGTTGGATGAGCCGTCGGGCCCGATGCTGGTCCCAACACACCAGCTGACCGAGCATCCAACAGGCTTTCGAACATGTTGGATGAGCCGTCAGGCCTGATGCTAGTCCCAACACACCAGCTGACCGAGCATCCAACAGGCTGTCGAACATGTTGGATGAGCCGTCGGGCCTGATGCTGGTCCCAACACACCAGCTGACCGAGCATCCAACAGGCTGTCGAACATGTTGGATGAGCCGTCGGGCCTGATTCTGGTCCCAACACACCAGCTGACCGAGCATCCAACAGGCTATCGAACATGTTGGATGAGCCGTCGGGCCTGATGCTGGTCCCAACACACCAGCTGACCAAGCATCCAGCAGGCTGTCGAACATGTTGGATGAGCCGTCGGGCCTGATGCTGGTCCCAACACACCAGCTGACCAAGCATCCAACAGGCTGTCGAACATGTTGGATGAGCCGTCGGGCCTGATGCTGGTCCCAACACACCAGCTGACCGAGCATCCAACAGGCTGTCGAATATGTTGGATGAGCCGTCGGGCCAGATGCTGGTCCCAACACACCAGCTGACCGAGCATCCAACAGGCTGTCGAACATGTTGGATGAGCCGTCGGGTCCGATGATGGTCTCAACACACCAGCTGACCAAGCATCCAACAGGCTGTCGAACATGTTGGATGAGCCGTCGGGTCCGATGATGGTCCCAACACACCAGCTGACCAAGCATCCAACAGGCTGTCGAACATGTTGGATGAGCCGTCGGGTCCGATGTTGTAGTATTAATTTGTTAAAGTCTAAATTAAAACTATTCATAACACTTGAACAACAAGATAGTTTGGTCACATACATAATTAAGGTTGTTCAGATTTGTCTACTGAGTGCTGCTTTGATGCAATAAAAAGGCTCTTTTCTAACATGTGTGCAGATCTGGTTTGATTCCTCATTAGTCCATTGGGGAAACAAGCTGATGGAGCCTGTTTTACACAGGTTTAGTGTCATTGGAACCCAACATGTTTGATCCATTAAAATCATTAAAAATATAGGAAAGAATAAATTTAAATAATGTATGATTATTGTGAAATCTTAAATGAAAGATTAGGCTGCTTAAAGTAGAACCGAAAAAGAGGTGCACATAATAATGGGAAAATGAGCGCTTTTGGAAAATTATAGCCTGGAACACCAAAATGAATATTATTGTTTATTTATTACAACAGCTCAGCCATAATACAAAAGAATACATTAATAAAATTAATAAAAATAGATAAAGTCTAATTCTATGGTTGCAGTTCAATGAAAAAATATACATATATATGATTAATTTAAGAAAAACATCAAATGAACAAATCTATTGAAAGAATGTACTATCAAATGACAAAACAAATATGTTGCTATTGTTATTATAAAGTTATTAATATGCCATGGTATTAGAAGGAGGCCCGTGCGCAAACTGCGCATTTGTAATATATTTCTTTCTGTCGTGAGAAACTCACCTACAGTACAATTTGACGAATTTGTCTTAAAAATTCATCTCTTGGTAATCAACTGTTAAGTTACAATTCATATTTTAAAAATCTTAAAATGAAAGCTGTTCAACATTTTAAAGCGTCCTCTAGAAATAAATCAAAGGTTAGGGGTGTGAAGCCTGAAATGGAATGACCTTTTAGTCACCATTCACTCACACGCTAGATCATAAGCTTTAAAATGACTCCTCAATCTTAAAAATCGTTTAAGTCTGTCGAGAGAAAAAGGGATGTAAGAGACAAAACCCATATTGAATTAAGAAAACATAAGATTCTTTGAGAGAGCTTTTCATCTCCCAACATCTAGTAGTGCTTGTGATCAAGGTATCTAGAATGATGAACCAAGTTTTGTCACACCAGCTGGCGTTTCACGGTACCTCTCTTAATTTCCATTCCAATTCTCCACCATGCACCCTGAAGGCTCAGCATCTCAGCAGATAGCACATATTAAGGCCCTGTACACATTTTGGTGCGAGGAATGACCGAGGCGAGGACGAAGTAAGGGCTAAACGTGGAATGTGTCGGTTTGTGAAACACACAATCAAATGGAGCAGTACACTTTGGACCGAGGAGTGACCAAGGCGAGGACGAGGATACGGCGAGCTCGGTCGGCCCTCGGCGGGTTTGTAGTTATCACACTGTTTTCCTCATCGGTCCTCGATCAATACTCGGCGAGTCTGTGTGTTTATTTTTAAGAGTTTTTGATGGTTTATTCTTAATATTTATTTGCACACATTCCTCGTTTAGCCTTCGCTTAGCCCTCACTTCATCTTTGCTCGGTCAATCACACCAATGTGTACCAGGTCTTAACATGTTTTCACTGGATGAAATATAAGTGGAAGTGTAAAATAATACAACTGGTTCTCGGAGAAGTTGTGGGTAGGGGATTATTACTTGAAACGTCCTACTTCAATAAAGGATTCAAGTCTCATGCCCGAAAATCGATATTCTGAGGCCTCAAAATGAAAATATAAACTTATCAAGAATCAAGAGTTTTACTGTTATTGAACTTTTTTGTACAAAGGAACAGTCATAGGCGATATACAAGCACCAAAATACAAAGCTTGCAAACCTTTTCAACCTTTGCCAACCTTTGCAAGTCTGGTTGAAATTCAGCCAGGTTCATATATGACAGGTACTAACAGATATACTGTATAGATAGCAGAGCTAAAAGAAAATGGTTTAACTATTAATTCTATATTAAAATTAAAAATTTATATTTAAATATATTAAATAAAAAATTTAACGCTCTTGTGGCGACTCGTTCTTAAACATGTTCTTCTGAGTTCCGCAATCTCTTCAGTCCACCAGTAGACGGGTTGCTTGTCGCGTCGGGGTTTCTTTCGCGGCATAGACTGGTCGCAGGCCGAGACGATCAGTTCCATCGTAGATGTTACTCGTGCTTCGGCAGCAGCCTCCCCAGGATTCCCTGCGCTCCCCGAGAGATTGCTTTGGTGAACTTGAAACAGTGAAGTAGACATACATTACAGCTACAAACATAAAAGGTAATACCATATCGTAGAACCCTGCTATATTTATGTCATCCAGTTATCGTGTGTTATTTTATGCTCAATCTCAGAACAAAAGTTTGCAGTTCTGCATTGCCAGTTATGTGTGATATATGTTAACCACAATGCTGGATGATTCATCCATGTTTTCATCAAGCTCTAGAAATTTCATGAGAAATGTTTGCTTAATAGATTGAATCTTTGATAACAAGCATTATGATATGTTATCATTATGTTGTCTCATAATAATATATCAGTGGTGGAAAATACTGTCTTAGTATTCAGTGCATTTCCTATTTTTAGCAGAAACTATGTTTGAATAATTTTCTGGTTATAATGATTGCAGGAACTTTGTACTTATTGGTACATTATTGCACACATTGTGACATGATTCAAAAGAAAATTCAAAATAAATAACCGATCAAATTGATAAATTTGACTTGTTATTGAAAGATAAATTAATCTCTAAGCTTTAAAATGGTAAGTATATGATTTTTCTACAAACTAATATGTAGAACTGTTAAATGAAAGTATGCTTCCAGCACTAACTAACTATAATAAAAAACTCACGCCAAAATATAAATTCACTCACCCTGTTCAGTTAGGTTTTACCTAATGCCTTTTATTTTAATGAAATTTATAAAAAAATATAAAATAATAATTTAAATATTGATTTAATTTATATTTTAACTTTCCTTCCAAAACATATTACCTTACAAATGTAACGTATTAGCATATATGATAACAATATATTTGTAAAAAATAAAGGAAATATAAATCATGTGTGTTAACAAAAAAATTTTTTGTCACTGACTTAAAGTAATTGTGTATATTTCTTAAGTATGATGCACATTTCTTTAATTTTAGCGTCAAGATTACAAAAATGCCCCAAAACCTAATGTAGTTGGTCGGCTCGAGTGGCGGGCAAAGGGACCAAAATGGGAAGAGTGTTTAGATCTACCAACTTACGTTGTCATCCTGAATCTTTACTCGGAAACTGAGTCTTGCGAGACAGACGAACATTGTAGGAAGGTTGTTAGGGACCTACAGTTGTACCACAAGTTCACACTGAAAATGCCGGATATTGCATTCAAGTAAGACGACTGAATCTAAGTTTTAAACTGTTCTAAAGAATTAAATGTAAATTTGGAAAAGATCAAATCCTGAAAAGGGTCCCATATGAAGTTTTCTTAGCTCATGGATAGTTTTTTCAACTCAATCCTGTGCGATAAATCACTTCAGAATGATATGGAAGGGGGTTTCATGTATAATAAACTATAAAACAAATATTATAAAGAACTAACAGTTATAGTAATTTATAATATCTTTCAGTAACTATTTGGCCATTTCATTTTGGAGCTAAACCCGTGACAAAAAATTACCATGTGGGTTTCACCCAATATGGGAAAACAAAAAGGTCTAGGATCGGTTTGATTCCAACCCAACCTAAAGGTGAATCCATATACTCATATTTCAAATGATTTTTTCCAGGAGTCAGATGATGACTTTAGGATAAGCGATTTTTGGCTTGGGATATTTCAACAAGTGTATGACAGTTGACAGAATTCATTCATCATGGATTATTAACACCCTATTGGGAGTAAGGGAATAAAGCCAGAGCTAATCAAGTTCATTTTGCATTAAATTTTTTTTTTAACTTGTTACACAGTTGTAAAACAGGTAGCGAACCCAAGTTAATATTCTTAATTGAAAATACATTTAAAAAATTTTGCAAATATTTTAAATCAATGTTTAAACTTATATGACTAAAAATTCCTTATCATCGGTCGAATAATCTACACAGCTTCCTCGCTCTCCGCAAAACATTTATTCCTTTTTAGTGTCTGCCCTCATGTGTAATGTAAAGAAACAACATTTTTAACCTTAAATGTCACTACTGTATATTACACTTTTTTCATTAATGAAATGAACTAATAAACCATAAAATTGATCAAGATTATGTTTTGAGAAAATATTCTAACCACAAGAGAAATTCCTTATAATTCTACTAGGGCTGCTTTTCCTAACCTAGTTTAAACCAAAATTTAAGATTAAACCAGATTTTGCAATGGAATTTAACATTGATTTTTTTGGCTTAATTAACATAACTGAGTTGGGGAAAGCAGCCCTAAATCTGAAAATATTCCTGTAAACACAAATCCAAATATTAGCCAGCAAAGAGAACATTTGGTTAATGTTCTCATTTTAGTCTTTGAGATTACTCAGTTAATAGTCTTTGCACAGATCGTATTTAAAAGTGGCTATAGAATAACATGTTTTTTTTTGTGTTTATCTACGCTAGTGGCATTTTTTAACGTTTTGACGAGGAACGGTCCAAACCCCGGGCTTGTTACTATCTAACAACGACCAGTTGTTAGAAAGAATCATTAGCCCAATGACAAATGGCAACTGGGTCCGGAATCGATCCTTTAAAAAGCTACTAACTTCCCTCAGGATCGAACCGGCAACCTTTGGATTCAAAGTCGAGCACTAAGCCACTCAGCCAGTTATATGCAGTTTTAAAAAATAGGGAACAATTTTGTGTACAGTTTTGTTACATGCTACTAAACCTTCATACTACAACTTCATTTAGAGCGTTAAACAACTTATATTCTTAAAGAATTATTAATCTTAAAGAATTATTAACAAAATTTGGACTTCTCGTTTGCATAGTAGAACTAATCATTCATCAATCTCATTATTCATTGTTAACTTGTGTTCCATCTGTGTGCAGTCGCGGCCAAACATGTTGCGCCGGTCGGAGTGGGGAGCCAGGAAGCCGAGGTACCGAGAGTTCTTGTTCACACCGGTGTTTAACGTAATCCTCAACTATTACTCCCGCACCCGCACCTGTGAGGATAACGCAGACTGCATGAAGATGGTCAGGTTCATACAAGATGTTCATATGGACAGGAAAAACTATCGAGACATTGCATACAAGTAGAGTATCCAAAGTTTATTTCCTGTGTAAAAGTTTATTGACAAAATTAGAAAATATTTTTAGTGGGAGGTCGAATTTAAATTAGATTTACTTCAAGAAACATATATAAACCTTCAGCATAATACATGATACCATAGAAAAATTACAGAAAGCTAATCTTTGAATTTATATTTTCACACTGCACAGTTACAAAAAGTTTGTTGAGTGTCAAGTAATTTCATATTCAGGAATGAGCATGTCACAGTAGAGGTGGGTTGCTAGCATAGCAGACTTTTTCACAATATCATCAGACCAGCTGTTTTGTAGCAACTTACCGCTTCATTGTTTTTTTTCTTACATCTCATGCATTGATGTGTGGTTTCTTGGATTGCTTAAGGAATGCGAAAAGGCCGCCACCTTCTATGAAAAGAATATTGTTAGACGTTTATACATCTTTTATCTAGATACAATTCGTAGAGAGAACTTTCTTTCCATGACAGTGTTTAAAAATAATTTTCAGACTAGAACGGTGGTGTCAGATTGAGGTTGTCAAGAGGAGTCGTTGCTCTTAAACTCACAAACTAAGATTTAATTCAATTGTTAAAAATTGCCAACCATACTTTACACAACAAACTTTTGTCATCGGAGTTGTTTGGGGCATTTATTTATGACCATAAAAGTTACTTTCAAAATATTTATTAACCTCAAATTTTGACAAATGAAAGTATTATTTTATCATTATGCAAGGTATTATTTTACCTTTGCAGTTTCTTGATTGGAGGAAACGGCGTGGTTTACAAGGGAAGGGGGTGGACCTCCAACTCAGAAAGGAACAAGGGGAAGTATAAAATATATGACAACAAATGCCACGAGGTTTGCCTAATTGGAGATTGGAGAGGTAAGCAATAAAAGAATAAGTTTTCAATTCAGAATTCTTTTAGAACAAAATCTCATTGGCGAAAGTGTCCATATACTATGTTGAACATGAATGATTTTTCCAAAAAGCCATGTATCCGAGTTATTAATTTGAAATTAAAATAGATTTAGTACTTTAACACATTCATTGTGCTCATAAACTTCAATACTTTGGGGCACAAAAAACTGGTGACATTCTGGATGGCGCCATTTATTATCGTATTAATGTTGCTATGGACAACTTAGCTCCTCAAGAACATTCAACATGTATCACGAAAATCACAGGACATATGAGCTATATCTTTACAAGAATCTTATACTCTAAAACAATCAATGTTTGTACGGGCAAAATTTTTTTTCTTTCCAAGGATTTTTTTTGGTTGAACATGGGAGTTTTTTCTATAAGGGGAGAATCAGGTTTTCATCCTAGAGCCCCTCAAAGTTCCTATGTTATCCTTATTTTTTGTACCTACTAAAATGAACAGAAAAATCAGCTGATAGTTGTAGATATAAACATATAAGTTACATTTTAATTTGTGGTTCAACAACTTTATACCAAAGTCGCAACTTTATACCTACTAGAGATCGCCTCCTGGTCGAAATTCGACCGACATTTCAGTTGATCTGGACGTTTAAAAACATTTTATAACTGAATAATCTGTTCTTTCTGTTTTTTTTAAACAGTTGTTTTTACAACAGCTGTCTAATGAGTCGATCAATTATCCTTTCTCCATAAGATTAACATTGGAATTTTGAGAGCCTGTGGGGCGTAGCCCTGGATTCCAATGTGAATTAGAATGGGATTCTGCTCATCTACAGGACTATACCTTTCTAACGGTATGTGTGGATTTCTCCTACGATGCACACAAGCTGAGAAAAAAGGAGGAAACGAAACATGCATGCCTATTAATATATAGAAAATTGGCATGGCAAGTATACAAAGTGAACGAGTTTGTTTAAAAAAGGAAGAGGGCGAGTGAGCGAACCAAATGAGCTTTGTCTAAGAAAGGAGAGTGACACTTAATAATTTTACCAAGCATAAGCTCGGTCGTCCTGATGCTAAAGAAAAAATATCAGAAATTGCTTTAGTCTTATCTTTGTTTTGAAACTGATCAGGACTCCATTCCACGGCTTTGCAAGTAACCTTATGACTTCAAGACTTTGCAAGACTTATGTTTCATAAGACTGATCACTATGTAAAACACCTAAAAAGATGTTTTTTTTAATGTATTTTACTACAGAGGTGGGTAAGTGAGCGAAGCGAACGATTCGCTCATTGACATTTACTTAAGGCCATCAACACCATCAAATCTGTTGGTGAAAGCTATTAAGTAATGAAATAAATACGAATCTTGATTAATCTGCTCCTCTTTAAAATATTAAAGTTCAATAAACAGAACAGCAAACCTTGAAATTAATAGTAAGCTATTCTTTTTTCTGGTTGTGTGTGTACTAGAGACTAATATTGATAAGTAGTTTTCATTATTTATTTTGAGATAGGATGAAAACAGTGCTTCTTTTACCAGAGAAACTTAATGATTATTTCGTTTCAAAAATTTATTTTATGTGAACACATTTATTTAATACAGTTTTATACAGTTAATTATCATTATTGACTCAATTATGATTTTGTGGATTTTTCATTTTATTTTAGAAAAGGAACCTCCCACAGTAATGCTAGAAACATTCAGGAAACTGATGGCATATGGAGTAAGGAAGAATTTCATTGATCCTTCGTATGAAATCATCGAGAGAAAAGAAGGAATAATTGTTCCCAAGACACCAGAAATAGTTAGGAGTGTAGCCAATACTACCCCGGCAAGAGATGTACCATGATATAAGTTTTTTTTAATTTTTAAGTGTACCACTATGTTTAAGAACGTAAAATTATAATTTTATAGTATTGTTTTGAGATTTCTTATTCTTAATTACACCTTGTAAAGTAAATCATGCAAGAAATGTCATTTTAATTTCAATGATCCTCTCCTCAAGGAATTACTTGTTCGTATAAAAACAAATGTCAATCCAGTTTTACACTATTAAATAACTAATTCAATAACTGAAATTTTATTACTATCAGTCACACACCTCATGATGTTTGTCACAATCCTATTTCAGTTTCTCTAAGGAGGGTTAAAGGGACAGAGCAATTATATAGTTGCGAGAACCACCTGAATATGGTTCACATTGGTGCACAATCATTCAGAGGTCTTGTGGGAAAAAAATTCACGGTGCAGTGCTTCATATGCTTCCATTTTGTGTCTTTATTTTAAGTCCAATAAAAATGTGAGAGAGATTTTAAATAATAAATAAAGACTTGGGCTATTTGATTCGCTTTTTGATTTTTTAATATTTTGACTCCATATATACAGGGTGTTTCAAAACTCCCTACCAATATCTTAGGGCATTGTTCCTGGGTTAAAAACGTATCTAAATATCATATTTAAATTGTCCGGAATTCTTAAGTTACTCACACAGCCACCATTTTGTTTTTTACACATAATAATTTTTATTTCCGTAACGGATGGTTGTATTCAGATCATATTTGGTATAAATCTTTATCATACCAATGTACATTTCCAAGAAAAAAATTAATTTTTTCCATTGTATATTTTCAAAATGGCGGCCATTTTAAATTTTCGAATGCAAATATCTAAAAATCGGAAAATTTTATAAAAACTTTACAAGAGACATAAAAGTTGCCAAATTAAATTACCTAACCAATGGTGCCAAGTTTGTAAGGATCGGACAACAAATAACGGAGTTATTGCGATTTTTCTTCATAAAAACATTGATTTTGCTGTTAAAGTGGCCTTATTTGCTTTAAATTCAATGCAAAATCCATGTTTTTATGAAGAAAAATCACAATAACTCCGTTATTTGTTATCCGATCTTTACAAACTTGGCACCATTGGTTAGGTAAATTAATTTCGCAACTTTTTTGTGTCTTGTAAAATTTTTATAAAATTTACCGATTTTTATATATTTGAGTTTGAAAATTTAAAATGGCCGCCATTTTGAAAATATACAATGAAAAAATTTAATTTTTTTCTCAGAAATCTACATTGGTATGATAAAGATTTATATCAAATATGATCTGAATACAACCATCCGTTACGGAAATAAAAATTATTATGTGTAAAAAACAAAATGGCGGCTGTGTGAGTAACTTAAGACTTCCGGACAATTTAAATATGATATTTAGATATGTTTTTAACCCAGGAACAATGCCCTAAAATATTGGTAGGGAGTTCTGAAACACCCTGTATAATGGTTGAAAGTTGATTAAAGGTGGATCAACTTTGAAGCATTATAGCTTAGTATGGATTCAAAATATAAAAAAATCAAAAAGTGAATAAAACTGCTGAAGTCTTTATCCTTGATTTAAAAACCCCTACTCCTTTTATCGGACTTAAAATAAAGGCGCAAAATGGAGGCACTGAATGACGTTCTGAGAGCCCTTTCAGCCCCTTTTAACTTATTAAGGCCTATTTTGCCAGACGCGTCTCGTGCGTCTGACGCTCCGCGATGATCGCTCAGCGTCGATCGCTGGGGGCTATTTTCCCAGACGCGTCTATTCGTTGCGATTATTAGATCAGTGTGTGGTTGTCTTTGGTGGCGAAAGGAGTGGTGTCGGTGGTGTTGAAATGAGTACCGGTATTAAAAGACAAATAGTGAAGTATTTACTAGCGGAGGAGGTAGACGATGAACAAATTTTAGAAATGCTGTGTGAGCCTAGGGAAGAAGTGCGTGCTATGTTTTTAAATAGGTCTGAAGAGGGATATTTCAAAATATTAAGAGAAAAACACCTACGTTCCGATGAGGCCAAGTTCTCTGAGTTTTTCAGGCTTGATCTTACTCAATTCAACTTCGTGCTGAGTTTAATTGAAAATGAGTTGCTGAAACGGCTTCGATTAATTTGTCATCTTCACTGCTAAAACACCACTTTTGCGACATACAGTAGACTCCCTCTTATCCGGCCACCTCGGGACCAGGCCGTGGACGGATAATGAATTGGCCGGTTAAACCAATGTTCATTTAAGATCGCCAACCTACAATTTTGTATGGTCTGAATATAATTATCACTTGAAAAACAACTTTAAATACATTACTGTATATGATTTATAGCCAACATCCGACACCCATGAAATCCACAACAAACCTAAACTAATAATAATTCGTTTCATTGTGGTCTTCTGGATAGTAGGTTCAAACGCATTGACTTCCGATGGCATTCGTTTCCATCCAGGACGTTACATTTTAATTGTTTTAAGAAGGTCAGTATGAAATGACTTTGAATTGAATGATACGGTAGATAAGAAAACTACATTTCCGGCAGAACACGGCCGGTTAAAGCGATGTTGAAATAAAAAATGGCCGGTTAAAAAGATGTTATTTTTGTGTCAGGGCAGGCCGGTTAAAGCGGAGACCGGTTAAAAGGTGGCCGGTTAAGAGGGAGTCTACTGTATCACCAAACTTTAAAAACCGGGTCTAGAAACTACAACTAAAACTTGAACTAGAAGTCAACAATTGTCTTTCTTCCACTAATAATCGCGAGCGACTGCGTCTCCGTCTGCTCTAGGAGCAGAGGGCCACGTCAGACGCTAGCGGCTCAGTTACAGACGCTGGCGGCTGACGCGATAGACGCGTGTGGGAAAATAGACTAACCTGAAACAATGTAAAGCAGAGGGCAGCGATTGACGCGGAGCGATCATCGCGGAGCGTTAAGGTAGCATTCCTAAGCGACGACTCTAGCGACTCCAGCCGTACGGCTTTACCCGTGCTAACCATTACAGCTATAGCCGTCACGACTGTCACGCACCAGTTCACGCAAGTTTATCGTCATCCATTAGGAATAGCACAAAAACATAGTTCCAGTCGTCGCGGCTGATACGACTAGACTGCTCATGCAAGCAGTCTAGTTGTACGGCTCGAGCCGCCTCACTAGAGCCGCTTCCGTCGCGTCATAGGAATGAGTTTCGTATACTAACATGCGAAGCAGTATGAGTCATAGTCTCGCGGCTACAGCATAGACCTTTAAACATGTTTATATTTCTATGGGCTACAGCCGTACGACTGGGGTCGCTAGAGTCGTCGCTTAGGAATTCTACCTTTAGACGCACGAGACGCGTCTGGCAATAAAATAGGCCTTTAAACTACATCTTGTCTTGACCTTATGTAATCTCTGGCAATATAGTTAATAGATTTTATCATTTGATTCATATTATCAATCCTCGCTTCTGAAATCTGACCAGTTTAATGCAGTTTTTGTTGTTGTATTTTGTTATTAGTATTAGTACCTTTATAAAAGACCAATCATGTTGTGGAACAGTAAATCGAATATTGTAGTAAATTCTAATAAAAATTGTTTTGTTGAGAAAAACATATCATTTTGAAAATGATGTGCTTATTTGGACTACTTATCCTAGAAAGAAGTTTTGTTTAATGATGTTTAGGAAAGAATCAGTGATTAAATAGTAGAACTAAATTTTGTAATCTGTTATTGGTACAGTTTTAAAATGTGCAGCCTAATCACACAGGTTTACTCACTATTGATGTGAAATTTTTTAAACTATCAAATGTCTATAAGGAGTAATAAATCTAAAATAAAAAAAATCTTAAAATTACAGATTTTTCTTGAATTATGTAAAATAGAATGATGAACTATGTAAAATTAAACCTTTAATTTGCAAATTTTATGTGTTTTAACTTTAAATCAAATATAAAAATGCTGACAAAAGCTTAATTATACTAAAGTTTGACATGGTACTGAGATTTTGGTTCCGCAAAGACTGGGGGGCCAAATATTGGAGGAAGAACCTGAAAAGAAAGCTGCAACCGTTATACCATCCTGTACGCTACATTCTACTATACTACCACTCTTACTACGACACCTGCAGGTCGGATTTGACTTGCAAAAAAGCAATGAAGAGGTTACAGAAATACCATATTCTCAAGTATAAATATCCAGACATCGCATACAAGTAAATACACTTCTAAATAATTTTCTTTGTTTAAAACAATGTTGTCCTGAAAGAACAACAAGAAACAGTCTTGTTTTTTAAATGGCAATACAGTAACCAAGTATATTATTATTTTATGATTGTAAACTAAAATGAGTATAGTTTTAATTTTTTTAAACAGCAAAAACACTAACTACGACAATCAATACACATTATTTACACCACTTTAAAAATGTTAGTATCAGACTTTCATCTTTATTTTCTTTTTTAAACAAAGCATTTAGCATAGTTCACTATATATTGTAAAATTTATAATTATTAAAAATTTTTGCTTGTCAATTAATTTTAGAATCCACAAAGATTTGCTAAAACATAGATGGAGGTGATTCCAGTTGCTAATTTCAGAAAAAATTGCAACTTGTTTTTAAATTAACTACGTCCATTTAAAAATCTTAAAATATAAATACCTTAAAAATGGTAAACCATTTACCCTCAAACTTGAAGTGTAAAACTAATTTAAAATAAAAAAAAAAATAAATAAAAAAACTTAGAGATTTAGTTAGAAAACAGGTGGTCAATAAAAGTGATTACTCTGTAGAATTTTTTTTTTTTATCTAAGTAAACTAGCAGAGTTTGAGATTCTCAACAAGGTATATTTAATTGAATTTGAGATCTGTCATAGCTGCTTAGGCCAGTTCTCTGTTTTCTCTTCTTCTCCTCTCTTTGTCTTTTAAACAATTTATGAAATGTAAAATTGTATGACTCTATTCGTGTATGTACAAATCTTGATAATGATATTGATTGATAATAAATTTAAACAAAACCTTAAAAAAATTAAAAATTAAATGATGAAAACAATGATACAGTACCGAGATTGCAGAAAATGGACCTGCAAAATGATACAGTTATCGACTTTTAAATTTTTTGCATCCTTTCTAATTGTAAATTTGCACATTTCCATATAAGTTTTAAATAAAACAATAATGAAATTAGAAAAATTATAAGAAAAAATAAAAAGGCAGTTTTGATTTTTAAATATGTTATGATTATTATAATCCAACGAGGTGGCTTGTGCACAAATCGTGCATTTTATGATTCTGTATGAGAGAAACTAACTTAAAGTACATGTATGTTGGTTATGAAGTGACATAGGTCTATTTTTGTTTACTATCTGGCTTTAAAATTAATTTGAAGGTAAGTTTAATTATATGTTAAATTACAATTCACATTAAAGATTTTGTAATAAAAGTTGGTCAACATTTTAAAGCGCCCTCTAGAAATAAATCAATGGCCAGGGTGGCAAAGCCCAAAACGATATGACTTTTTTAATTACGATTCATCGACGCGCTACATCTTAAGGTTTAAAATGACACCTCAATCTTACAATCGGTTCAGTAGGTGGAGAGAAAAAGGGATGTAATAGACGAAACCCTTATAGAAATAAGTAGATAGAATTATTTAATCCAATGTAATCACAGCAAAACAATTTAGAAGAAGATAATTATTGCAGTTTTTGCATTGGAGGGGATGGTGTTGTGTATGAGGGCAGAGGCTGGGTCACCAAAGCACAATGCATGGACCCCAAGTTGGAGCAATACCTGGGCAACAGCTTGGATGTAGCTTACATCGGTGACTACAGAGGTGAGGATAGTTTGTATAAATATCTTCATAATTAACTTTACCATCAAGATGAGTTAGATAACCTGATATAGTTCGAGATGGAAGTCTAATTTTGTCTAACTGAAGCAACCATGAGAATTTTTTCCTGTTATACAGCGACTTCTTTCATACCACTCAAATATGTTGGAGAAAACACAAAATATCTCTTTTGCTTCCATCCTCACCCACCAACAACAGGGTTGGTTCAATACTTTATTTGTGTACCCCTTTTGGCATTCTAACAGTAACAATTCTTTGTCCGATTTCATTTCAATTTTCTAAAACAAAATATCTTTTAATTCACGTATTTATTTGTTACAGACGGGGCTCCTGATAGGATGAACGAAGCCGTCCACGAGCTCATTGAGTTTGGCATAGAGTTCAAGTACATTTGTCCTTATCCTGATGTAGTTGAGATAACGGAGATTGTGAAAACTATAGAAAAAGTAAAGAAATATAGATGAAATTTTTAATAATTCAACTACATAACTTGGCGTCTTAGTTACCAAAATTTCTGTTCTTTAAAATTTGTACTTTTCTCTTGACAATGTTACCTACTCATTTTGTTGTTATGGTTTGTAAAAGTCAGCATAAAATACTTCTACTAATTAAATTAGTTCAAGTTCAGCTCCATTAAATTAAATCCCAATGTAAAAAATAAAGCATTTCAACACTTTGAGAAGTAAAACAAACTTATAAGATGTTTTTTTTTTTTTTTTTTTTTTTTTTTAAAGAGGTTGGCGGACCTCTTTAAATGTAAATTGTAAATTGTAAATGTAAAATATAAATTGTAAATGTAAAATGTAAATTGTAATTTGTAAATTGTAAATTGTAAATGTAAATTGTAAGTTACATGTATTATGAAATTATTAGTAGTGATACTCACAACCCTTTCGAAAACATTTAGAGAATATACTTCCTGGAATAACAAGGAATTTAAGAACTAAAAATAAAGTGGAATTATTCATGTTTGACAAATTACATAGGGTGCACAGATGCAATAAATAAAATAAATATTCATGATTTATATAGTAACTGTTATTAATTAGCTTAGTTGAAATAATTTTAAAATTAAACTCTAAATACACAATAGTACTATTACAATACACACACGGTTAGTATTAATTTGAAAATAATCTTCAACAATTATAAGCCTAAAAATATATCATTTCAGAAAAAAATATCTTATACCGCCTAGTATAAGTGGGTTTAGTGCATCATGTTTCTAAGACACTGTCTATGGACAGAAAAAATTGATAAAACTGTACAGAAGAGTGCATGTTCAAAACAACAATCTAAATTATTGATAAGGTTTATCAAGTTTTGTAACTACAGATAACTGATAAGCCTGTAGCACTATATTTAAGTTTAAGTCAATGAAGTTCCAATTGTAAGAATACTTCTAAAACACGATGGGAAAAGGAAGAAAAAAAGAAGTTGAAAAGGAAAAAGAAAAAGAAGTAGAAGAAGAAAAAGAAGAAGAAATCACAGGTATTTTTTATCAATTTTAATAGATTAAATATATTTTGGAGTAATTGAGTAATGATACTGTTTGGTAAATTAAAATTTTTGTTAATGAGAAGAAGCAAAAACTGTAGGTGGAGGGTTAACATGTGACCAAAAATTGTATTACTTTTATCATTTTATTAACTTTACAATCTGTTGCATTTGAACAATAAGTACAGAGCAGTTGTGTCATGGCAGTTTTTGCAGTGGCGGAACGATTCACCTGGCCCAGGACAGAGGTATTTGGCGGCCTACGACCCCCCCCCTCGCGCCAAACAACACGTAGAAGAATTGTTTCTTTTATGATTTGAAATTGCCCAATTTAGAGTTTTTACTTTTTGAAAAGCTTTTTGAGGTTATATTGTGCTCTGCTAACTTGAGTAAAAACTTACATATTTAGTACCTATATTGAAATACTGCAGAAATAATACAGACATACTCACACGAATATTGTTTATTACCTACAAATATTCTTTGTTTTATAGTGTATTTTAGGTTAGGATAAAAAATAAAGATAAATATGCTGTTAAAGTAATAAAAACCACTAGTGGAGAGTAGGGGCAAAGGCCCCTAAAAATTGAAAATGGTGATGTCGTCTCCAAAATAAGTTTTAATTTATCACCTCCTTGCAGTATTACTGTATTTTTTCAAGCTCTAGTGTGAACTTACACAATTGGGTTTTCTAATAAAATATTTCCTAATCTTGACCACACTTTTTGGTGGTATCAAATCAGCAATTTACCAATAATTTCCCCTGTATTAAAAAACAGTAGTCTAGTTTGCGGAAAAAATAAAAATTATTGCACTATTATACTACCGAACGCGGAAAAAATAGTTTTAACCTCAAACTTGTTCATGATGAGTTTTCAACTCAAATAAATAAAATAGTTTAATACATCATAAGCCCATTAATACAGAACACTCCTTCACCATGGACCCCGTGCCCCCCAGTCCCCCACACTCGCCGTGACCCCATGCCTCCCCATGCTCCCGCTCACCTCTCCTGATCCGTGTTTCCTGTACCCCCTATGGCTCCGGGGCTCGAGTACCCTCATGCCCTCTATGTTCCTCGTTCCTCATGGTTCCCCAATGCCCCCATGCCCAACCAATTTTAGTTCCACCTACGTCTTTAGTAGGCCCCACCCCTCTTGCCCACATTGCCATGCCCCCATACCCACGTGCCCCATGCCCACCATTCCTCCCCGTGCACCCTATATCCCCATGCCCCCCCTAATCCCAGTGCCCCGACAACCCTCGTGCCCCCATGCCCCCTGTCTCCAGTGCCACCGACACCCCTCGTGCATCTCGTGTCCTTCGTGCCCCCATTACCCGAACCCCCTGTACACCCCATGGTCCCGTCCTGCCATCCTCGCCGTCCCTCCCGGTATTTCCATGCCCTGCCCTCATCGTTTCCCCTATTTCCCAAATGACTTTCCCGTGCCCCCGTACCCCCTTACCCTCCGTGCAACCGACGTCCCTCGTACATTGATTGTAGTCTATTTTGTCTGTTCATCAATGGAGTAGAACACTTATTGATATATTGTTAGTTTTTGCACACTATCATTTACATGAAAAACTGTACCCCGTCTTAATGGTTTAACGGGAGTTTATTGTTTCCCTATGACCTACGTAAAGAAAAAAGCAGAGAATGTATTAAACCAAAACAAAATATTCCTCATATGAAGGTTATCCAATGTTAGTAGTTTAAATATATTGATTCAGTCAAAAATAAACAAACTCTCTACAAAACGATTTAACTCTCTACTCTAGCCACTAAATATCCAATATATAAAGCAGTAACGTAATAACCAAACAACATTCACCGAGTAAAGATAATTTATTAACCATTATACAGTATTAACCATGCCACGTCTAATACAATTGAGGAGGTCTATGTAAAAAGGGCGTATGCCGGTATACGCCCTTTTTGCGGAGATGGCGTTTTCAGATTCCTTGTGTTTTCATTTGTAAGTCTGTGAAATTTCATGTTTGTATCTCTTTGTTTCACCTTCTACTGTCTGATTGTATCAGCTGATGTTTAGGTCTATGTAAAAAGGGCGTATGGCGGTATAACGCCCTTTTTGCGGAGATGGCGTTTTCAGATGCCTTGTGTTTTCATTTGTAAGTCTGTGAAATTTCATGTTTGTATCTCTTTGTTCACCTTCTACTGTCTGATTGTATCAGCTGATGTTTAGCCCGCCTATGTAAAAAGGATGTAATGTCTATGTAAAAAGGACTTATAAAAACATGTCTATGTAAAAAGGGCGTATGAAAAACATGGCGGCAAGCCATCTCCTGAAAAAGGGCATATGTAAGCATTTTTTGCAAAAGGAATTTCTTTAATATTTTAAAATAAACACTCCCACTTATAAATATAAAACGAATCACCGATTATTGAATATTATTTTATTAATAATAGTTTAAGTTGCCTAGGTTTCAGGTTAAAAGATACACTTGAATGAAGTTTTGCACACTCCATATCTCAATTGTTGGTTTTCAGACTACAGCCCTTTTTACATAGACCTCCTCAATTTTAACTTTTTTAATTTTAATTATAAATTTAATTTTAATGCTGAATATACCAGTTATTCTACTCCAGTTTCCTTAATGACATAGATGGGTTCAAGAAGATGAAATCCCCTTTGGATCCGTAATCCGTTTATGACTGTATTAGTGTTCTACTTTTGTATAGTGCATTGACAATTAAAAAAGTTATAATTATATAGTTATCTTAACTCAAAATATCTACTCAGTAAACAGCTGAGTTTATGATACAAAATATACACTGGAACATCTGCTTAATAACACGTGTAGATCTAAAAATCTTTTTCCCATTAGATTAACATTGGAACTTCAAGGTCCAATGTGGCGAAGCCCAGGTAACTTTTGATAATTCTGGTATTTTTCCTTGCGTCCTTGGCCCTCAAGCTTTAAAATGAGCCATCATACGTTACCCTATCTTTCTTCTAACTCGAGATATTTCGTGGGGACCGATTTGCTTACGGAATTATATATACTAGAGATCGCCTCCTGATCGAAATTCGATCAAAATTACGCTCCTTTCACACATCACGTTTTTAGCCGTGCGGGAAAAAACCGCACAATTTAAAAACCGTCCAAAACACTATACAAGTAATTGTCAGCTGGTTAAAAACCGTAAACGTGCCTGTGTGAAAGGTCTCATAAGATCCTATTGGAATGTACGTCGTACGATTAAAAATCGTACGGGCAAAACCGTGATGTGTGAAAGGGGCGTAACAGTTGATCTTTACCCATGAAGTTTAAAACATTTTTTAACTAAAACATCTGTTCTTCCTGCTTTTCTAGTAGTTTTTTTTACAACAGCTGTCTAATGATTCAATTAATTCTCCTTCCTCATAAGATTAACATTGAAACTTTGAAAGTTTGTGGGGCGGAGCCCTGGACTCCTACGTGAATTAGAATGTGATTCTGCTCATCTACAGAACTATACCTTTCTAACGCTATGCGCGGATTTCTTCTACATTGCGCAAGAGCTGAGAAAAAAGGAGGAAAAGAAACATGCTTGCCTATTAATATATAGATAGATTGCTTTACAAATATTTTTCGTATATAAAAGGCTTTATTTCATATATTATAGTTCATGAAACGGGGTTCTTAATAAAGTATACAATTCATAGGTCGTACAATTTTAAAGTGGTGTGAGGTCTTAAGCAGAAATACTAGAGTAAAGTACGTACGTAAGCACGTAGCACGGCAAATATTCATACTTGGCTTTAAACTACCTATTGAGTTAGGTCGCCATTTCAATAAAGGTATTAAAGGTATTAAAGTCCGATGAGAGTCAGTGTGGTGTTGCCAAATCGCGCTTTACTGTACCGTACCATATAATCATGGTGACGTGTAGCAGACTAAATCATTAAAGAATATGTTGAAAATTATGAAAACTAACATTAAAACATGAATTAGATGTTGACCTTTTCCAACACTAGCTGAACATTAAAACATTGTTATATAGGAATACCTATTTTGTAAGTCGAGAATTGTAGCTCGTTTCACCCTATATAGCTAGACATTTTCTGAACTGTCCAACAAGTTGAGGGCTAAATGATTTGGATAGTTTTCAAGTCTAATTTGTACTAATTTTGGTAATTTCTTCCTTCACTGTCGCAATTTTGAAGTCTTGTGTAGCGTTTTGTTGGATGCAAACCAAGGTGCGTTGACAATTTTTCTTAATAACTTTGATTGGTATCTTTGTAAAATTTTCTAGTTCAGGTTATTTTTAAATACAAGCTTAAACATAAAATTGAATAGAGCCACCTAAAAATATTATTTACCTAATATAAAAAAAAGTTTTGGATGATGAGTATCTTTACAAATAAAAATAAATTTAAATTTAGGGAAAATAGCAAACTTTAGAGCGTTTTACAAATACATAAACAAATTTCATCAATTCAGACCAAGGGTAATGGTGGTGTGGTCTAGATAAATTAGATACAGCTGTTAAAATAAGAAATCAAGTACAGGATTGATCGAGTCTTGCATCTTGGTTTTTTGAAGGGTGAGTGTGAATATTGTGGTAGATCAGATGAGGCGTAGCTTTGTTACTGACAAATAGCAGCTGATTCATTTGACAGGTTCATTAATTAGCAACCCAATGACTAAAAGTAGCTCCAAAGTCCAGTTTGCAACCATAAAAAGCTACTAACTTTTCTCAGGATCGAACAGGGAACCTTTAGATGGGAAGGCAACCTTTTTAACCCAGATACCCAGTCCAGTTCTGTGGTACGTATGTATAGCCAACACCAACACCTGCAACAAAATTACCACAGAGCATCAGACATGAATAAAGAAAGTCCAAGAAGAAGTTATAAAAAAGTTTAAGGGTTTATGGATCATAAGATCCTTAAATTTCATTGGGGATTTTAATTTTTGCAGTCTGTTAACCAGGTTTGTGTATGATTATTAGATTTACATTTAATTTTAGGTTTAACAAATACGGTTGTAGTAAAAAAATTCAAATTCAAACTCAAAAGTCTTAATCAAAAAGATCCCACTTGGAATTCTTGAATCAAGTATAGGAGTTGGGTTCAAAAAGTCCTCAGAAAGGCAGACCCCTCTTTCCTCAGGCTATACGCATTCCACGCAGGCTTTGCATTTGCCCCACACTCACCCAAGGCCAATTACACACCAGGTCGGAGTGCCCAGAAAGATGACGTCACAGAAGTGGTATGCCAGCTGATCAGTGTTGCTAAAAATGGGAAAATTACCCAATTTCCGGGGATTTAAGCGGAAGTTGGGTAAATATTCGTTTATTTTAAGGGATTACCATGTAATTATTGGGGAAATTCCATCAAAAGGGCATTATTTCAGATCAGCTGGCGCACTAGTAGTGTGACGTTTTAACAGTCATAGTTTAACAGGGTGAGTCTCGGTGGCGTAGTGGTTAGCGCGCCGGATTTCGGGACCATGGCAGCGATGTCGTGGGTTCGAATCCGCGTTCTGCCAGTAACTTTTATCAGTACCTTTCACCTTGTACTGTAGCGGCTCACCCCCTTACTTTGTTTAACACGTTGGCTACCGAACGTCACACATATGTGACGTAATGTTAAAAGAAAACCTTAAATATAGGCCAGCGTCACAGATATGTGTCGCTCAAGGTGTTTCCAGTATACCGACGACACATATATGGGACGCTCAGGTCAAATCCAGTGTACCGACGACACATATATGGGACGCAGTCACGGTTCAGTTAAATGACTTGCCACGTCCATTTGGTCCACTGAATTGACCTAAAACCTGTTTATCGGTCTATAGGAATGTGTGACACACATGTGTGTCGCTTGGTCTCTAGGTAGGACCTCAATTTGATTTTTTACAGATTTTCAAAGTTGGCCATCTTGTCTGTTTACATGCTGCCATTAGTGTTTGTTTACTAAACATGCCAGATGGCGTTTTTTATTGTGTGACACATTGTCCTGTATATTTTAGTATTTTTTAGTGTAGTAAGACTATTTTTCATTAATTTCCCAGTCATCCAACTCATGACACATATGTGAGACAGTCGGTCTATAGCAAACAAACATAATACAAAATATTACCATAGACTAACGTCACACATATGTGACGCAATAAAAATTCTAAAAGAGTACTAAAATAATTTTTTTCCAACTTTTATGAGCAAATATATATGTTACACATCAAATTATATTAAAGTAGTGAAACAAAATTTTTGGTCTCTGGGTTAGTGTTAGTCACAATGACTCGGTCTGTGGTGAGGGATCGAGTACTAGGATCGGTCTGCTGGGAACTTCCGGCGGCCCGAATTTCGTACCGTCGGTAGCCAACGTGTTAATACGATCCACGCACAGATCAATAGTCTATGTGGACGGGGCAAAGTAAGGCAAAAAGAGGTCCTCCAACCTCTTTGTAAAAAAAAGAAAAAGGGTGGTGGGGGGCATTCCGGCTTGGTGTGTAGTTGGCCTTAACTCACCCCACTGTTTCCCCAGATGAGCTGGGCCGCGTCGTGCCCCCGCTGGAGATGGTGACGCGGGTCCAGTGGGGCGCCGCCTCGCCAGGCTTCCCCGGGCTGCAGCCGCTAGAGCGCCCCGCGATGTCGGTGCTGCTGCGCTACTACACCGGGCCTGATGTATGCCACACCGCCGAGGAGTGTATCCCATGTGTGCGCGACATACAGAAGCGCCACCAGCACCAGCACTTGGTGGACATCGCTCACAAGTAGGTCACTACATGGTTCTATAAAATAAATTTCAGGAATAAAATGTAATTCTTATTTATAAATTTTAAGAAAATGAGGTTGAGGTTGATCTACCTTAGACTTATCTTTGATTTTTTTGAGTTTTATAGCCCAAAATTGTGCGTATTGAGAATGTTAATTACAGTATCATGCCTACTTCAGAACGTATTATTTCGAGGTCGTAATGGTTACCCAATACTTTTATGTCACAACCAACCCTTTGCTTATTTATCACAAAGCAATAATTTTCAGTGGGTAATTTAAGAATTTTTTATTCAAAATGTTTATGCTCATACTTAAGTTATATTGCTTACTCTTACTCTTACTCCCAGGGCCATTTATATCGCAGGTGATATTTAGCCGCACCAACAAATCTTCGCCAGGTTATCCGGTCCTCCGCATCTTCCTCTGAAGCCCCAATTCTTTCCATGTCTGCTTTAACTTGTTTCCACCATCTCTGTTTTGGTCTTCCTCACGGCCGCCTTCCAACAGTATTGTCCTTTAATATTTTTCTTATTCTGCAATCTTCACTCCTTCTTAGTACATGTCCTGCCCATCTGATTCTTCAACACTTAATTTCCCCTATTACATCAGTGCTGTTGTAAAGTTGTCTTAATTCTATATTGTGTCTTCTTCTCCAAACTCCTTGATCACATATAGGTCCATAAATCTTCCTAAGTACTTTATTTTCGAATATTATTAGTTTCTTTTCATCTTTCTTATTTATTTTCCACGTTTCTGATCCGTAAAGGAGGACTGGGCAAATTATTGTTTTGTATAACCTGACTTTTGTTTTGTGGGATAAAGATTTGGACGATAGTAATCTATTGCATGCATGGAAGCATTTGTTTGCAGAATTTATTCGGCTTTGAATCTCTAATTCATCGGTATTTTGATTGGATATCATTACTCCTAGATATTTAAAACTGTTGACTTTATCAAATGTGTGACCATCAATTTTAAAAGGTTCTTCAGAATTATCTGTGTTTCTTGTGAAATGTATGTACTTGGTTTTAGAATCGTTTGTTTTTAAGCCTACTTTTTCTGCTTCTCTCATAAATATTTCAGTTAGAGTCTTGAGATCTTCTAATTTTTCCGTGATTATAACAACATCATCTGCAAAGGCTAAAATGTTTATTCTGGTTCCTACTTCAACTCCTGCGTCCATTTCAGCTACCTTCTGTATGGCTTCTTCAATAGCAAAATTAAACAGAACAGGTGATAGCCTGAGTTCAAAGTTATATTGAACGTTTCAAAATAAATTATCTCTATATCTGTTATCCAAATCCAAAGTAAACTCAAGCAGAATTTAAAACAGAAACTGAGGAAAAAAGTTGACCACTCAGTGATGAGTCCCCTCTTGTCTTAGAAAAAATATCATTAGTAAACATTGGGTTCATTGAATTTATATTTATTATTTAATTAAGTAATACTGTATTCAAGATGTAGTGATGAATTCTGAATAGACGGTCAAATAGAAGTAAAAGGTTATTCCATGACTCTCAACCGATGAATAATTGGATGTAATTAAAATCCACTCCTTAACTGTATTTATGATGTTTACACATGCATTAGGTCTTGAAATATACAGTAAGTGTCTGCCCATCAACTGACAAATACATTTTTTATACTGAACAATAGTTTCCTGGTAGGACCTGATGGGACGATCTTCGAAGGAAGAGGATGGACTCAGAGCGAGAGTCCGGACTTTGAGATGAAAAAGTTAAATCATGAATATAAAAAAGCGAGGGTTACCCAGGAATCTAACATCAACTTAGCGTACATCGGGAACTACGATGGAGGTAATAAACCGTACTTAAAACTTCAACCACAACATTTAAGTTACATTTGTCACATTTTCAACATTATGGAATGGGTCAACCCATGTCTAATTTAGGTTATTTATATTATTTTTATTACCAATTATGGCAACAAAGATGTTAGAAGTAGATATTAACAATTAAATAATTTTTTTAATGTTCTTTAGAGAACTTCTATTTGAGATAACTTACAAGAGACAGGTCGGTTTGATATTGATTTGACATAAGAAAAGTCATTTTATGTAAAAAGCCATAAACCTAGTTTAAATATGCAACATATATGATTATTTTTTTCTGATTGATAAAACTATGGTTTGCCAAGTGAAAGTTGATTTTAAAACACCATATAAATGTAAATTCATTGTCACAACTTATATGATAATGACTCAAAGCTTAATCTGGTTTAAAAATAAATACTAAACATTAAAAAGAATTTTATGTACGCAATTGGGAAAATAACTATGTTGTGAGAACAGTGTTTTTTTGCTGTATTAGTCAAATCTATACATGAAACTTTTAATGTTTTTGGTTTCATTGGATGGAGCTTGCTTTGAAGTTTTTAAAGTAAATTGGTAGTTTTTCATCCAAACGTAGGGGCATTACAAAACCTTAAAGTTTTTAAGCCATGCCCTCACTGGCCAAACATTTGTGATGAACTTGTTCAACGAATACAAAAAATCAACCAACATTTCAAACAGAAAATTACTGACCACATGATTTATATTGGAAATAAATAAACACAAACAATCAACTGGTTGGCTAACTTGTTTGGCCAATGTGGGCGTGGCTTAACTCTCCCATTGGGTTAACATTGGTCAGGGAATCTACAATATAATAAGGTAAGTGACATAAAAGTACCGTATCTATAAGAAACCAGATAGGTGACACCAACACTTGATTGAAGTGGTCCTGCATCTCTGATGTCATGTAGTTTATCTTGAAACATAAGTGGTTTGCTTTGAATATTTTAAGTGCTGCACCTCTGGACGTCATTGATTTTGTCATTGTTTTTGTTGATGTCACCTAAATCCTTTTCATTTTTAGATTTCTTGGGTAACATAAACAACAACAAATACATAACAAATCAGTGACATTAGTGCTTCAGATAATAATAACGCCCCTTTCACACATCACGGTTTTTCCCGTATGATTAAAAATCACACAGCGGACATTCCAATAGTGGCGCGAAGAATCTTATGAGACCTTTCACACAGGCACGGTGACGGTTTTTAACCGAACTGCTACCGTGATGCAGCTGCCATTTGCCACTAAAATGGGGCGGTCGCCATCCTGTCCAACAGCGTAATAGCGCATTGGAGTTTATAGCCCCTTTCACATGGAATGGTTTCAGTCATTCCTCAGTTCACAAGGGGAGTGCGTGTTGCTTGTTGAAAGATGAATGATATCAATGCGGAAGTGCCTATATCTTTGGTATAGAGTCTAAACATGTGCTTTGGGACAAGAGTTAAAAAAAAAAAAAAAATACCATTAAAGAACTTTTTCATCCCTTCTCAGGCCTTCAAATAATGTATAAAAAAGCCCTGCTTCCTCTCTTTTGTGGTTAATTGGGTGCACCTAGTAAACACGACAACTTCTCCTTAGTCTCTTCCTCTGTCTGTACCACAACCACAGGTCAATCGCTTGTTCTTGATTCATTTCAATGACAAAGTACAATACACAGGCACATACAACTGACACTGTGAATAGCCAACTGAAGTCCCACGCTACGGCGCGCCATACCTGTGCCGTCCCAGCCCGACCGTACTATGTGAAAACTACTTGGATGGTTTTTAAATCGTGCGGTTTTTCCCGCACAGCTAAAAAAAGTGCCGTGTGAAAGGAGCGTAACAGTCAAATACGTAATGTAACATAAGGTGAGACGTAACAACAACATCTATAGATGTAGATGTAACAGTAAGATGATGTAACAGTAAGATGAGACGTACTTGGGGCTTGGAATTGTAGTTTTCACCTACCGGTGGAGTAGGGCTTATTCCCACACAGCACAAGTACATCCCCAGGAGTTCCTAAACATATCCTTATGGGATATTGGAATATCCCGGGGAAATCCTTAATATCCCCAATATTCTCAAAAAGTCATCCCAGGGATCTCCTGGGGATATTGAATGTCCGCGCATATCCCGCGTTTTGGGATATCCTTTCGGGATATCCTTAGGATATTCAAATATCCCTATGGGATGTCGTTAAAAACTGGTCTAAAACTTGTAAATTGTAACTATTTTCATCAAAGTTTATAAATAAATGCATTTCTGCTAACGAACAAATTACAAAAATGAAAATAATTTGGAGCAAAAAGTATAAGCCCATGCCAGGATTTGAACCTGTGACTTCACACTCAATGACCTGACGCTCTAACCTATTGAGCCAACTGACCTGTGCTCTGAGATGTTCTCATTTACTATTAAGTATTGAAATTTGACCTTCATTGGTGCAATTGGAAGTTTTGCGAGTCAAAGTAAAAAAGTTAGCCTAAATTTGAAGTAACTTTACAAATTGACTATTTTCACATTTTTAAAAATTTTGAAATAAAATAGCAAAACCTTTTGAATGTGAACTGTTATATGTAATTTGGATTGTATATTTTAACACAAAAAGATTATTAATTATACTTGATATATTTTAATTTGAGTAAATTCACTACATTTTATTTGATGTAGTTTGACCTTTTGAAAGTGTATTTGATGTAAAATAGATACCTATCCTGTGTACGTTATGGTGTGTAATGGTAAATCGAGATATCCCAGCGTAAACCCAAATATCCCCAATATTTTCTAAGTCATTCCAAGGATATCCTAGGAATATTGCAAATCATACATTTTGGGATATCCTTTCACGATATCCCCAGGACATTGAATATTTTTAAGAGATATCCTTCGAGACCCATCTGGAACTCCTGTCATGAAGAGAGGCAGCCATGGCATTGCTTATGAAAATTTCCCATACTTTTTACTAAGAGTTATTTTCAGAGGTTTTCATTAAAGAAAATTATTTATTAAAACTTTAGTTTATAGTGAATGACCTATACACTATTTTGCATTATAGCTTTAATCACTGACATTTCCTATGGATGTTCTTTGTAGATTCTTTCAACTATAATGTTTGAATTCAAACAAATCTATTTGGCTTGTAAACAATGTTATTATCTAATGTTATTAGATTGTTTAATTAATTTTTCTGGACCTATATGATACAAGTTTATTTAGTATTTCAATAATTTACACTGTGTCAACAGATATTTACTTGGGAAATCCTGAGAATATCCTGAGGATGTGAACGATTTTATAGAATTTAATTAAAACTATGCTTACGGACATATTCCAGGGACTTCCCCAGGAGCTCTTTTCAGAAGTTTTCGAAAAGAGGCCTCAAAGAAAAATGGTTGAATGACTTGATGATTTTAGACTTTTAGCAAAACCCCTATTTTGAATGTTTGAACTAAATTGGAAAAAAAACGCACATATCCTAGGGATATCCTTGGAATATGGCCGTTTACGCAGGCCTGACACATTGGGATATCTCTGGAATATCCTTTGAAATTTTGTTTGACGGGTGTCTTATAGCCAAAAAAGTAAAACAAATCCATTTTAAACCTGTTTTGTTTGAATTTGTTTAATTTTAGTCCTATTTACGTAAAAAGTTTGTATTTCTATTAAAGTCCTTTTGGGAATATCCTTCATATCCCGGGATCTGAATAGGATATTTGGGACTCGTTTGGGATATCCTGGGGAAATCTTGTGCTCAGTGGGTTCTAGTTTTCGGTGACTTTGGTAAGAAGATTAATTGATTTTCAATTTTAACAACTGTAAAAAAGTATACACAGCAGGCCCACCTACACCAGGAGAACACCTATCCATTTATTCTAAAGAGGTTGTTAAACAATGGAAGGTACACTGTTAACAAACTGCATCTAAAGGCCATATAACATTAAAGTATACCAATTATTTTAATCATTTCTCAATATTAAAACCAAATTGCTTGATTTTGAGCAACTGGTCTATTAGTACTAATAACAGACTAATATTGGTAACAATTAAAAGAAATATTATTTTTCAGAGGGAAAAGTGACAGATGAAATGAAAAAATCTATTCAGGACATTATAGACTATGGAGTGAAGTGTAAGCAAATAGTAGAAAAGTATAAGTTTATGTACGTACATGAAGTTCTGTGAAGTGTATTGTTTTGAAAGCTTTTGTAATAAGTCGAGGGGTGTTGACGATAGTTATTCAAGTGCAGATTTAAGGCCACTAGTAACAAGAAAGTCTTTTCTAGTGACAAATATATTAGATAAGGTTGTATTAAGTTTGGGAAACGTAGAGTTATATACCCCACCCCCCAAATAAATCTCTTCTTAAAGAAATTTAGACATAGTGCTCTACATTAATTTAATACAAATGTAGGCCTAACATAAATATTTAAGAAAGCTTCAATGTCAGGTAAAGACGTTGGTTTTCAAATTGTTAACATATTCTGTATTGATATAAATGTTAGGTATTAAATATTTTATATATGGATTTATTTATATTTTATATAAATCCTTAGGATATATTAAATTAAATCACTTAAAAAATTTGTGAACATTAAAATTTTAATAATTGCTCTGAAGAAAATAGCTATTTGACAATTTTCTTCCAAATGGCCATTAAAACTGTTTAGCAGCCAATTAAACAAGTAATTAAAAAAGTAACAAAATATGTTTTAATTTAGTAAATTTATTTTTTATTGTGGGGAAAAAGGGTTTAACTGAGCAATCTACTACAAATTGATACACATTAATGTTACTAAAAAAATAATAATGTTGAACAAAACATTAACTATACAGCTTATATGTAACTCTAAAGGTGCGTTTACACCAGAGGTTGACATCCAAAAGTTGTTGACTTTTGCCATATTGAATATACCAGGAAAAGTTGTAAACTTTTGGTTGTCAACCTCTGGTGTTAAAACATCTTAAGCTGGGAATTGTGTATAAGGAAGTTCTTTCAGTGTGTTAATCCGTATTACTAAGTGCATTAGTTAGGTAATGTTAAATAAAGGGAATAAGTAATTACAGTATTACTGCTTAAGCAATTAAGTTCACTTTTATTTCTTTAACACAGGGAAACCTTTCATTGCCTGTATCTCCGAAACCTTTCAGTAAAATATAAAACACTCAAGAATAAAACTGTCTTATAATTTAAGAACATCTCACCCAATAAAATTATTATTTACACATAAATGGACTAAATTTCCCATTAAGGCGTACAAATAATAATTAATTATTTTTATGTCACAATAAAAGAATGTTCTTAAAACTTAATTTAAAAACAGTTTTATTCCTAGAATTATTTTTATCTTCTGAATGGTTTAGGAGGCATAGACATTTAAAGTTTGAAACATATTCCAAATAAGGGATTAAAATTAATTTCAATTGCCTTTAGCTTACTGACAACTATGTTCCAAAAAAATATAACGATTAAAAACTTTTTGAAATTATGTATAAAATAAAAAAAGACATACAGTAAATGGGTTAGTAGTACAAACTTTTAATTGGGCTGCCACATTGGAAAGTGGCAGAGATAAAAACCAAATTTGAAAATCACCACAATAAAGAACGTTTCTATTTATTTATTTATTTTGCAATTCCTATATAATTCTCGCCACATAAGTTGACGAATGGTAAAAAAATGGTCAAAATGAGCGAGGGGGGAGTGGGTACTTTTCCAAAAACATCTAATTAATGTTGCAGCTGATTATCCAATAATTTTAACTAATTCAGCAAGTGAGGTGGCAAGGCTCAGGCCTATAGTAAGGTTCACAAAAATAGTCCGATGAGAGTTAATGCAATGTTGCCAAGTCTATCCAGAAATACTATTTTATTCTATATTACACATGGTAAACAGAACCACAAATGACAACATTGCAGGGCTAGAGCGGGGTCTACATAAACTTAAAGAGGTTGAGGGGGGTCACAGCTGTTAAAATTTCCATCGGAATATTTTTGCGAACCTTACTATAGTATAGTTTATTACTAAAACAGCTGTCACATTTATATAGACCCTCCTGCATATTGTGTCGTACTTTTTTAAATAGTTAAAAAATCGTATTAAAATATTAATTTCTATATTAGCATAAAACATGCAACATTCTAAATAATTAAGACTAGTGTCAGTGTTCATTTGCTACATTATTCCTTGCAAGATCAAAGGAGTTTTATAAAACCAATATCAAACCAATAAAAAATGTTGAAAGGTATGTCTGCACTTTGCAAAAAGTTAGCGGATGAAAAGTGATTTAAAGAAAAGCAATAACACGGAGGCTGCTGCCAATATTTGAACATGAGATTGGAAACTTTGGACCATCATCGACATTGGCAATCTCAGGTACTGTAACTATTACTTTGCGTTTGATCAGGACATATTTTACCTTTCTCAAGCTTAAGAGTAAAACCATATCAATTTGTTTTTACGACATTTTTCCATTGAGTTCACATGTAGGGATTCCACAAGATGAAAAGAAAATGTATTTAACATTCAGAGTAATACTAGGTTACTGCTTTATGACTTTAGTTATTTAATAGTTTATAGTCGTACTTAAAAATTACATAGTTTAAAAAATTTCAGTGGGCTACACTTAAAATTTGAAATTAATCATCGTACTTAAATTAATTAAATTATCCTGAGAGATAACCATCTCAGTTTATTCCCCGGTTTTACTACATTGACTGTCATAGTAACACGTTGATGGGAACTTTTACATCATTCTCTTTACTACACCTGCATTTTACAGTAGGTCCTAGCGTTAAACTTTATTTGTAAACCTTGCTATGACAAAAGTTTATGTTTCACCACTATTACAAGAAAAATAAGAACATACGTTTAAGCTATATTTTGCATTATAGATCTATATTTAGCCATCTATATTGGCTAAAAAACACAGATTTCAATTAAAGACTAAACCGATCAATTGACTTTAAGGCAAAAAATCCCATTTCAGTGAATTGTACAGTAAGGTTTTTCCGTATACTATGTCAAACTGGAAAATCTTTTAATGATGATAAACACTATGCTTACATGGAATGAGAGGCATAGACTTTTGGAAGGACTTTTAGAAAGAGGAAGGAAGGATTTTTGCCTCAATTTTCTAAAAAAAGTAAATATATAAAAATAACTAACAATATGAAAGTTTTTACCATTGCATACCTTATTATACCACGTTCAAAATAAATGTGCGGTCGAAACGCAGATTTCAATCCCCCCATTTTCCCATTCCTCCCGTTGCCAAGAATCCAACCAATCAGTATCACTGAGAATTACTACAGCTGTTTAATATCTTATGTCACTTTATGCCAATGATGAAGGAAGTAAGAGCTAGAACCTGGTCACAACAGTTGCGCCCAACTGTATCTGCGTACGTCCGCAGATAGGAAAATAAATTTTAAGCTTAATGAAATTAAGGAAAGTCGGCAAGCGCCATTGGAAGTCTCCAGACCTTTCACAGTAGATGAGCTGGATGTGGCGATTGATGCTGTGCCAATTGGCAAAGCAGCAGGTATGGATGAAATCTTCCCGGAGTTCATAAAACACTTGGGTAAAAAGGCTAGACAGTGGCTTCTTGCAGTTTTTAATTCCATAAGGGAAACCGGCGACTTGCCTGGTATATTTAGAAGATCAAAAATAATAGCTGTCTTGAAGCCAAATAAAGATCCACAACTGCCAGAAAGTTACCGACCCATAGCTCTTCTTAGTGTCTGTTATAAGCTGCTCGAGAGGTTGATATACAACAGAATCCTCCCTGTTCTGGATTCCAGCATCCCCGTCGAACAAGCTGGGTTTAGGCCTGGGCGCAACTGTTGCAACTGCGCAACTGGGCTGACCAGGTTCTAGCTCTTACTTCCTTCATCGAGAATGGGTTTGAGCGAAAACTGAAAACCTCTGTTGCTTTTTTAGATCTTACTGCAGCTTATGACACTGTCTGGAGAAAAGGCCTTCTCATTAAATTTTATAACCTGATTCCTTGCCCTTTCCTGTTGCGTCTCCTCAACTCGATGCTCTCCAATAGGGTGATTAAAGTATATTTGGGACGCAAGGAAAGTACTTTTAGGCAATTAAAAGATGGCCTGCCACAGGGGTCAGTGCTTCCCCCGTTGCTGTTTAATGTGTATACTGCCGACATGCCTGACACTTGCTCCTTAAAGTTTGCCTATGCGGATGATATTGCACTGGCTTATCAGCACAAGGAATTCCGACACGCTGAGGAAGTACTAACAAATGACCTCAAGACCCTCGGTGAATACTTTAAGGCCTGGAAGCTAAATCCAAACCCAACTAAAACCGAGGTATCTTGCTTTCACTTGAACAATAGACTAGCCCACCAAAAGCTTAAAATCTTATTTGACGGTGTTGAGCTAAAGCACAATGATCACCCACAGTACCTGGGAGTCACTTTAGATCGGTCTCTCACTTTCAAAAGCCACCTACAAAAGACAGCAGCCAAGGTGAGAGCTAGGACTAACATTGTCCATCACCTTGCTGGCTCCACATGGGAAGATAATGCACAAGCTCTGCGAACCACTGCTTTGTCCCTGGTTTACTCAACCGTAGAGTACTGTGCTCCCGTGTGGCTGAACAGTGTGCATGTCAGAGAGATCGACGTCCAACTGAACAGGACTATGAGAGCCATAAGTGGTACATTCATGGCAACACCTGTACCCTGGCTCCCAGTGCTGTGTAATATCGCTCCACCTGAAATAAGACGAAGGGAGGCACTTACTAGAGAATATAATAAGATCGTATCCAATCCACAGCTACCTATCCATGATTACCTACCCCAGGAGACGGGCAGATTGAGGTCCCGAAGACCACCACTGCGGACAGCATCCCAGTTGACGGAGACAAACTTTTCCATCCATACCGACTGGACTTCCTCCTGGGACTCTTTCCAAGGCCGGAATCAATTTTTAATTGCTGACCCAACCTTAGCAGTAAGTGGTATGGATCTTCCTCGGAAGCAGTGGACCGTTCTCAATCGATTCCGCACTGGTGTGGGAAGATGTAATTATTGGAAATACAAATGGGGAATGACAGAAGACCAGTCATGCCGCTGTGGAGCGGAGTTGCAGACTATGACTCACATAGTCAATGAGTGCCCTTTGAGTGCTTTCCCCGAAGGATTGATTGGGCTGCATTGTTCAAGTGAAGCTGGGCTGCAATGGCTTAGCGCCCTGGATTTAGCTTTGTAAAGAGAGATCATAACTTTATGTTTTTAGTTTAGTTTTTAAATTTTTTGACGCAGGTGCTAAGCACCTCAGAGAATGTATTATATTTTTCTGAAGTTGGTGGCTGGCTATTAATGCCATACGATATATATATAAATATACTTTATGCCAATGTTTTGCTTTTATGTAAACAAATGATCTAATTTTGACATTTGATATGTAATGAGAAGCGCTTTCAACGGCAAGTAGAAGTAACACGATAATCAGTGCCAAGGAATCTATACTTATTTAATACGTTAAGGGTTTTTTTGTCTTGAGAACTCCTCCTACAATTTTCAACCGATTTTCAAGTTTTTGGTGTCATTGGATAGGGCTTGGTCTGTAGTTGTTTCCGCCAAAAAATCATGAGAATCAGACTGGAAATAAAGGCGCTATCCACCATAGAAATCTCAAAATTTCCCATTTAAATAACATTGGGATTGAATAAAGCATTTTAAACATGTGTTAATAATCATCTGTAAATACGTGTAGTTTTTGGTAATTACAGATATTCACAATATTGGATTGGTTGGATGTCATTGATGTAGAGCTAAAGTAACATTTGTACTGTATTAAAATAAATTGCTCGATTTTGAGCAAAACATATACTAGTCTAAAATAAATAGTGCTATTTTCTATTCTGAATTTTAAGGGCGAACTTAAAATAACGTCTGATTGTGAAGGATTTTGGGGAATTGTGGGGATTTGAGGAAGGTGTTTAGGAAATTTTCCTTATGGTGGGAAATACAATTCTTTTAACCGCTTATTTATTTTGAACGGGGTAACTTATAACTCTGGTCGAAAAACATGTGTTTTCCCGACTACTACCCGATCCATTAAAATTAATCAATTAAGGTTGAGATGCTGACTTTTGTTTCAATATCTAAGGAATCAAATATTTATGATCTTTTAAGTACTACGGATTTAATAATAATAATAATAATAGAAAAAAAGAGAAAAAAGGAAATAAAACAGGTGTTTACACAAAACAGCTAAAACTGCAAATAATAAATATCTACAATACAGTAAAGTTTATCACAATTATATGTTTTCAAAAAAATGAAAGTAGCCTATTTTTTTAATGAAATCAGAACATAAATTATAAGCCAAGAGACTGGACCATTCACATTTTAATAAACGTGGAAAGTTTGTCGAGGCAGTTGGTGTGAATCATCCGCAATTTGTTTTCTTTGCTTGAAATTGCTTTCTGGAATTGCTCAATCGTTACCTTAAATCTCCTCAGTGCTAATTACCAATTCCTAGCTTTTATTATAAAGGGGATAAGATACACTTAGGGCCACCATGCATTTTTAGAGAAATTAAGGAATACGTTTATTTACAGAACTTAATTCCTAAAACTGCAAAATGTTAAGCAGCCAATTTACCTAATAATTAATTACAAACCTCGTACTCATTTGCTCATGTGCCAAAAGTGATCTATTTGGATAACATTATTAATAGTGTTGTTTTATAACCATGTTGTCAACAAAACTGAATTCAAGACAGTTTTATAGGACAGGTTTTCTTTATTTCTAAATACTGTATATTCATAAAGTCACATGAAAAGATAAAAGTAGGTGATGGGAATTGCAGAGATTTTTTTATTTCTCCGTCTCAATTATTACTTGCTTGAGTTGTTCAGTTGTTGTTTCAATCATAATAAAACACCCGCTTCATGAACAAATATCAATAGCCTTTTATAATTTAATGACATGAATTATAAATCTTAGAAATCCGTTGAATGATCATAATTTCGTTCATATTAATAGATGCAAGGACTAATTTCATATGGTAAAACCTATGCTCTTTTTAATTTTCTTACAATTGAGAAAGAATTTAAAATCTTTTGCCAGAAAAGTAAAATTTATATTGCAAATCATAAAAAGCTTTGTAGCAGATGCTACGGTTCTACTGATGCAACTTAGTGTTTATACACGGCCAAATCGCCGTGTCATGCGGACAAATTGTAGGTTTGAGCGGCGATGTTTTGCCCTTGTGTCAACAATAACCACTTTTTCTCCTCTTGACAAATTGTTGGGCCCTACGAAACCCACTATTTTACTTGCAAATTGTCCTTTGCTCGTTAAAACACTTTCCTTTATGTATGGATAATTAATTAAAAAATAAAATAATAATCTTATCATTGTTTGTATGTTCTGTTTCCACAAAGAATAGAAATAGCCTACAAATGAGTTTTAACTATGCAGATGATATTTTTAAAATATTGATGAACTTCTTTGGCTGTTGGCACCACAATGAGATCCAATCCTAATCCAAATTCCTCCTGATCTAATTTAAATTTTGGCAATAGCTATTAACAATTTTTTTATTGCCTCTATACCCAATAAGAAAACTGTTATATATATTGTAGTAGTTGGTTTTTAAGAGACCTGGAACAGTTCAATTACTTCATATGATGATCTCAAATCGTCGGCAGTTATCGAAATGATTTTGCAATGTAGGACATTAGTAGTGTGTTTTGGTTACTTCTGGACCGGAAGTCGTGCCATCTGCCCGAGCAGCTGCTCGAGCAGCTGGCGCCAGCTGCTATGTCACATAGCTTCCGGTGGGGGTTAGAGTGTATATATGAGATGCTGTAGTTATATTTTATGCCATATAGGTCGGGGTGGAGATGGCGATAGTGTTGGCGTTAGGGTGAAGTGAATTTGCGCATAAAATTAAAAGTTAGTTAAAAATTGAAATTCGTCGGTGTTAACGAAACTCTAACAGTTGAACAAAAATTAAGAGTTAGTTTAAAATTGAAATTCAAACTTATAATTGGGATCTGGAAAATATGTCAAGGTCATCCAGAGTAAGTTTTAAAAAATTCTATCCAACTATCACTAGAAATAGTTTTAAGTTGAAGTAGTTGGTGATAGCGGGATAATTGATTCGTGCCATGGGAGAGGTGTTTATCGTATGAAAGTTGGCGATCGAATGAGAAATGCCGCCTAGGGAGAGGGCTTATAAAACGGCAACCTCCCCCCACCACCCCTTCCCCCACTCCTTTAGACCAATAACCGGTTGCCGACACTATGTGGTAAAACTGAACCAGACATGGCGGCCGCCATGGATAATTCTAACCTCAAATCTTAGCTCAGCTGAAGAGAATAGAGGAGCATGAAGTAGGAATTGTGGTGACAGCGCTTATATGAGGAATAGTAGGGGTAAAATAAAAAAAACTTGTTGAACACAGTCGATAGGTGTAACAAGTTTAAAGTTGTTGAATTGTAACATAGAATGTAAAATGTTGTAAATAACATTATCATCAACATTAACCTGCGAAGTCTTTGAGTATAATGGGTTAAAACTGTACTTCTTCCTAATTCTATTTAAATTAGTTCTACACTTTGAAATTGAAGGTTTAGAAGTACTTTGTAATATGTGTTGTGTTCGCAAAAGCTTTAATTTTAAACATTGTGCAGTCATTATAACCGATGTGTTAAGTTCAGAAGTTAAAAGAAGACTGAGATATAAAATGAAGTGTAAAAGAAATTGAAACAGAACGCCAGAGTAGTAATTTTATAGGTTAGAATTTACGAAGGCTATTCCATGGATAATTCTAACCTCAAACCTAGTAAGTGAAGTAGTCATAACATAAAACTAACGAGAGATGATGACCGAGCGGATGCGAGGCAATGAATGTTTGTAGCGCGATAAACTACCCACCTTTATAGAGGCAATAACTCCAGCCAGATGGCGGCAGATGGCAAGCAAATGACTGGTTGACCGACTTTCACCTGAGTAGTAAGAGAAGTAGGGTTCTGTGTCTATCCCTACTCTTTGGGGTCAATGACCGACCGGAAAGGTCAATGACCTCCCCCCCCCTCCCCCCCCTCCCCCCCCCTCCCCCCCCTCCCTCCCTCCCCCCCCCGAAAAAATGGAGCCCCCCCCCCTTCCCCCACTCCTTCCCCTACTCCTCTGGGTCAATGGCCGGTCACCACCTTTCCCTACTCCTTCTAGGCCAATGACCGGTCACCACCGGTTGCTGACTCTATGTGGTGAAACCAGACCAAACATGGCAGCTGCCATGGATAATTCTAACCTCAAACCTGCTGCGCATACAACGAGTTCTCCGGACCGGAATCAGTCCATGCTATGCGCATGCGCCTAGTCCTGTATTACTCACTTTAGCGCTACTGCACATGGATAATTCTAACCTCAAACCTTGGTTTTGTGTTGTTGCGCATGTGCCGCTCCCCACTCCTTTGCCTTCCTTTTACACTGCTGCGAACTGGACTGGATTGAACACTGTACTGGAGTGAAACAACTTCCCCCACTACTCGAGAATCCGAGGAGCAATACGAGCCTGATCTTAGCGTCAGTCGTCAACAAACTTTCATAGCGAAAGGTTGTTGGCGACTCAGCAAGAGGTTTCAAATATATAGTAGGCCTATATATATTTGAACTTCTTCTACTACGTTGCGTTTTTTAATGCAATGTAGTATGTGTGTGTGTGTGTGTTTAGTTTTAAGTTGTATTTAATTTAAGAAATAATTTGCGCATTGCGATGTTAGTTATAAGTTGGGTTTAGCATTAAGGTGTATTAATTTTTAAGAATAATGATGGTATTTAGCATTAAGGTGTATTAATTTTAAGAATAATGATGGTATTTGGTTGTGTTGAATTATTTGGTTTTTAATAATGATGTGTTGGTACTAATAATTTATGTTTGTTTTGTGCATTTGTTTTGCCTTACAGCTAGATGTTAGGGGGTAGATTAACTGTAAATTCAGAAGTTCAGTTGAACTTCATTTAAAATGGGTGGGACATCCGCAAGTCGGACTTTTTTTTTGCATTTTGTTTAGGAATATGATGGGTGGGATTAGTTTGGGTGGGGTTAGAGTTGCGTTTCTGCATTAACTGTTCCAGTTTCCCTGAAATTAATGGTTACGCTTTGATGCGGACGGGAAGTTACGCTTTGATGCGGACGGCCCAGGGACCTCCCTTGCAGAACGTAACTAGTGGGTTGGGAGTGGGAACCGCTAGGCAAACAGGGTGGTGGGAACAGTATTACTGTTTCCATCACCTTGGATCATTATAAATCTTGAATGACCTTGACCCACTTTCGGAAGGGTCAATGACCCCCCCCCCCCGAAAAAATGGAGTCGATTCCCCCCCCCTCCCCCTCCCCCCCCTCCCCCCCCTCCCCCCCCGAAAAAATGGAGTCGATTCCCCCCCCCCCTTCCCCCACTCCTACCCCCACTCCTTCCCCCACTACGGGTGAACGACCGGTCATGACCTGAAAAATTAAAATGGCTATAACTTGATAATGGATTGACGGATTTGGACAAGCGATACATCATTGAAAAGGTCTATGTAAGACAAACATTTTGGTAAAAGAAGAATTTGGTTATCTTATTTTAGTCAAAAGTTATGCGAATTATTTTAAATAAATACCTTCTCTTTCCCCTTTTCCCCCACCTACCAGGTCAATAATCAGTCTCGGCCAGCTGCTACCCCTCTCATTTGCATATTGTTATAAAAGACGCACCGACTGCGGCTAACATTTCATTCTGATTACAGACGTTACGCTGCGAACTTGGAGCCACAACCATGTTATCTCTGCCAACTACAACTTCTACTTCGACTTCTATTTCTACTACGGCTGTTCCTGCACCTAAGAAAACTCTTCGCCTCAAAAACCTTCCTGATTGCTACAAGAATCGACTTGCATCTCAACCTTCAACTTCTGGAGCTATTCTTCCGCCAACCAACACTTCTAGACTTCGTAGTATTTTTTCACCGCCTTCGCCTTCAAAGGACTCCGCACCACCATCAACTACTATGCCGCCACCGCAGAAGCCAGTTCACCACCATCCTAATACCCCTTCCGTTGAAACCATTGTTCATCGTCTTAGCACACCTATTATCCCACTATCACCATTGCCTCCTACCCCACCACTTAGTACACCTAAAGATCATACCTATCACAAAACTGATTCCTCTCAACCTGCTACTAAATCATCTCCTAAATCAGCTCCTAAACCAGCTTCTAAACCAGCTCCTAAACTTACTCCTAAACCTACTCCTAAACCCGCTCCTTCAGAGCAATTTCAATTATTACAAGAAGAGCGTCGTAGGGCATTTAGCCGTCCCACTACTTGCCCTGAAATGCTTACTAGGGGAATTAAGAAAGGATCACCTTGTGGGAGGAAATGTGTAAAAAACGAAAGTTTTTGCCGTGTACATGTCGTAAAACACATTTCTGAACCACAAGTGACAGAAACCCCCACTGTTGAATACCAATCCAAAATTATTGGTGTGAAAGGAAATAGGCTTAAGAGAGGTTGTGTCTATTTTTTTGAAAGTGTTATTGACAACAAACACATTTTGGCAACTTGTAACGGCGTAAGATATAATATTAAAGTGATTGAATCCTTGCGCAAAGAGAAATCAGTTTATGAGTTAGACTCTAAAGACTATCTCCTCAGACACAAACTGGATGGTATTACAAGGTGGGGGCGTAGCAAGTAAATTCACATAGCTTTTTCCAAATTATTGCTTAAAAAAATACTGGGGGAGAAACACAACGCGTTATAGCGTTGTGTTTCTCCCCCATTATTTTTTAACACTCTAAGTCTCGTGACCTACTAACCTACTTCCATCCAAGTAGTAAGAAAAGTACTTCCCCCACTCCTTTGGGTCGATGACTGGTCATGGTCAGCACTTATCCCTCATTTGCATACTATTATAAAAGCGGAGCGAGCGTTGGTCACCCCTTCATTTTTCTTCTACACGCCGCTCTTGTCGTTTCGTCTCTGCTGTTTACAATATTTCTTGCTTCAAAATGCCTCCTCATCTGAATGAAAATTTTAATTTTTCTGAAATTTCTGATGTTTTTGAACAATCTGAAGACACTTTAAGTAACGACAGTGAAAGTGAAGATGATGAGGACGATGATGATTATACTGTTGAACTTAGTGAAGAACGTAAAGTCATAGCAATTGATCCACAATTTCCATTTGATACAATAGAAAAGTTTATGGCTGAAGCTAATAAATGGTTGGACTCAGGATGTTATGTACGAATTGACTCTTTTATATTGTATGGTGATAGTCATTCTTTCCTTGTCACACCAAATGACAGAGACCGCATGTTGCAGTGGGCACAATCTATGATGGAGTGCTACGAACAAGGTGTGGACACTGGCGGCTATTTTCTTGCACAACTAGTGTAATAACAAATTACCCTTCCCCCACGTAGTGAAGAAGGAAAAGAAATATTAGGAATCTAATTATAATACTTCCTTCCACATATAAAGAAGAAGGGGAAAGGAGTGGGGATTATAAAGTGGTGGGGGAATGTGTATAAATGCAGGTTGTTTCAAGAGACTTTTATTATTATTGTGGCTTTAGCAGAAACAACATGGAGTTTAAATCTTCAGCAAAAATAAGGAATAATATAATAAAGAAAGAAATTCGCAAGAAAGAAAAGATTGAACTTATAAAATTACAACTTATAATACCTTCCATTGAAATTGGATGTAGCAAACTAAAGACTTTGGTGAAAACTAACGAATATTTGTTACAATTGCTAAAAACAATCGAAGAGTTGAAGAGAAAGAATGGACATTCTACATAGTAAAATTTGAACATTTTAATATAAATAAGTAAACTGAAAAAAGTAGATGTAGAATAGAGAGCGAGGAATAGATCACTTTGTGGTAATGGACTAACATGCCACTTAGTGCTCTATTCCTCGTTCTCGCGTTAAATTGGATTACCTTGACCTATTTGTTTGACTGTTAGAATTTGGTTAACACTGTTGAATTTCAGTTTTGAATTAATGTTTATTTTTATTCAACTGTTAGAGTTTTTTAACACTGTCGAATTTTAGTTTTGAACTAACTTTTAATTTATGCGAATTTTCAGTTCAACTCTAGTTAATTTATGCGCAAATTTAGTTTAACCAAGTGCCTGTGCTCTAGCCATTTCCTCTCCAACATTTGTTCTTTTAACATCTGTCCCATAACATCTGTCCTAACAGATGTTAAAAGAAAGTTTGTTAAAGTTTGAATATAAAGAAGTATATACTAAAACTCCAATGGGAATAAAGAACACGAATGAACAATTAGTTTGTAGAAGGTTAATATTTTGTTGAAAATGTTTGATTTTCTAGGATAGTGAAGAGGATGAAATAGTGGTGGGGGAACCATTATAATAGGAGGAACGTGAGAGCCCACTTCATTTCTTGGTGAAATTTCGAAGAGTAAACATCTCAACATGTATCGTTGCGATAAATGTTCGGAATCGTTTCACGATGAAATTCTATTAGACTGTCATAAAGAACTAATTCACAACAACCCAGAAGAAAAACAAGAACAACAAGAACAACAAGAAGAACAAGAACAACAAGAAGAACAAGAAGAACAAGAAGAACAATATGAAATAACAGCAACATCTTCAACTACTTTACCAAATCTACAAGTATTTGCATTACCTGGTAAAGTAGTAATGCATCATAAGATTCAAAATGAAAACTTGAAGCTAGAAGAATTTATTAGAGAAGCAAAACCAATTGTAAGTAAAACTTTAAAAGAAGAATTAAAAAGATTGAACTTTCTTAAATTTGGTTTACTACTAGAAGCTATGTTTATAAATGTACAAGAAGAATTATCACCAAGAGGATTCATAACAAAAAACCGAACCATTATGGAAAGTTCAAACATTGATTCAATAGTAGAGAACTGTATAGAAGAAATATTAACAAAAATTCAGGAACACGAAGGAAGAGGATCCGGATGGAGTCTTACAAGTATTGAAGTATTAGATATAAGAGTTCACAAACATGGATATGGACTAATGGGATCAAGTTACATTCCTCTGCCAAAAAGAATTGAAGATACAAAATCTTGTATTAATGTTAAAAATGAAGACAATGAATGTTTTCGTTATGCAATGACAACTAAATTTGTACCACATAATGCGAATAGACCTGACCAAGAATATGAAAATCAAAGATTTAGATACAATTTTCAAGGAATCACTTATCCTGTATCACTGAAAGATATATCAAAATTTGAGAAGAAAAATCCCGGTACGTCTATCAATGTTTTTGCATTAGATAGTTCAAACAAAGTGTATCCTTTACGTATTGCAAAAGAAGAGCTACCAGATCATACGGATTTACTACTACTAACGCGAGGAGATGTGTCTCACTATGTGTACATAAAGCAATTTGATCGTCTTGTTAACAAGCAACTTTCAAAAAATCGAAACAAAAAAATAATTTGCAAGAGATGTTTTAATTTTCAACGAGAAGGAAGAGAAGGAAGAGAATGGTTACAAGAGCACAAAAGACTATGTAACAATAATTATGAAGCAAAGATTAATTTACCTGCGGAAAACAGAGCATTCGTTAAATTTGAAAAGGTTCATTATCAATACCGTATCCCTTTCGTTGTGTATGCGGACTTTGAATCAACACTTGTTCCTGTTCAAGATGAAAATTGTGAAGCTAGAAAAAGTGTCAAGTATCAAATGCACAAACCAAACAGTTTTTGTTTAATGGTGAAATCGACATTATCAGAAGAACATTTAAACAGATATGGATTAACTTCAGAACCTCTAGTATATCGTGGTGAAAATGTAGAAAAAATATTTCTTGATCACTTATATTCAATAGCTGGAAATGTACAAAGATTATATACAAATATTGTACCAATGAAAATGATGGAGGAAGAAGAAGAAATTCAACATGAAAATGCAACTCGATGTTTCTTGTGCAAAAATGATTTTACTATTGAGAATTATAAAGTTAAAGATCACGATCACCTCACTGGTTATTACAGGGGTGCTGCTTGTAATAAATGCAACTTGAGCTATCGTTTACCACTATTTATTCCTGTGGTTCTGCATAACCTCAGTGGGTACGATGCTCATTTCATAATACCCGAATTAGGAAGAGACGATGGTAAAATTGATGTATTAGCTGAAACTTCAGAGAAGTTCATCAGTTTTTCCAAAGAAGTTGGAAACATGAAATTAAGATTCTTAGACTCCTACAGATTTATGCCGTCGAGTTTGTCCAAACTTTCAGAAAATTTAAGGAAACAAGATTTAATCGAAACAAAGAAAATTGTAAATAACGACAAACTGGATTTGGTACTTCGGAAAGGTGTGTTTCCATATGATTACATAGACAGTTTAGAAAAATTTAATGAAACATCACTTCCGGCTAAAGAAGAATTTAAAAGTAAACTTTACGACATGGACATATCTCAAGAGGACTATGATCATGCATGTAAAGTATGGAACGAATTAGGATTTAGAACATTAGGAGAATATTCAGATTTTTATGTTAAATTAGATGTAACTTTATTATGTGATATAATGGAAGAATTTAGAAATACGTGTTTTGCAGCTTATGGATTGGACCCTCTTCATTCGTACACTTCACCTGGATTAGCATGACAAGCCATGTTGAAAGAAACAAATTGTAAAATACAACTTCTTACTGATATAGATATGGTTTTAATGTTAGAGTCAGGAGTTCGAGGGGGATTGACGCAAAGCGTTACACGACATTTTAAGGCGAACAACAAGTATTTGCCCGATTATGATGCATCAAAACCAACAACATTCCTGGGTTATTTTGATGCAAATAACTTATACGGATGGGCAATGTCAAATCCCCTTCCATATGATAATTTTAAATGGATAGATCCAGAATCGATTGGAAACATAATGGATATACCGAAGCATGGTGAAACTGGTTACATTTTTGATGTGGATTTTGAATATCCTGAACATATTCATGATCAACATTATGATTTACCACTTCTTCCGAAGACTGAAATTTCCCCTACTGGAAGATGGCCAAAATTATTGATGACTTTAACCGACAAGTCTCGATATGTTGGACACTACTGGATGATACAACAGGCTTTAGACTTAGGACTGAGAATTACAAAAATTAATCGAGTACTACAATTTTCTCAATCTTGTTGGTTAAAACCTTACATCGACAACAACACAAGAAGAAGAGCCGCCGCTACATCAAGTTTTCAAAAAGATTTTTTCAAATTAATGAACAACGCAATATTTGGCAAGACTTTGGAAAACAAAAGGAAACATAAGGATATCAAATTGGTAACTGATCCAGTAAAATTACAGAAATTAGTGCAACAACCAAACTTTGGTTCATCTGTAATTATTAATGAAAATCTAGTTGTTATTTCCATGAACAAGAAGTCAGTTGAAATGGATCGTCCTTTGTATCTTGGAATGTCAATCTTGGATATTTCAAAAACACATATGTATGAGTTTCATTATAAGAAGATGGTTAACTATTATGGAAGAGAGAACATTGGTATTGCATATATGGATACGGATGCACTCATTTACTGGATTAAAACAAATGACATGTATGAAGATCTACGCACCTTTATATATAAAGATGATTTCGACTTTTCCGATTATCCTAAGGATCATCCAAATTACGACTACGACAAAAACAAGAAAGTATTGGGAAAATTTAAAGATGAAACAAATGGTGTGCCGATGATGGAAATTGTAGCATTAATGTCCAAACTGTATTCATTTCAACTGTACATAAATGAAAGGAATGAACATCAAGTCACAAAAAAAGCCAAAGGAATAAAAACTTCTTTCCTGAAGAAGAATGTACAGTTTGAACATTATAAAAGATGTTTGTTTGAAAATGTTGAAACAACTGCAACGTTCAACACTATTAGAAGTTATAATCATCAACTTTTTAGTGTCAAACAAACAAAGTGGGCATTAAGCTACAAAGATGACAAGCGCCATATTTTAGAAGATAAAATTAATACTTTACCATTCGGCCACTACTCCCTGAACCCTATCGACCAGTAAACCTATTCTTCGTCCTCTACCTTCTTCCTTTTTCCTTTCCGTAAAGAAGAGGGGACATGGCAAGCCCAATGCCATGTTCCCTCTTTTTTACACTAATATGAAATGGCCTTGACCTATATTCAAACTATATAAATGAGAATTAACTATTCTATGGGTCAGTATTTTTACAAGCAGTGTACAAGAAACATCTGAAGATGGAAAGTGTGAAGGACAAGATTGTAAATGAACTACATAAACCAGCAAGAAGAAGATTTCCAAGAAGAAGTACAATCATTAAAGGAATGAATGATCTTTATCAAGCTGATCTCATTGAAATGATACCGCACAGTAAATTAAATAAAGGATTTAAATATATTTTAACAATTATAGACTGTTTTACTAAAATAGCTGATGCTTTACCATTGAAGGATAAGACTGGTAAAAGTGTTACAAAAGCTATGGAAACCACAATACAAAGAAATAAATTTAAAATTAAACATCTACAGACCGATGATGGAAAAGAATATTTTAATAAAGACTTTGGAGCTTTGATGAAGAAATATCAAATAAATCATTATTCTACAAATTCTGAAGTTAAAGCTTCAATAATTGAAAGATTCAATAGAACATTAAAAAGTGCGATGTATAAACAATTTTCAAAACGAGGATCATACGTGTGGTATGACATATTACCACAACTTATAAAAGAGTATAACAACAAATATCATCGTACCATTGGAATGAAACCTATCCAGGTAAATAGTGCTAATGCTAAAATTGTATTACAACGCATTAAAAATAATACAACACCGAAATTAGAAAAATTGCAACCAAAGAAGTTTAAGGTCAACGATAAAGTTCGTATAAGCAAATACAAAGGTGTATTTAGTAAAAGATATCTACCAAATTGGACTAATGAAGTATTTACAATTTATAAAGTGCAACCAACTATACCTGAAACCTATTTATTAAAGGATAACAAGGGTGAATTACTTCAAGGTGGATTCTATGGACACGAATTGTTGAAATCAACAGTTGGTGATGTATATCTTGTCGAGAAGATTTTACAAAGGAAAAAGGATATGGTTAAAGTCCGGTGGTTAGGGTTTGATAAAAGTGAAGACTCTTGGATTCCTTCAAAAGACTTAGTATAGTTGTTTAATAGCTCAAATAGCTCATTGTGTGTTTAACCTTTATACAAGATGGAGATTGTACAACAAAAAGATCGATTTAATATCAATAACATTGATGAATTGACAGTTGACAATGATAAGTTAAATCATGGAAAACATGGTGAATTACTACCAAATACGATAAGATGTCTAATAACTGGTCCTTCAAATTGTGGAAAAACTAATGTTGTTTTTAACCTTATAACTAATCCTAAAGGATTGCGTTTTAATAATATATACATTTTTTCAAAATCATTGCAACAACCAAAATATCAATTATTGGATAAAGTACTTGCAAGTGTACCTGAAGTGAATTTTTACAAGTTTAATGCCAGTGAAACAATTATGCAACCGAATGAAGCAAAACCATTTTCTATTTTTATATTTGACGATGTTTCTTGTGAAAATCATGACACAATAAGGAATTATTTTGCTATGGGAAGACATCATAATATTGATAGCATTTATATTGGTCAAACATACAGTAAAATTCCAAAACAACTTATAAGAGACAATGCAAATATGTTGATCATCTTCAAGCAAGATGAAACAAATTTAAAGCATATATATAATGATCATGTAAATGCGGATATGCCATTTGAAAAATTTAAAGAGATGTGTGGCAAAGCATGGAATGAGAAATATAGCTTTCTCGTTATTATGAAGGAAGAAGATATTAAAAATGGTAGATATCGTATAGGGTTGGATAAATTTGTATTTATGCGTTGAACTACCGATGCTACATCTAGTTACACGTTGAACTTCACAGTGTAAACATGGTGAATCAAGAAAAACTATTGAAAGAAATAAAATCACTCAGTGATTCTATTAGGATGAAGAATCGTGCATTGAGGATGGGTTTAAGTGAAAGAGAAGAATTTCTAGAGACTACATTTAAACCTATTACGGAACCTTTAAAACAGATATCAGAAACTATTGGTAAACCTCATTATGAAGGAGATGTTTTACTACCAGTTTCTAAACAAGAAGTACAAGCATTAAAAAAAGAAGAAGATGATGATTCATATACAAGTGCTAGTGAGCAAGAAGAAACAAAAGAAGAAGAAGAACCAATTGTTGAAAAGGAAGAAGAACAGCCAATACCAGAAGCAGAACAATCTATTCCAAATTTAACTCAATTGAGTAGCGATATATTACAACATGGACCTCTTGGAAGAAAATATATAATGAAAATGCTACATGACATGAAATCAAACCCGAATTTGAGTAGATCACACGTATACGGAGCAAGAATTGATGGGAATGAATTGAAGATTGGCGATTCAAAGCTTGAAATAACACAAGACGATTACATCATTATTGGTGAGCATAGATATAAAGGAACAAAAGGATTATATGAATTAATTTTTAAAAACATACCACTAAGATATTCATCCAAAGATTTAAGTGTTTTTAAGGAGATTCTACAAAATACTAACGCTCATAAAAGAAACTACTCAAAGGATGCAATGATTAATCGTTCACGTGCAACAAAATATAACATCGTTATAAAAAAGTTGTTTCCTCCACGAAAATTGCCAACATTACGTACTGCACCAGCGGTGAGACAACCACTGAAAAGAAAATCTTTGTCACTTATGGATTTATCACTTCTTGAACAACATGGTAAAAAGAGTAAAGGAGATACTTCAACATCTGGTAAAGGATTGATGAAAAATCTATACAATACGAATGTGATTTACTACAATGATATCAATAAATTGGTTGATAGAATGAGACTATTGCATGAAGCCATGGAAGCCGGTCATACAGGTTTGAATAATGAATGGGTGGCTCTAGTTGATGAACTTAGGAATCGCGGTATAGTCGTATAATTGTCCATGGATATAAAAGAGGTGCAAGCATAAGACGTATCAGTTCTAACATGAGCGTCGACAAGTTCGGACGGTACTCCGCTTTAGGAGTGCAAGTTGGAGAAGACAGAAAAAGAAGTGGATTACCGCAAACACCTGAAGGTGACTATAGCATAAGTAATAAACGTTTAAAACTAGTTAAAGATCCAGAAGAAGATACTGATGGAGCAAATTTGAAGACAGTAAAAGAAGCTACTTCAACATCATTGAAATTACATAAGAATACTTATGATGTTGAATCACATAGATTAATTAATGTTGGTAAACCAACTGAAGGTTCTGATGCAATTACTAAAGAGTACTTATCATCTGAACTTTCAAATACTTTAAAATTGCAATGGGGTAACAACTTAAAAGATGGACAAACATATGATGCTGGAAATTATAGAATAACCAACGTGGGAAATCCCAAAAATGATAAAGATTCAGTTAATAAAGAATATTTACATTCTATAATACCGGAAAAAACTGAACATGGATATTCTTTTTATAAATTTATTATAAATGACATTGGATACCCAAAGGAAGACGGTGATGCTGTAAACCTAAAATACATCAAGGACAACTGTATTTTACAAGATGTTAATGAAATCGATTGTCATGGTAAAACATTGACAAATGTAAAGTTTGGTTCTCAACCAAAAGATGCTGTTACTATAGAACAATTATCTAAAGAATTAAAAAAGGAAACATCCAATTTTGTAAAACATGAAGATGCCGTGTTAAAGCGGGGAGATAAATTTATACATGGAAATGAAAAGTTTAATTTAATGCAAGGAAATAATGATGAATGGGATGCAGGACGTAAAACAATAACAAATGGAAGATTTGGTATAAAAGATACAGATGTACCTCTAATGGTGCAAACATTAATTGCTACTGGTGGTACATTAGGTACATACAATGGTCGTAATAGAAGAATAAAAGATATTTATCCTGGTTACGAAGCAAATGATTGTGTTACAATGAAACAAACAATAACTTGGGATAAACACTTTGGGACCAAATATGATGCAAAGATGAAGAAAATAATTAATATTTTACCAGGCGAAGATTCAAATGATGCTGCTACTATTGGACAAGTCATAAAAACATCAAAAAGTGATTCAACAGCTTACACATGTAATGATAAACGTATTATGCAATTACATGATCCTCAACATCCAAAAGATGCTGTAAATTTAGATTGTTTAATAAGAATAGTGGGCAATTTACTTATTGATACCCATAATCATATAGCTAGTACAACGAGTCATGTGATAATTCAACCCGATGAACGGGAAGCTTGGATTAAAAATAGAATTATAAATCAATATATAATTAATTTGAATAACTAAGTGTTTAAATATAAAAAATTATACATAACTTATTCATTTATGTAATGTATCTTGTGGAGTAAACACACCAGTTTATATAAGACTACATAATGAAGGCCGTATCACTCAGTCATCATCAAGACAGCAACAAGAGAGGACGTGGTATAACTTCAACTGCGTTATCCCTGCTTAGACGGATACCTATTGGTGCTGTTGTAAATCGAGCAATAGACGCTTTACCATACGAATTACATATTCCTGGAGGTTATCAATATTGTGGACCTGGAACTAAGTTGGCAAAACGTTTAGCAAGAGGAGATCCTGGAATTAATAAATTAGATCAAGCTTGCAAAGAACACGATATAGCATATTCAAAGTATAAAGATTCAACAAATAGATCAATAGCAGATAAAATTCTAGCGGAAAAAGCTTGGCAAAGAGTAAAATCAAGTGACGCAAATATTGCAGAAAAAGCAGCAGCTTGGGCAGTAACTACAGCCATGAAGACAAAAGCAAAGTTAGGTGGTGGAAGACGTCGCAGAGGAAGACCTGCAAAGAGAGGCGCTCCCAAAAGAGGTGGAAACATTAAAAAAGGACGTCGTAGAACTCATAAGGCAAGTGTAAAGAAGACTTCTGTTTGGCAAATGGTAAAAAACGGAGCAGGTTTATACCTAAGACCATACCGTGTGTACTAAATAAGAAGAATCAATTGATAATTCCAAATAAAGCCTTAACAAATCATCAGTTAAATGATTATGTAAAATGTTTGAAAATACCATTCTTTCGAGGAGTTTTTATGAAAGATGCATTACCAACTAAAATATGGAAAAATGAAACTGGAATAGTAAATTTGGATTCCACCTATGGTCCAGGCACTCATTGGGTATGCTATAAAAAACTCGGACAAACCATTTACTACTTTGACAGTTTTGGCAATCTACCACCGCCAAAAGAACTGCAACATTATTTTCGAAACTCCAAAAACATTTTTTACAATTACAAAAGAGAACAACCTAACAATACTGAAATATGTGGGCATTTATGTTTGGAGTTTCTAGCGAAGAGTGTCAGTCAGCTTTAAGATGTCATCGTATACAGTGTCACTGAGTGGAAATTCATCCACATTGAAAAGTACGCTGTTCCCAGCATTGCGTCTATCCAAGGAAAGATTATGGGAAGCGGCATTACTTGATTTGACTACCTACAATTCAATTCCTAATGTTACAGAAGGAAAAAACAATTTACTACATTATTATGAAACTAAGGATGCTGCAGGAAAATACTCAGAATTGAAAATAATTACATTTCCTACTGGAGCTTATGAAATTGATGATATAAACCAATTATTACAGAAACAACTCGGAGAAGACAATATCACCGTTAAAGGAAACAATAATACTTTAAAAGCAGAAATAACTTCAAAATATTATATTGATGTCAGCTTGGAACAGTCGATTGGCAGTTTACTTGGATTTACAGATACAAAAAAGAAAATCTTAACTCCTGGAACTACTCATTCAGGTGATTCAACTGTAACAATATTGAAAGTAAATAGTATTGATGTCACGTGCAACATTATACACGGATCGTATAGAGATGGAGTTAATCAACATATTTTACATACATTTTATCCAACAGTGGCTCCCGGTTTTAAAATTGTTGAGAAGCCACAAAACTTGATATACCTACCGTTAAACACCAGTTTCATTTCAGACATCGTACTGAACATATTGGATCAAGACGGTCATAGTGTTGACTTTAGAGGAGAAACAATTACTATACGGATACACATCAGAGCAGCAACATAAAAGTCAACATGGGATTATCATTTAAACCGCAACGGAAGAGTCGGGAGCTCAGTAGCTCCTCGACATTGGAAGAGTTAACATCGGAAAACATTCGTTTTCTACAGAAGATTGGATTGAAACTTAACAGCGATGGATATCCTGGATATATCTCAAGGACCAACATTCGACGAAACACTATGGGAGAAGGAATATCACACGCACAACCCTTACACTTCATCAAAATTAAACAATAACGATGAAATAAGGATCCCCATTCAACAACAAGATATTTACACTTTACCGTGTGAAAGTTACTTGTACATCGAAGGACGGGTATTAAAATTGGATGGAAAAACTGCTTCAACAGTTCCTTTTATAAATAACCCGATGGCATATCTTTTTGATGAAATAAGATATGAAATATCAGGGGTGACGGTTGATTCAACAAAAAAGGTTGGTTTAACAACGACATTGAAAGGATTAACATCATTAACACCGCATGAGAAGAATTCAATAGTCACTGCCGGATGGGTTGCCCCCGATAAAGACACTATAACACCAGCTTCCAATGGTCACTTTGATTTTCATGTACCTTTACGATTGCTTTTGGGATTCGCTGAAGATTACAAACGGGTAATAATAAATGTCAAACAAGAATTAGTATTACTCAGATCTTCAACTAATAAGGACTTAATACTTGCAGACCCTGCAACTACGGAAGATAAACTGGAATGGCAACTACAGTTGGATAAAGTTGTTTGGAGAGTACCTCATGTAAGATTGGCCGATGAACATAGAATCCTATTATTGAGAAAGTTAAAATCTGACCGTGATATTGTGATGCCATTCCGAAGTTGGGAATTTCATGAATACCCTACACTACCTCAGACAGAAAGACAAACATGGACCGTCAAGACATCAACTTACTTGGAACGAGCAAGGTACATAATACTCGGTTTTCAAACTAAGCGAAAAGATGTTATCACTGCAAATGCTGGTCAATTTGATCACTGTAAAATAAAGAATTGTAAAGTTTTCCTAAACTCTCAATTCTTTCCCTATGACAATTTGAATGTCATGTTCAGCAATAAACGTTTTTCCATTTTATACGATATGTATGCAAGATTTCAATCATCATATTATGGAAAGACTAATACACCACTATTATCACCTGACCAGTATTATTCCAAGGCTCCAATAATTGTAATCGATTGTTCAAAACAAAATGAATCGGTAAAATCATCAAGTGTGGATATAAAAATTGAAATGGAATTTGAAGAACCAGTAGCGGATGGAACTTCGGCATACTGTCTAATTCTACATGATAAAATAGTTACTTACACACCGCTGACCGGAATTGTGAAGAATGTACTTTAAGAAGAATTGTACAACAACTGCAAATTTTTGAGGTTAGAATTATCTGCTTTAATTTTTGAGGTTAGAATTTCATTTGTGAAAGACAAGTTGAAAACAAACAATTATGTAATTGTATAAATTTTAAGGATTTACGAAAAATATAAAAGCGAGAAAATAATTAGTAGAAACTTCATTCTATCTTCAACCGTCGTATGGGAAACATCATTCGCAAGATGAATTCTACTAACGGAGAAGAAAATACACCTCTAATGGATGATAATAGTTCAGATATAGAAAAACAAGTTGAACGAGAAATGGACGAATTCCTAAAATTCAACAAACATAAGAAGAGAGAAGAAGAAAAAGCTGAAAAAGAAGTAAAAAGGAAGAAGGTTGAAGTTAACATTACAACCAATATTTTAACAGAAGTATTTCTTCGGATTATCTACCCAATTTCTTCATGCATGACAAAAAGTATATCAGTTGGAATTTTAAAATCAATGGATTATTCACCAATTGTTATTTTAAATCATGGAAACAAAATGGTTACTTTCAGTGAAACTACTTGGGAATCTCTCATGAAACATTTACATCTTTTGGAGTGCTATTTAAGTAACAACACATTTGGAAGAAGAACAAGATTAAGTTTATTGGAATCAAATATTGAAGTTGATATAGTAAAACATCGTGGAGGACAAATTGTTCGCTTCAGAGATTTAACTACACATAATGTTAAATTATATTTCACTAAAGAAGAATTTTACACTTTAAGTTGTACTACCGGTCCCGTCACCAGATATTTGAAACAACTAATATTTTCAAGTGCAATAATTAAAGACTATCTAATTGATACATTGGACAAAAAACCATTTGTTCCAATTTTATACGGTCCCGTGGATACTTCAATCTTTAATAGAATACCTCAAGAAGTTGAAATGTGGAGACAATTAAACAACTATCACACCAATTTTAATATTGATGAAATGGCACAAGAAGTGAAAGAAGAAGAACAATCCTGTCTGTTATAAACATCGGCTCATTCAATTTTTAAGTCAGTTGTTAGTAAGACTTCATCATGAATAAACGGGTTTCGTTTTCTAATGCGCCACATATAATGGAAGTTAAAAGAGGTATAATTGAATTTCAAGCTTTCCGAGGAAATGATGGTAATTTTATTATTAAAGAATTAGTAATCTTGGACATGAACACATCAGTAGTTTATCATTATTTGTTCAAACCTCCAGTACCATTTAATAGACTAACAACTAAAGCGAAAGTTACAAACAAATGGTTGAACAAACATTTTCACAACTTAAGATGGGATGAAGGTTTCATTAATTATAACATGATGCCGCACATTATGAATCATTATTGCAAAGAGTTTAAAATTATCTACACAAGGGGATTGGAAAAAGCAAATTGGATACAATCATTTACAAGCAACGAAGTGATTAATGCAATAATTGATAAAGATTTCCAATGCTACTTCAACGAACTTTGTATTTCATCAAAAAGTTTTAAACATCGAAGGTCGCAATGCGCTTTAAAGAATGCCTACCGCTTGAATAATTTCCTTCAACAAACTGGTGGGGGTAGTGTCGATTATAAAAGTGAGAGCGCTACCATGACACAGCATGAGTATTACTCAAACCTCCGAAGAGACAACATCTCCGACGGACATTCTTATTAACAAGAAGATTAACAACAACATCAATATGGCATCACAGAACTTACTTCAAAGTTTAGTTGATCAGTTCAACGCTCATTCTAAATCATCAATTCTACCTACGAAGAAATGTTCTGAACTAAAAGAAGAAAAACACTACATCATTCATACTATTAAGAAAATGGAAACTTCAGTAGGTGATGCTATAAATTGCACTTTGAGCGAGGCACCTTATACAATTGGTGATGAAGCAAAATTTCAGATCTTCTTACCAAAGCGCTTCGTACAACTACTTCAAAATGAAGATCTTCGTATAATTCAACCCGGCACACTCTATTTGGTATCACATGGACCCAGTGGAAACAACTCTACTGAACTTACAATTCATGTAACACCTACTACTGATTAATTTGTACATAACATTGTAAATATTTCTTTGTATTTGTTTTTTTCAATAAATATGATATAAAACAAAAAAAATAAAAATAAAAAAAGCAACATATTGTAATGTCTTTGTACATTACAATATGTTGCTTTTTTTAAAAATTCCACGGGATGACCTTGACCCAATTCTGTATAATTATAAAAGGGGAAATGTACTTGCAAAATTCATCAGTCTACTGCTACCTTTCATACCGTACACATCTCGCTCTTAATCCCTGAATATAAAACTGCAACATGTCCCTAAAGGTCAAGTGTGCATCTTACGATACTAACACCATAACAACTTTTGAACAACTCGAAGATTTAACCAACGAAATGCGAGTTTTACTTACCGGTGGTTATCACTTAACTGTTGATGTTAGTGCTACTAATACAAGGATGTTCACTAAAACAAAATATTGCGATGATGAAATATTTATTTCTACACAACCTACAACTTCTTCATCGCCAACTGGTCAACATAACATCAAGTTCCAAAAATATTACCAATGTTAAATAATTTTTGACAGACAAAGCTACAACTAAAGAATCACGTGATCAATGTGAGTTAATAAAAAGGATGTGATACTTGTATAAATAATCATTCGCTTCTTAGCTCTCACCACGACAAGACCTATTTAAGAAAATGTTGTACAGAATGATGATTCAACTTGATGGAAAAATCTATGGAAAAGATTACAACACTGTTGAACAAATGACTAAAGATATAGATGTATTAGCTAAAGAAGGATACCAAGCTAAATTAATTTTAAAATTTCCTGAAGTACATCCACTATCAATAGAAGAACTAGTTGCTATGGCTAAAGCTGAGAAAGATAAAAAGTCTGAAGAAAACAAAGAGAAACAAACTTCCTAAATTTTAATAATCCTTACACTTGTAAGGTATAATTTTTTAAAACTCCATTTGGATGACCTTGAAATTACCCCCACCACTTTTCACAGTACATAAAACTCGCTATTTAACACTATACACTCTTATTCTTTCACTGGACTCCGCAGCGTCAACATGGAAGAGCAAAAATACAAGTACAAACCTCGTTACTGTTGTGAACAACAATGTACAGATTTAGGGCCAATGATGGTGGATGGGTTAGCTTGTACTAAATGCGAATTCTTCGGATCTTGTTACTGCAAATGCAAAACAAAACAACTACCGCCACCGGAATTGCGAACTTTAAAACTTTACAAATCAAGATATTTTCATACATGTTGTCCTCAACGATGTTTCAAATTTCACCCTCTCGATCTTGCTCATTGTCAACGCACCAATTCTCATCAAGATGATTTTTGTACACATATGATAAAAAGATGTAAATACAGGTCAGATTGGTATTCCGATCCTGTAGAACCATCAAATGTGTAATTTCAGTTTTACACTCTTTTTTAAAACTTCATTTGGATGACCTTGAGATTTCCCCCACCACTAGTTCTAATTTTTATATAATATTAAATCATTCCACTTCCAACACTCTAACTAACAACATGGAAAACAAATTTATCAAGTTTGAACATATAATAACTGACAGGGAGGAGATGGAAGAATTGTTTCAAAACTTACTTTCTATCATTGACGAATATCCTATAAGATGGTTCAGAATTGTAGTTCAATATTTAAATCCTGGTGAATTGTTTTCTTCATCAAGTGAAGAGGATGAAACAACTACTTCGGTTCAAATAATTGAATTAAAAGACGAAGAAGAAGAACTAAACATTTTATTCAATCATAAGCTCAAGGTTCCCCATATAAAAGCCCCCTCCCTAGACAGCCCCCCTCCCTAGACGCCTGCTCAAGGTCACCATTATATAAGCCCCCTCCCTATGCGCCGATCCTCATTCCATCACCGACTCTCCAATAATGAACAACTCTCCATTGGCCCGAATGAATTCTAGTTTTGAAATAAACTCTAAAGAAGAGTTACAAGACATTTTTAATATTTTACAAGAACTTGTAGATAATTTTACAACCATCAAAATGAATTTGGAAATAACATACGATTGTCCTATTTGTGATAAGGTTGAAAGTTTGGACGAAGACAGTTTACTAAATCTAACTCCTGCACCATCTGACACTACTGATGGTAATAATGAAGAGCAACGTCTTTCCCCCACCACTTCTTTGTAATTCATCCTTCCCCCCACCACTTCTTTATTTAACTAACATTTCTCCCTTTCACTTCTCATTCCGTCTTCGACTTCTGAACTATCAACATCACTTGTTTTAAAATTTCAAACACTAACACAATCATGATGGATATGATGAATGAAGTTCCCTTCATAACTAGAATGGAAGAGGATAAATTGAAATTAGAAATTAAACGATTGGAAATGGAACAGGAAAACCAATTCGAAATGTTACATTTGTTCAAGCTTTTCAAATACATCATCTGGGGACTCTGCGTTTACCTTCTCATCGTCGTTGGTGTTTGCATTTACAACTCTGTAGTTCATCACAAAAGTTCAACTTGTTTAAACTCTGCTGTTGCACATTAATTGTATGTTCACAAATAAAATTCAAAAGTTACTTCAACCTATCCCACTATCACCAACTAGTTCAACTTTCAACTATTTCTAGTGGTAGTTGGATAGGCTTTTTTAAAACTTACTCTGGATGACCTTGACATACTTTCCAAGCCCCAGTTATAACTGTTAAATTTCAGTTTTAAATTAACTCTTAATTCATGCCCAATTCTACTTCAAATTCAGGGCATATGCTCTCGCCATCTGCACCCCAGCATCTGACGCCATCTGCTCGAGCAGCTGCTCGGGCAGATGGCACGACTTCCGGTCCAGAAGTAACCAAAACACACTACTGACATTTCTGGTTAGGTCTAAGGTTTAAGAATCATCTTCACCCCTGTACCAGTTGCCCATTGTTGCGCAGTCGGCAACGTTAACCATACGGCTTTTAATGCAAAACTTGGTATTTTATTCCCCTATTTCGGACACAGTTTTTCAACCGATTTTCTTTGAAATCCTTTCCAGTTAGGCTCCTCATACCTTGAAATTTTGAAAATTTAACAAAAATTACTAAGGAAAATCGAGTCACTTTGAGAGTAAAACGTCACAGAGAGTAATATTTGTTAAATTTTCAAAATTTCGAGGTATGAGGGGCTAATATAACTATTCAAATAAACACTTACAAAGTTTAAAGAAAATCGGTTTAAAAACGGCGTCCGAAACAGGGGAATAAAATACCATGTTTTGCATTAAAAGCCGTATAGCTAACATTGCCGACTGCGCAACAATGGGCTACTATCCCAGGGGTGAAGATGACTCTTAATAATTTAAGATGTTAGCATGTCCAAGGACATATGGCAATGTTTCTTCTGATGTCTTGGTTCTAGGACAATACCTATACACCGGTTGCCGTCTTTCGTCCCGATATTCTTACTACTGAAGGTGTAATTGACACAAGTTTAACAATATTTAGGCAAACTTTCAGAATCAGAAAGGTCTTCAAGTGTATGAAGATTTGATTTATTGCTATGCATTGTTTATGTACAAAAAACTCCTTTCCATTTATGTTTGTTTTTTTGTTTTTTTTATGCCAATTTTCAAACTTTTTTTTAAACCAACTTCGTGTGTTGTTTTACACATATTGGAAATAAATTTAATTAAAAATGAATGAACTTAGAGGAAATTGTTATGAATATTTTTGGTTAAAATCCCTTCCTTATAGAATAGGTTTGGCTAAAATAGGCGAAATAAATAGTTAATTAATCACTTATTCGTTTTCTAAGGTGCCGACGGTACCTGCGTATTTATAAGATGGATTTGAAGGCGAATATGAATGAAGGTTGAATAGCCTATAGATAAATGGGATCAGTGTCTTATGTAGCTTTGTTATGGTCTAAGACCAGGTGATTCTTTTTTTAGTAATCATAGGTAATCATAAATTAATTTTCAAACAGCCAATGGCATCTGGGAATCCAATTCAAAACTAAATCCTAGACACTTTTAAACTTAGCACTTAAGTTTAACTAAAGGCAAGCGAGTGCTGGAACGAAAAGATTATCTTATGACACTCTGTTAAGCATACAATGATCAACGTTGACAGAAGGTATAAAAAAGTTGTCATGTTTTACAGGAGTGTAATAAATCCCTATGTTGTTGTTACTCAACGTTGTGCAAGATAATATCCAATAAAAAATAAAAGTGGATACAAGGACACATAAACTTCTGCCATTGACCTGTATTGTTCCACTTATAAAATTTATTCCGTTATTGTACTTAATCATCATAAAAATAAAATACTCTCTTAACTTATTAATTGGTGTTTTGTAATTTCTTTGATGGAATGTATGTGAACATTCTATAATAATCTTGTTATTCAGTTAAAATAAAGTACTGTAATTAAAGTTTTCATCCAGAAAAATAAACATTACAGCTTTGACCCAACTTTACTACATTTGACTGTCGACTACAATTGACTACTTATCACACCTTATGAAACCTTGCTGGGATAATATTTATTTACTGGCACATAGATATGAAAAATGCATAAATGTCTGGAGTTTTTAATCTATTGAATGACTTGTTTGACCGGCCCTATTTATATTTTGTTTAATTAAACTATTTAAATATGTATGCTACCCTGTATGTTATCTTAGTTTGAATTAAAGTTTGTATTGAATTATTTTTGGAACCCGGAAGCATTGTTGAGCTAAATAAGAAAAGGCCTATCAAATATTTATGCAACTATTCAGTACTTCTATTATTAATGCAACTGTTCTATTATTTACGAAATGTTACTTCGTTTTTTAGCAAACAGATCTTGTTATTTCAGGATTAAATATATCTATTGTATTGGACATGTAATGAAACTGTAATAAAGCACAATGTTGGTGTCACTTGGTTTACAACATCTCATCTTCACTACAATTTTATTACATTGCTTCCACGATATTACGAGCTGTAAGGTTGTTTACCCCTTCCATTCAAAGTCAACAACAGAGTGAGATGCTCATTGTTAAACTTACTTTTTCAGTATCATGAGTTATAAAATATCTATCACCTCCAAGAATCACGGTTTATAAAAAAAATTAAATTATATAGACCGATCTGCATTTGTTTTTTTTTCTTTAAGAAAAGCGCTTTTTTTCTTTTTTTTTTATAGAGGGGGAATGCTTTTATGCACGAACCAAGTTGGCCAACCACCAACTGGAACAGTGTGGGACTCACCCTGCCAAGACAGGGAATACCCACTAAACCCCCTCTCTCACCACCACTGCAATAGACCCGAGCTGTCTGCTCATTGCAACATCACAATGGTGGCCTCTGTCCCTTTTTTGGGATGACTCAGCTACTTTCCAGCAAACCTCTTGCTGTCACTCCTCTGGTGGGTCACTCCAAACATCCGTCCCTCCGCTTCTGGCGCAGTACAGACAGGACAAAGTCAGCCACTGCTCTCCAGCTGTCGTCGCTCTGCAGCATCCACCCTATGATGTTGTCCGGGGACAAGTCACCACCGAGGGTTTCCGCAAGGACGAACCGTTCTTCTTCGAAATGACGGCACACGAAGAATGTGTGATGCACGTCGTCTTCATTGTGTCCACAGTACTTGCACCTGGGCGAGTCGACCTTACCCATTCGGTGGAGGTACAGACGGAAGTATCCATGACCTGTCAGGAACTGGGTGAGGTAAAAGTTCACCTCTCCGTGGTCGCGGCAGACCGAAGATTCCAGATTCCTTATGAGACGCCATGACCACCTGCCGGTTGTCCCTTCGTCCCATCGTCGCTGCCAAGTGGCCATTGTACGGCCGCGGGCCAGCTCAGCGGCCTCCGCCCTTTCCATCTCCGGCACTTGTGCCGAGATGAACTTCCTTTCTTGGGCGAGCAGGTCGATAGGGATAACCCCTGCTACGACTAGTACGGCCGATTCAGAGACCGTTCGGTACGCGGACGCAACCCTCAGAGCACCACGCCGCTGCACCGCGAGCATGCGAGTTCGGTATTTCTTTACCTTCGTCGCGTCTGCCCAGATCTCCGCCCCGTAGAGCATGATCGCCTGTGCTGTTGACAGCAGCAGCTTCCGTTTCTCCTGTCTCGGTCCACCAACGTTTGCCATCAGTCTTCCGAGTCTAGAGGTCACTTCAGCTGCCCTGTCACATGCAATCCTGATGTGGTCCCAGTAGGTGAGCTTGTTGTCCAGCACCACCCCCAGATACTTAGCCGTTCTCTGCGTTTCAATCACCTCGGTACCCACCCGCATCGGGATGATCGTGGGTATCCGCCTCCTAGTCAGCATTACGATCTCCGTTTTGGAGACCGCCAGCTGCAGGCCATGATCACGCATCCAGCTCTCCACCAGGCGCATGACTTGGTTCAGTCTGAGCTGAGCCAGTTGGATGTCCCGTTCGGTGATGACTGCCGCCACGTCGTCGGCATATCCCACGAGGTATGTTCCGTGTGGCATCTCCGTGCGGAGCAGGCTGTCGTACGAAACATTCCAGAGATCCGGTCCCAGCACCGAACCCTGAGCTGCCCCAGAAGTTACGGTTTTGGTCACGACTCCCCGGTCTGTCTCATACAGCAGGCGCCGGTCCCTTAGGTAGTCCCTCACCATGGCAAGGAGGTACCCAGGTAACCTGAACTTCCGCTCAAGTGCAAACAGAATGTCGCACCACCGTGCTGAGTTGAAGGCGTTTTTCACGTCAAGTGTGACGAGCAGCACGATGGGTCGAGCCGCGTGGCACGCCTGATTCGCACGTTTCACTGAATCAACCACCTCAGAAATGGCGCTGATTGTAGAGTGGCCCTCTCGGAATCCGTGTTGCCGGACTGAGAGGTCCCCTGCCGCTCGAACAGCTTCTCCAATTCTCGGTTTCAACAGTTTCTCCATCAGTTTTCCTGCCGTGTCCAGCATGCACAGAGGGCGATACGATGATGGAGCATCCGGCGGACCCCGTTTTTTGCTCAGGAGAACGAGCTTGGCCTGTTTCCAGCGGGATGCGAACACCCCCGCTTTCAAGCAGACATTGTACATGTTCAAGAAGAGTTGAGGGCAGTTTTTCACCACCAGCTTCAACACCTCTGAAGGTACTCCGTCCGGGCCAGGGGCCTTGTTGTTTTTCAAGGAGCTGACGGCTCTCTGCAGTTCCTGCAGCGTGAACAACGGGACTTCATCAACGTCAACCGGCAAGGGTGCATCGGCTCTGACCGGGTGATCAGGAAAGAGTCCATCCACGATGTTCCGCATCTTTTCGGCCTCGATCGGCACGTACCCGGGTCCCTGTGCGAGTTTTCTCGTGACCAGTTTGTACCCCTGTCCCCAGGGGTCCCGGTTAACGTCCTCACACAGTGCGCTCCAGCAGCGCGCCTTGCTTTGTCTGATCTCTTTGACCAGAGCTCTTTTGGCCGCTTTGTACTCTTCTGATCTCAATGCTGCCTCGGGTCTGCACCGAGCTCGCTGGGCCCGCCGCCTGAGTCTCAGGCAGGACCGCCTCAGTGCGGCAATCTCTTCTGTCCACCAATACACTGGGCGCTTCCCTGTACGTGCTTTCTTGCGGGGCATCGACGCGTCACACGCACGGTGTATGAGGTGAGATGTGTGTTCCACGACTGCCTCTGCGTCTGCCCTGCTTGGCTGATCGGCAGGCATCAGGGGGACGTTTCCCACCCCGTTTTGCAGGAACCGTATCAGTCTCTCTTCGTCGAGCCTAGAGCGCTTTCTTAAGAAAAGCGCTGAGATTGTTGACATTGAATCCAAATGGCTATTTAATATCTAGGTAAACTCAAAATTTCTATGCAGTCAAATTAAAATAATAACAATAATAATAATAACAACAACTATAGAAATTGATAATGATGTAGGTTATCTTATCTTATACTCTAAAACAAGCTCCGTTTGTCCGGGCAAACTTTTTTTTCGCTCCAAGGATTTTTGATTTTTTGATTGAATATGGGGGTTTTGGCCACCAGAAATCGATTGGAGCTGGTCCCATAGCTGGGAAAAATCCGGTTTTCGCGCTAGAGTCCTTCAAAGATCCCATGTTATCCTTATGGAGATTTTTAAATTGAACAAAAATCAGCTGATAACTATATATTGCATCTTTAACCTGTAGTTTAGGAAAATTACAGCAAATTGCAGCACCCTTCGGCCTGGCGAGTGAGCGAAGCGAACGAGCTCGTCTTTAAAATGGAAGAGGGCGAGTGAGCGGAGCGAACGAGCTTTGGGTGAGAACGAAAGTAACAATTTTACCGAGCATAAGCTCGGTCCCCCTGGTACTTCCTTTAAAACTAAGTAGTTTAAATTATTATGGAGAAATAATAGCTAAAAATAAGATGGCATAAAACGAAGTGTCATAATGTTAAAAATCTTAAAAAAACAGAATTTTAAAAATATCTCAAAAGCAAATAATATTCAATGACTAGAAAGTAACACGAATTTAATTCAACAAAAGGGAATTTTTTTTTTTGATTGAATTGAATTTGTAAATTATAAATGAAGTGACTGGATCATTTAGGTTTTAATAAACTCGGAAGTTCGTCGAGGCAGTTGGTGTGAATCATCCGCAATTTGTTTTCTTTGCTCGAAATCGCTTTCTAGAATTGCTCAGACGTTACCTTAAATCTCCTGATTGCTAATTACCTATTTTTAGAACTTTGAGTGAAAAGTAAATTAGGTCCAACATATATTTTCCCATAGAAATTCGGGAGGAGTTTGACAGTTAGATGTACATACAAAAACTGCAAAGTGTAAATTAGCCAATTCTTTTAGCGAATTTCCTTTGGAAATAACCTATTACCGTCGTTTTCATGGGAGCTGCCGTTTATACAGTTTAGGGGACACCTCTGCGATTATATAATTTTATATATGAAATTGTAGCTTTTTATGTGTACTTTCTGGATACATAGTGATTATTTGTCGGAAACACATTTAAAACTGCACAAATAACGATTTATTAAAAAACTTAACATGGGCTTACATGGGATATAGAATTTTCAATTTTGAGTGCTTGTGAACATGATAACTAGTGCAAAAATCGTCTGATCATCATGAAATTTAGTACACTTAAGTAAATTTTGCCATTGGAAATTCTCTAAGTACGCAGGTCTGCTGCGACGGGGGTATTTAAAATTAATGTTCTAAATAATATATCGATATCTCCTACTTATCTTCTGTGTCTAAACCTTTATTGCATGTTTTTATAACCAATTTAATTATTATCGCTTTTAATTGAATTAAGTATTTAGTGAATAGACGTTTGCTTGGTAATTAGAGTGTAGTACTTAAAAATAAAGGATTTTGGTTGGGTTTAAAATTATAAATGTAGGCCTATATGTATAGACTTACAAATTTTATTGAAATTTACAAAAATATTCAAAATATGTTTTGGAGAAGTCCAATTTTCCGTGAAATATAAATACTAAAAGCCTGTGTTGAAAAACGCGGATGTTAATGTCTTCAGTTAAGACAACCTTGCGATTATACTTTGACAAATTGCCTTGTCGTGACGACAAAGTATTAAACTTCTGAAATGTGTTGTTTTACCCTTATGTCAACAATAACTTTTTCCCCCTGCACAGATTGTTGGGGTTCAGACTAAACATGGGATTTTACCCACAAGAAGTGGTTCGCTACACCAAAAAGCCTTGCTACTCTTTATTTTTTCTTAACTTTCGACGAAAATTTAAGTGGTTTAAAGTTAAATGAAATTGTGAATACCTCTGTCGTAAGCTGCATTCAATGTTTTATGCAGGGAAACGGTTTTGATTAAGATGGTAAAATAATGAATCTAACGCATCACCAAATTTTGGGTACTCTTAAAAACAGCACTTAGTTTTTTATGGCAAGTGAGCGATGAAAAGAAAAGGGTTACGACACGCTTGAAAGCATACGAAGATCAACTTTTTAAGCAGGTGTAAGAAGACGTCTTGTTTTATAGACATGTAATAAACCTCAATATACTTGTTACTTCAAGTTGTCCAGATAATATTTACTGTAGAGTTATAATAAAAAATATTAGTTCATTTAATGTAGTGCTTTAAAAGATACTGAAGTCTATGTACCTATTAATTAATAACAAATAAAAATATCAGTAATATAAAATAATTGTAATAAATGTAATAGTTGATAATCCCTACTACATTGATCAATGTTGAGTTTATCTGATCATGCTAATCATAATAAAAATGTAATTTGTGTTGAAAAGGAAGGAAATTACACTTTTCATTCAGGGAGATAACCATCTCAGTTTATCTCCCGGTTGGGTTTTACTACATTGACTGTCATAGTAACACGTTGATGGGAACTTTTACATCATTCTCTTTATTGCACCTTAATTTTACTAAACCTTTAAAGTTTATTTGCAAACCTAGCTGAGACAGAGTTTACTTTACAGCACAATTACGAGAAAGGTAAAAAACATCTCGAGTTTTAATCTATTGCATGACTTGTTTGTGATTCGCTGAATTTATTATTACTACAAATCGCCCATTGGTGAAAATTCTCCTAAAAATTAATTAATTAATTAATTAATTAATTAACTAATTTATTAATTTAATTATTTATTTATTTATTTGGATTTATTTGATTAATAAGTGATTATTGAAACATCTAGTGGCTGCCAAAATATAATAATCTTACTAATAGCTGCTCTTCCATAATATTAAAATTGAAAAATTTAAAACCGCATGAAAATTTTAAAAATGAAAAATAGGGCCGATGTATGTTATTATGGGCGTTTGGTCATATACAGGACACTAATCGTAAGCGCAAATTTCTCCCATGATGCACAAAAGCTGTAAAAAAGTCAAAGTTTCGTGCTGTCCTATTAATATAGATTTCTAAACACCTAGCCAAAAGTCTTGAGTCTCTAGACAATTACACATGCTCTAAAATAGTGTTATTTTCCACTCCTAAACTTTACTTGGTTAAAAAGAGCAATGTTACTGAAAACTGCCGAATGTAAATCAGACAATACTTATAAATTGCTGGATAATAAACAAAATACTTCCTACTCATATTATGTGCCAAAATGATCTATTTGCTTGAAACGCTTGATCGTGTTATTTTGTAACCGATTTAGGTAATGTCAATAAAACTGAACTGGAGCATAGTTGGAGTCTTTTATTTTGTCAATATGTTCACAATATGTCACTTAAATAAAACCAAAAGAGGCGAAATATTTACATATTTTTTATTTTCTCATACACAATTTAAAAATGTGCTTGAGGTGCCGTTTTATTGAAAATAAAAATACAATGAATGAACGGAAACCAATCGACGTTTTACGCGTAATTCAAGGTTATAATTTATATATTTTAAGCACAGCTAAATTTCCGTAGTTCAGTAGCCTACATTTTAACAGTTTAAGGTAATTTTTACATATTTATTTTTCATAAATTACAGATTTTTATCCTATACTATAATACGAGCAATGTCTGAAGGGATGTGTTCCATGATCTCGAAATCTAGCGGGTATATTTTGCTTAAACTTTGCATTTAAGAGTGTTTTGGCCCAAAAATAGGTTTAGAAACAGCCTCAATCCCAGGAAAAAATCGAATTTGGTCTAAATTTACATTTAAAAATTGAATAGCTTAATTACCACAACACTATAACAAAAGTGAATCCAAACCAACGAGCAAGGCTCGGTTAACCTGGTACTTCATTAAAATTACCAAAATATAGGCTCTGTTTGTTTCAATTTCCTCATACAGTTGATGAAAGAATTAATAATAATAATATGAGAAAAGTTGAATTTATTTCCTGAAATATATATTCAAAATCTTGTTGGGGAGGAATAAAACACACGAATGTCAATGTGTTTAATTAATGCAACCTCGTGTTCACACATGGCCTAATCGTCTTGTCATGCTGACAAATCGCAGGTCAGAATGGCGTTGTTTTGCTCCTCATGTCAACAATAACCTCTTTTTCTCCCCTGACGGATTGCTGGGATCGGCAAAACAATCTGTTTTACCCGTGATAAGTCCTTTGCTTGTACTTTGCTTTTGCACTTGTTTCCTCGTTCTATCAATTGTGCTTCAATATTGTTATTATGCTAATTTTTTATAGTTTATAGTTAATTTAATATACTAGCAAAGAGACTAATTGGAAATGTAGTCGTGGATTTTTAACTATCATTTAAATTATGGCAAACAAGGTTATGTAGGCCATGCTTAAACAGTGATGAATAAAAATGAGCTGGCCCGTGCGCAAATTGCGCATTTTATGATTCTGTGTGAGTGAAACTCACCTATAGGACGTGAATGTTGATTATAAAGTAATAGAGATCTATTTTTGTTTACTATCTGGCTTTTAAAATTCATCTGAAGGTAATCAGCTGTTAAATTATAATTCACATTAAAGAACTTGCAACAAAAGTTGGTCAACATTTTAAAGCGCCCTCTAGAAATAAATCAAAGGCGAGGGGGGCGAAGCCCGAAAAAATATGACATTTTTAATTACGATTCGTTACTGCGATATATCCTAAGCTTTAAAATGACACCTCAATCTTAAAAATCGGTTCAGTAGGTCGAGAGAAAAAGGGACGTAACAGACGAAACCCTTATATAAACAAGAATATAGATAAATTCACCTTAGCAATTAACATATGGAAAATTTTTTAAAAGCGTCTCACCACAATAGTTTGGAACTCTGAGGTTGAACATGTACTTGAATTTAGACAATTATTCATGGTAATATTAGAAAAATATTACTCATCACTATAAGTTACAGAGATGTAAGAATTTAAAAATGCTATTGCCATAAAATCTTATATAAAATATAAAAGGACAAAATATAAAACATTTTACAACACAGGTGGAAAAGATATATGGAAATAATATAATGTCTAATATAATGAAAAGTTCCCATGTTTTCCTTATGGAGATTATTAAATTGAATAAAAATCAGCTGATAGCTGTAGATAAAACCAATGTGCTATATCTTTAAAGGAAAATTATACCCAAAGTGCAGCACCCTTCGGCCTGGCGAGTGAGCGAAGCGAACGAGCTCCTTTTAAAAATTAAGAGGGCGAGTGAGCGGAGCGAACGAGCTTAGTGTGAGAACGAAAGTAATAATTTTACCGAGCTTAAGCTTGGTCCCCCTGGTACTATGAATAAAGAGAGAGCTATGTCACAAACCCTACCTCAAAAGGACGACCGAGTCAAAAATGGCTGGCGATAAGACTTTCCGTCATAATCATATTGCCGAAAACAAAAAATGCAATAACTTATGATACACTCGACCTTTTGAGGTCCGGTTTGTGGCAAATTACTCAGAATGCAAAGCACTGAATTTTCATGTGATGTAGGACAATGCAACGAGTTACACTAGGGATGCTCTCTAAAGGGAGTCTTAGGAAAACTTTCTTTGGCCTACGTTGTACAATACATAATTTTAATATATAAAAAAACTTTATATAATACGTTACATAATACATAAAAGTTGATGGCTTGCCATTGTTGACTCTGTCATTCTTTTAAGATCGAGTATGCAGCAATATTCTGTATTTAAGAGATCTTTAATATCATGTACATATTCATGCTTACATATAAAATTTTCTTCGTACTCCCTATTCGGGTTTTATTTTCTTCGTCCATCTGGAGTTAAAAATCTATAATTGCCGGAAAAAGTAGTTTTTAATGGGTCATATACACGTTAAAAGTTTCATTACTTAAAATATATAGCTAAAAACTTATTGTGCCATTCCAGGACTTTTTTAACACACTGTAGCCTGTATGATTAAAATATTTACACAAATTATATATATACTTTAAAATAACTCAGTTGAGCCTGCTGTTTGACTTCTTTGTATTCGTTTTATTCACAGGTGATAAAAACACAATAAAACCAACGATTCAGCCCAACTACAATAAAACAGAATGTCAACAAGTTAACAATATGATCTCATTTCCTCGCAGTTTTATTACCCCGCGACTTCATCTTTATTATGAATGTTGAAGGCATTTTATTTTTTTTACTTGTTGTTATAAAACATTTTTCCTACGACTGTCCGTGAAAACAGTTGTTTACGCACTCGATACTCGTCGCAAAACAGGTGATTGCCGTATTCAATTTACTTTGCGCACGCTAGATTTACTTTGCGCACGCTAGATTTACTTTGCGCACTCCAGTGTTTAAACATTAGAACACAAAACAATTTGCATTAGCCAGCAAGGAAACGTTGATTAGTCAGGAATTAAGTTGGCAACACTGGATATAAACATCTGATCTATTGTTGTCCATGTGGTCGTTTTTATTGAATCAACATAAACATAACCTACAAACCAGCTGCGGGTGAGCTACCGGCACGTAAGTTAGATGCGCAATGATCAACTATGACAGTGACTTTAGTGATTTAAGCGACTTATTCCCTGACGATCTTGCTAAAACTGCTAAAACAGTGGCGTTAAATCTTCTGCATGGAAAATCCAATAAATTTTTAAATAAATGTAGGAAGTGCATAATACAGGATATTATTAATATCACTATCTTGAGAGGGACCTCACATAGTGGGTATTTTAACGTGAATATTAAACGTTTATACTTATATAAGAAATATTTGGCAGTCGTAGGAAAAATTTAATATGCAACTCGTGCGAAAAGTGCTTTCACTGCACTTGAGAGAAATTATTCCGCACTCGCCTGCGGCTCGTGCATAAACATTTCTCTCGAGTGCAGCAAATCGGCACTTTCCGCACTTGTTGCATAAATAACTATTTCCACCTCTTCTAATATACGTTTGATTTTCATAACTTCGGTTAAATGACATTTTGTTCTAGAGATTACTTTTAAATGGTTTTTTTTTTTTTAATATGAACAACATAGTTTTATTGGCAGAAAAACTTAACTGTGTTTTACATACGGGATGTGGATAGTACATAGATAAATTAAAAACGTTATAGATTAAAAATCCGTTGTAGTTTATAATTATATCACTATGTTTTAACGTATTTACACATTGCTTAGCATACCCTATGGATTTTAATTTCATCCACTAAATATAATCCTAAACTGACCAAAGTGATGTAGTAGAACTTGAATTTGTAACTGTTATGTAACTAATAGTAACCACTTATAGATTAGATACACTTATCTAAAGATGATATAGACCCGAAAATAGTATAAGATAGAAGATAGTATTCCGGAAGGCTAATGAACTTTTTTATAATTTTTTTGTTGGTTTAAAATAAGTAATTAATTCATAATGGTATAAAGAAGTTGTTAACAAAAGATACAAAATATGGATCATAAGTGAGTTTTATATGTTTAAATATAATCTATAATTTTATAGGAACCCTTTTGAAACATAGAGCAGCAAACAGCATAAACGATATTTCCACGTAAACTATATGATATAACCTACAAGAGCATCTTTAAGAGAATTAATATCCTTTATGATATGTATTAATTCGAGGGAACATTATGTTATATCCCAAGACCTTTTACCAAAAAAACCTGTAGTAATGTTTTTCCTGGGATTATTTGTTAGTCTAACTGATTACACCCTTATAAATAAACCAGTAATGCAATAAATTTAAAGTGAAGAGAATTAGTAAAATATAGGCCTACTTATAGATCTTCACATTAAAACTAACAAATAAAAACTCTGTTGAAAAAATGCATATACCGTCACATACATTGAATACAATATTATTTGGTTAGTCAAATCCAATTTTTTATAATAGTAGTAAATAAATACATTATTATAAATAAAAAAAAAATGAATTTTAATAAAATAATGCGTGTTTTCCGTTAAAATTGTATTTTTAATTTACAAAGTTTCAACAAGTTAAAACAATATGCAGGGTTTCAAAACAAGGTTATCATATAGTTTTAACCTCAAAAGCACACAGACAATTCTTATACCTGGTCGTTTTCTCATTTTCTCAAAACAAAAAGAAATTAATCTTAGATGATGCATAGTCCACATTACATTTTATATTGATTAATGGAACATTTTATTTCCACTTTTGTCACGCGGATGTCAAATAAGTACAGTATAAATGATTACTCCTGAAGTTAACAACACATTAAGTAAATTTTATTGTTATAGTTTATTACGTTCTTATTTTATTTGGTGTTTCGCAGTAAATTCAAAGAAAAGATTAGTTTGCTACCTGTTGATGCGTTAACGTAAACGAAAACGTAACTCTCATGGTTGGCGATGGCATTGCAGTAGGCCTATTTGATAGCGAAACATAAATTTTACTTTCTCCCCCTATGTAAAAGGTCCTGATGGAACAATTTTGATGAAATTTGGTATGTAATTCCAAATCTACTATAATTTCAGGTTAAAAAAATATTTATTAAGAATTTTTTATTTTAAAGGGCAGTTTACCTAAAAAAAACTTTAAAAACGAGAAAATCCAAAATTTCTCGGAAACGGCGCCAACAATTTCTATTAAAATGTCGTGTTTCATTAAGGATAAAAAACCAAATAATATAATGTAGAATGATGTTAGTAGAAGGGATTTGCCGGTCCTGGCACAGGTCAAGGTCAGCGGTTGTAACTGGCAGGTGTGTGTTGTTGATTTGGGGGTTTTTTGGGGGGTTTGGGGAGGGGTTGGTAAGTGTGTCAAGGTCATCTGGAGGGGGTTTTAAAAAAGGTGGGGAGTCTGGGGACGAGTGGCGGGTGGGAGTGCGGCGGGAGCGGACGGGGGCGTAGGGCTGTGGGAATTAATAATTTATTTTAGGAAAGCCAAGTAGAATTTTTATTTGAAGCGGTGTCCAAGCGATGTTTGGCGGTGAGGGTCTGGTAAATGCCGATGGTGATGGCGATGAGCAGATAGAGGCATACCAACCACAGTACGCATTTGAAGAGCTTTAACAGCCGGATCATTTCTTCCTGATTTTGTGCTTCCAATTGTATTCTGTTAATTTCGAGTTTTAATTTATCGTCTTCCAATTGTGATGTGATTGAAAAGCCGTCCATCATGTTTGTGTACAGGTTAGAGAGGAGCGGTGTAGATGGTGTAAAAGTAGGCGATGAAATGAGGAGAGCAAATAAGGGGAGGATATATATTTAATGTAAAGTGGTGGGGGGATTGAAAAAGAATATTTGTGTAGGACTAGCTTTAATCATCTGGTGTTGAATCGTGGGCGGATGAAGGACTGTTGTTTGGCATTTCTAATTCTTCAACATTATCGCTTTCCATCCTTTCACATTCTGGACAATTGTAGGTAATTTCAACAGTAATAGTAACTGTGTTGTTTGGCGTGTTTACAACATCGGTTAAAGTTTGAAAAATATCCTGTAAATCTTGTTGCGATGTTACTGCAAAAGTAGTAGTATTCTTTGCTAATTGAGGCTGGCTCATCGTTCGGCGGTAGGCAAACAAATGGTGAGCGACGGTAAGGCGGTCGCTTATATGGAATCGGGGAATAGTGGTGGGGGGAAGAAAAAGAGTGGGGGTAATCCAAAACGAGAAGTGAGAGAACTTCGGTTACCGCAGTTCGCCGCGAAACGCCGTCCGGGTAGGTTGTGGGAAGTGTATAGAAATAAAATAATAATAGTTCTAATATAGAATAGAAATACCAATCACTTTTGTAAACTAAATAGTAAGTTTATTTATAATTTGAATTTGATTGTCTTGTTCCTCGCTGTTTAATTCAATAATTGTAATACCATAAGTTGGTTCTTCTTCTTCCCCTGCACTGTTGGAAGATGATGATGATGATGATGAAAATATTCTGGTAGGATTCACATATTTTACTTTGATGTTGATCCATCTTAAAGGATACCTATCCATAAGTGTGAGTAAGTTGTGAAATAGAGTTTCCATCTCATCTCTTTCGGTAATTAAATGTTCAAAAGAAATAAATCTGTCACCCATGTTGGTGTTAGTCCAAGCAATGTAGTGTAAATGAGAAGTGTGTTAAAGGGTATATAGAATATATATTGTAAAATAAGTGGTGGGGATAATCTCAAGGTCAACCAAATAAAATTTTAAAAAAGAGCTGCAGTCAGTGACTACAGCTATACATCTGAAGCTTGAATAGGATCAGAAGACCAATCTGATCTATATTTGCACAAATTTTTAATGCATGTACAAAAGTCGTCTTTATAATATGCATCACACTTTCGGCAATTAAAAAGTCTTTCTGGGTGAAATTTGAAACATCTTTGGGGACAGCAAGTGTGGAAGTATCTTGATTTATAAATTTTGAAGGTTTGCAATTCTGGTGGTGGTAGTTGTTTTGTTTTGCATTTGCAGTAACAGGATCCGAAGAATTCACATTTTCTACAAGCTAATCCGTCTACCATCCATCTTCCTATATCGGAACATTTTTGTTCACAACAGTAGCGTGGTTTGTAGCCTTCTTTTTTCTTTTCCATATTGACGGTTCTAAGTGGAGTTGGGAAATGAAGGTGTATAGTATAGAATAGAGAGTTTTATTAAAAGAAAAAAGTGGTGGGGGTAATTTCAAGGTCAACCAAATGGAGTTTTAAAAAGAATGGGGTACAAATATGTTAAGATATAGGTTCGTCTTTCTTTTCTTCTTTCTCCTTTTTAATATTTACTTCATGTTCTTGTTTTTTTGCTCTAGCCATTGCGACGAGATCTTCAGTGGATAGTGGATGTACTTCTGGAAATTTTAGAATTAACTTTGGTTGGAAGCCTTCTTTAGTTAATACATCAAGATCGGAGCTCATCTCTTCTACCGTTTGATAGTCCTTTCCAAATATTTTACCATTAAATTCAATCATCATTCGGTACAGCATAGTAGTTGCAGTTGTTATCGCTGCGGTTGTCAAAAAGCAAATGATGATTTAGTCTGGGTTGAATAGCCTTTTTATAGCGAAGCCTCAAGTTGATGGAGTATTGTTATTGTAATTTAACATTAGTAGTATTTGTGGAATTTAACATTATTTTGAGTAGAAGGGCTGGATGTTGTTGCCGTTTGTGTGGAAAAGTACACTTCATCATCGCAGTAGTTTTGTTTTGAAAACATCTTCTTATTTGTAACATAAACATCGGCTTTTAAGTGATAACCGCCTGCGAGAAGTACTCGCAATTCATTAGTGAAATTGTCGAGTTGTTCAAAAGTTGTGATGGTGGAGGTATCGTATGATGCGCATTTGATTTTGAGAGACATGTTGTCGTCTAAAATAATTGGACAACCAAGGGAGATGTGTACAGCACGGAAGTCAATTGTAGACTGAGGAAATCCCCCTGAAAATTATTCCCTTTATATAGTTTTTGTAACTAGGTCAAGGTCATCTAAAATTATTTTTTTAAAAAGCAATATATCACCATGTGCAAAAACACATAGTAATATATTGCTTTTTATTTGTTATTTTTTTATCTTTATTTATTTTTAAAATAATTCACTAAGGTGTACAAAAGTATTACAAATAATAAATTAGTTGTTGGCAGTAGGCATGACGTGAAGTGTAAGTTCCGTTGAATTGCTTCCGCTTGGACCGTGGGATGCCAAGTACAGAGAGCCGGGGTGGATAAGGCGTAGATCTTCGTTTTGCAGGAGGTGCACGAAGCGCTTGGGAAGAAATGTTTGAAATTTTGGTTCATCACCGGGCGTGTAGGGCGCTTCACTCAGTGTAACGTTGATGGCGTCCCCAACACTAGTTTCCATCTTCTTAATGGTGTGGATAACATAATGTTTTTCTTCTTTTAATTCTGAACATCTTTTAGTCGGTAAGACGGTAGATTTTGAATGTTTGTTAAATTGATCGACAAGAGATTGTAAAAATGTTTGTGACGTCATCTTTACTTTTTCTTCTTCTTATTTATTGTTGATATTATTCTTAGTCTTGCGAATCTGTGTGGGAGGTGTTGACTGTTCGGAGGCTAGAGTAATACTCATGCTGGGTCATGGTTGCGTTGTCACTTTTATATCCTTCCCACCCCCCACCATTCTGTTGTAGATACGCATTCAAACGATAAGCGTTCTTTAAAGCGCATTGGGACTGCCGATGTTTAAAGTTTTTGGTAGAGATACAAATGTTGGCAAAATGACACTGAAAATCTCTATCTACTTGCACATTTATCACTTCATGGTTTGTAAATGCTTGTATCCAAGCGGTTTTTTCCAATCCCTTTGTGTAGATAATTTTAAATTCCTCACAGTAATGATTCATAATGTGTGGCACCATACTGTAGTGGATAAAACCTTCATCCCATCTCAAGTTGTGAAAATGTTTCATTAACCATTTGTTTGTCACTCTTGCTTTAGTAGTTAATCTGTTGAACGGTATAGGAGGTTGGAATAAATAGTGATAAACCACAGATGTGTTCATGTCTAGAATAACTAACTCTTTAATAATAAAATGTCCGTCGTTACCGCGAAACGCTTGAAATTCAATTATACCTCGTTTCACCTCCATTATTTGGTATTGGTTTGAAAATGAAACTTGTTTATTCATGACAAAGGTCGGTATCGGACTGTTTGTAAAATTATGGAGAGCGTCTTTTTATACTGCTGGTTGGTTGCTGCAAGATGCTTCTTCATTCATTTCTTGTGCTTCTTCATCTATACCGAAGTTAGTCTGATAGTTGTGCAACTGTCTCCACATATCAACTTCGTGAGGTATTCTATTGAAAATGGAAGTATCTACGGGACCGTATAGGATTGGTACATACGGTTGTCTATCCAATGTATCGGTTAAATATTCTTTTATGATCGCGCTTGAAAATATTAGTTGTTTTAAATATCTCGTGATAGGACCTGTAGCACAGCTGAGGGTGTAGAATTCATCTTTTGTAAGGTGTATTTTTATGTCATGTTTAGTTAAATCTCTAAAACGAACAATTTGTCCTCCTCGATGTTTTACTATATCAATTTCAATATTTGATTCTAGCAAACTTAATTTTGTTCTTCTTCCATATGTATTGTTACTTAAATAACATTCTAAAAGATGTAGATGCTTCATAAACGATTCCCAGGAAATTTCAGAAAAAAACACCATTTTAGATCCATGATTCAAAATAATAGTTGGTGAATACTCCAATGATTTTATTACTCCGGCAGATACGCTTTTTGTCATACATGATGAGATGGGATAGTAGATTCTAAGAAATACCTCTGCTAAAATATTGGTGGAAATAATGTCATCGACTTTTCTTTTTTTAATTCCTTTTTCAACTTCCTCTTCTTTTTTCTTATGCTTAAACTTGAGGAACTCATCCATTTCTTGTTCAATTTGTTTTTCTATATCGGAACTGTTGTCGGCTATAAGTGGTGTAGTTTCTTCTTCGTTAGTATTTGTATTAAGTGAACTCATTTTGCAAGCGATGTTTCCCATATGATGGTCAAACAAATAATGAAATTTTCACTTCTTTTTCCTCCTTTTATAACAATCGCCCCCACCTAAAAACCGTTTTTTATAACACATTTTTAACTATTCCAGTTAGTGGGGTGTATGTTACTATTTTGTCATGTAAAATCAGACAATATGCCGAAGTACCTTCCGGTATTTTATCTTCAAATTCCATTTCGATTTTTATATCTACACTTGACGATTTTACTGATTCATTTTGCTTTGAGCAATCGATAACGATTATTGGAGCTTTTGAATAATACTGTTCAGGTGATAACAGTGGTGTATTAGCTTTTCCATAATATGACGATTGAAATCTTGCATACATATCGTATAAGATGGAATAACGTTTTTTGCTAAACATGACATTTAAATTGTCATAAGGAAAGAATTGAGAGTTTAGAAAAACTTTGCAATTCTTTATATTGCAATGGTCAAATTGACCTGCGTGTGCGGTTATAACATCTTTTCGATTGGTTTGAAAACCGAGTATTATGTACCTTGCTCGTTCCAAATAAGTAGATGTTTTAACAGTCCATGTTTGTCGTTCTGTTTGAGGTAATATGGGGTATTCATGGAATTCCCAACTTCTAAACGGCATTACAATATCACGGTCAGATTTTAACTTCTTTAACAATACGATTCTATGTTCATCGGCTAATCTTACATGAGGTACTCTCCACACGACTTTATTTAATTGTAGCTGCCATTCTAGTTTACTTTCTTTAGTGCCACTTGCTGCTAGTATCAAGTCCTTGTTAGTTGAAGATCTGAGTAATACCAATTCTTGTTTGACATTTATTATTATTCTTTTGTAATCTTCAGCGAATCCCAAAAGCAATCGTAAAGGTATGTGAAAATCAAAATGACCATTGGAATTTGGTGTTATGCTGTCTTTATCAGGGGTAACCCATCCGGCGGTGACTATTGAATTCTTTTCATGCGGTGTTAATGATGTTAATCCTTTTAGTGTTGTTGTTATACCAACCTTTTTTGTTGAATCAACTGTCACTCCTGATATTTCATATCTTATTTCGTCAAAAAGATATGCCATTGGGTTATTTATAAAAGGAACAGACGAACCGGTTTTTCCATCCAATTTTAATACTTGTCCCTCAATATATAAATAACTTTCACAGGGTAATGTGTAAATATCTTGTTGTTGAATGGGAATCCTTATTTCATCATTATTGTTTAATTTTGATGAAGTGTAAGGGTTGTGCGTGTGATATTCCTTCTCCCATAGGGTTTCGTCGAACGTCGGTCCTTGAGATATATCCAGAATGTCCATCGTAATTTAGTTTTAACCCAATTTTTTGTAGGAAACGTATGTTGTCCGGTGTTAACTCGTCCAATGTTGAAGAGCTACTGAGCTCCCGGCTTTTCCGTTGTGGTTTAAATGTTAATCCCATGTTATACTTAAGTTACCGCTTTTATGTGTAACCGTATTGTAATTGTTTCTTTTCTAAAGTCAACACTATTACCGTCCTGATCTGATATGTTCACTACGATGTCTGAAATAAAACTGGTGTTTAATGGTAGGTATATAAGGTTTTGTGGCTTCTCAACTATTTTAAAACCAGGAGCTACTGTTGGATAAAATGTATGTAAAATATGTTGGTTTACCCCATCTCTATACGATCCGTGTATAATATTGCATGTTATATCAATACTATTAACCTTTAATATTGTTACTGTGGTATCACCCGTATGAGTAGTTCCGGGATCTAAGATTTTTCTTTTCTTATCTGAAAATCCGAGTAAACTACCGATTGAATTTTCTAAACTTAAATCTATATAATATTTTGAGGTAATTTCCGCTTTTAAAGTATTGTTGTTTCCTTTTATACAGATATTTTCTTCTCCTAGCTGCTTCTGTAATAGCTGGTTTATATCATCTATTTCATATGCTCCTGTAGACAAGGTGATTATTTTTAATTCTGAATAATTTCCTTTTTCATCTTTACTTTCATAATAATGTAGTAAATTGTTTTTACCCTCTGTAATGTTGGGAATTGAATTGTAAGTAGTGAAATCTAATAATGCCGCTTCCCATAATCTATCTTTAGATAGACGCAATGCTGGGAAAAGAGTACTTTTTAATGTAGATGAATTTCCGCTCAGTGACACTGTGTACGATGACATCTTAAAGCTGACTGACACTTTTTGCTAAAAACTCCAAACATAAATGTCCGCATATTTCTGTATTGTTAGGTTGTTCTCTTTTATAATTGTAAAATATATTCTTAGAGTTTCTAAAATAGTGTTGAAGTTCTTTAGGTGGTGGTAGATTGCCAAAACTGTCAAAATAATAAACGCTTTGTCCGAGTTTTTTATAGCATACCCAATGAGTTCCTGGACCATAGGAGGAATCTAAATTTACTATTCCAGTTTCATTTTTCCATATGTTTTTTGGTAATGCGTCTTTCATAAAAACTCCCCTAAAAAATGGTATCTTCAAACATTTTACATAATTTGATAATTGATGATTTGTTAAGGCTTTATTTGGAATTATCAATTGATTTTTCTTATTTAGTACACACGGTATGGTCTTAGGTATAGACCTGCTCCGTTTTTTACCATTGACCAAACGGAAGTCTTCTTTGTCTTTGTTTTACGAGTTCTACGACGTCTCTTTTTAATGTTTCCACCTCTTTTAGGAGCTCTTTTCTTTGCAGGTCTTCCTCTTCGACGTTTTCCGCCACCAAATTTTGTTTTCGCCTTCATAGCTGTAGTTACTGCCCAAGCGGCTGCTTTTTCTGCAATACTTGCGTCACTTGATTTAACTCTTTGCCAAGCTTTTTCTGCTAGCGCTCTATCTGCTATTGATCTATTTGTTGAATCAGCAAACCTGGAATACGCTATATCGTGTTCTTTGCAAGCTTGATCCAATTTATTAATTCCAGGATCCCCTCTTGCTAAACGTTTTGCCAATTTAGTTCCGGGTCCGCAATATTGATAACCTCCGGGCAGATGAAATTCGTATGGTAGAGCGTCTATTGCCCGATTTACAACAGCACCAACAGGAATTCGTTTGAGAAGGGATAACGCAGCCGATGTTATACCACGTCCTTTCTTGCCGCTGACTTGACGACGACTGAGCTGTGCGATCTTCATTATGTTGTTTTATATATAACCGGCGTGTTTACTCAACGAGATGCTTTATATAAATGAATAACTTATGCACAATTTTTATATTTAAATAATTAATTATTCAAATTAATTATATATTGATTTATGATTCTATTTTTAATCCATGCTTCTCGTTCATCGGGTTGAATCATCACATGACTTGTTGTACTAGCTATATGATTGTGGGTATCAATAAGTAAATTGCCCACTATTCTTATTAAACAATCTAAAGTTACAGCATCTTTTGGATGTTGAGGATCGTGTAACTGCATAATACGTTTATCGTTACACGTGTAAGCGGTCGAATCATTTTTTGATGTTGTTATAACTTGTCCAATAGTAGCAGCATCATTAAAATCTTCACCTGGTAAAATATTAATTATTTTCTTCATTTTAGCATCAAATTTGGTTCCATTGCGTTTATCCCAAGTTATTGTTTGTTTCACTGTAACACAATCATTTTCTTTATAACCAGGCATTATATTTTTTATTCTTCTATTATGACCTTCATATGTGCCTAATAAAGGACCGCCCGCAATTAATGTTTGTGCCATTAAAGGTACATCCGAACTTTTTTCACCAAATCTTCCATTTGTTATTCTTTTACCTCCCGCATCCCATTTATCATTACTTCCTTGCATTAAATCAAACTTTTCATTTCCATGTATAAATGTATTTCCTCGCTTTAGCACGGCATCTTCATGTTTTACAAAATTTGATGTTCCCCTTTTTAATTCTTTAGATAATTTTTCCATATTAACAGCGTCTTTTGGTTGAGAACCAAATTTTACATTTGACAATGCTTTTCCATGACAATCTATTTCATCAGCATCTTGTAAAATACAGTTGTCCTTGATGTATTTCAGGTTTACAGCATCACCGTCTTCCTTTGGGTATCCAATGTCATTTATAATAAACTTATAAAAAGAAAATCCTCGTTGAGTCTTTTCCGGTATTATAGAATGTAAATATTCTTTATTAACTGAATCTTTATCATTTTTTGGATTTGCCACATTGGTTATCCTATGATTTCCAGCATCATATGTTTGTCCATCTTTTAAATTGTTACCCCACTGCAATTTTAAAGTGTTTGAAAGTTCAGATGATAAATACTCTTTAGTAATTGCATAAGAACTGTCAGTTGGTTTACCAACATTAATTATTCTATGTGATTTAACATCGTAAGTATCCTTAAGTAATTTTAATTATGTTGAAGTAGCTTCTTTTACTGTCTTTAAATTTGCTCCATCAGTATCTTCTTCTGGATCTTTAACTAGTTTTAAACGTTTAGTACTTATGTTATAGTCACCTTCAGGTGTTTGCGGCAATCCACTTCTTTTTCTGTCTTCTCCAACTTGCACTCCTAATGCGGAGTACCGTCCAAACTTGTCGACGCTCATGTTAAAAATGATACATTATATGCTTGCCGTTCTTTTATATCTGCGGACAATTATACGACGACACCTCGACTTCTGAGTTCATCAACTAGAGCCACCCATTCATTATTTAAACCTGTATGACCGGCTTCCATAGCTTCATGTAATAGTCTCATTCTGTCAACTAATTTATTAATGTCTTTGTAATAAATTACATTGGTATTGTACAGATTTTTCATCAGTCCTTTGCCAGATGTTGAAGTATCTCCTTTACTCTTTTTACCATGTTGTTCAAGAAGTGATAAATCCATAAGTGATAAAGATTTTCTTTTTAGCGGTTGTTTCACTGCTGGTGCGGTACGTAATGTTGGTAGTTTTCGTGGGGGAAACAACTTTTTTATAACAATGTTATATTTTGTTGCGCGTGAACGATTAATTATTGCATCCTTTGAGTAATTCCTTTTATGTGCATTAGTATTTTGTAAAATTTCCTTAAAAGTATTTAAATCTTTGGTCGAATATCTCAATGGTATGTTTTTAAAAATTAATTCATATAATCCTTTTGTTCCCTTATATTTATGCTCACCAATAATGATATAATCGTCTTCAGTTATTTTAAGTTTTGAATCACCTATTTTTAATTCATTCCCATCAATTCTTGCTCCGTATATGTGTGATTTACTTAAATTAGGGTTTGATTTTATATCATGTAGCATTTTTAATATATATTTTCTTCCGAGAGGTCCGTGTTGTAATATATCGCTACTCAATTGAGTTAAATTTGGAATAGATTGTTCTGCTTCAGGTATTGGCTGTTCTTCTTCCTTTTCAGCAATAGGTTCTTCTTCTTCTTCTTTTGTTTCTTCTTGGTCACTAGCGCTTGTATATGAATCATCATTGTCTTCTTTTTTTAATGCTTGTACTTCTTGTTTAGAAACTGGTAGTAAAACATCTCCTTCATAACGAGGTTTACTAATGGTTTCTGATATTTGTTTTAAAGGTTCTGTAATAGGTTTAAATGTAGTCTCTAAAAATTCTTCTCTTTCGCTTATACCCATCCTTAATGCACGGTTTTTTATCCTAATAGAATCACTGAGTGATTTTATTTCTTTCAATAGTTTTTCTTGATTTACCATGTTTACACTATGAAGTCTCATTCATTACTAGACATACCGCTATTCATTTAATGGATTAATACAAATCTATCTAACCCTATTCGATACCTTCCATCTTTTATAGCTTCATCTTTCATAATAACAAGAAATCCATACTTTTCAGCCCATGCTTTGCCGCACATCTCTTTAAATTTATCAAATGTCATATCGGCATTCACATGATCGTTATATATATGTTTCAAATTTGTTTCATCTTGCTTGAATATTATCAACAAATTCGCATTATCTCTTATAAGTTGTTTTGGAATTTTACTATAGGTTTGACCAATGTAAATACTGTCAATATTATGATGTCTCCCCATTGCGAAATAACTTCTTATTGTATCATGATTCTCACATGACACATCGTCAAATATAAATATAGAAAATGGTTTAGCTTCATTTGGTTGCATAATAGTTTCACTAGCATTAAACTTGTAAAAATTTACTTCTGGTACACTTGCTAATACCTTATCTAACAACTGGTATTTAGGTTGTTGCAAAGATTTTGAGAAAATGTATATGTTATTAAAACGTAGCCCTTTTGGATTAGTTATAAGGTTAAAAACAACATTTGTTTTTCCACAATTAGAAGGGCCAGTTATTAAACATCTTATAGAGTTTGGTAGTAATTCACCATGTTTACCACGGTTTAAATTGTTATTATCCACTGTCAATTCATCTATATTATTAATATTAAATCGTTCTTTTTGCTGTACAATATCCATCTTGTTTAAAGGTTAAACACATAATGAGTTATTAAAGTATTACACCAAGTCTTTTGTAGGAATCCAAGAATCTTCACTCCTATCAAATCCCAACCAACGGACTTTAACTTTATCCTTTTTTCTTTGTAAAACTTTTTCAACAAGATATACATCACCTACTGTCGATTTTAATAATTCATGACCATAGAATCCGCCTTGAAGTAGTTCACCTTTGTTATCCTTTAAAATGTAGGTTTCTGATATTGTCGGCTGCACTTTGTAGATTGTAAATATTTCGTTAGTCCAATTTGGTAAATATCTTTTACTAAAAACTCCTTTATATTTACTTATACGTACTTTGTCGTTAATTTTAAACTTTTTAGGTTTTAATTTTTTCAATTTTAGGAGTAGTATTTTTCTTAATACGCTCCAAACAAGCTTAGCATTATTGCTATTTACTTCAATAGGTTTCATACCAATAGTGCGATGAAACTTGTTATTGTATTCTTTTATAAGCTTCGGTAATATATCGTACCACACGTACGATCCTCGTTTAGAAAATGTTTTATACATTGCTCCTTTTAATGTTCTGTTGAATCGTTCAATTATGGAAGCTTTAACTTCCGAATTTGTAGAATAATGATTTATGTTATATTTTTTCATTAATGCTGTAAATTCTTTGTTAAAATATTCTTTTCCATCATCAGTTTGTAAATGTTTTATGACAAATTTATTTTTCTTTATAGCTGCTTCCATAGCTTTTGTTACACTTTTCCCAGTGTTATCCTTGAGTGGTATAGCGTCAGCAAGCTTACTAAAACAATATATAATTGCCAATATATATTTAAATCCCTTATTTAATTTACTATGCGGTATCATCTCAATGAGATCGGCTTGGTAAAGATCGTTCATTCCTTTAATAATTGTATTTCTTCTTGGAAACTTTCTTCTTGCCGGCTTATGAAGTTCGTTTACAATTTTATCCTTTAATCCTTCCATCTTCAGATGTTGTTTGTAAGCCGCTTGAGAAAATACTAATCCTCAAAATGGTTTATCACCTTTTATATTATTAACAAATATGGGTCAAGGCCATATTATATTTGTGTAAAAAAGAGGGAACATGGCATTGAACTTGCCATGCTCCCTCTTTTTTACGGAAAGGAAAAGGAAACAGGTGGAAGGACGAAGAATAGGTTTTATTGGTCGATAGGAGTTAAAGAATAATGTCCAAAAGGTAGAGTGTGTATATTGTCTTCCCGGATATGTCTCTTATCATCCTTGTAGCTGAGTCCCCACTTAGTTTGCTTGACACTGTAGACTTGATGATTAAAGCTTCTTATTGTATTAAAAGTTGCAGTTGTTTCCATGCTTTCAAATAAACATCTTTTAAAATGTTCAAACTGTACATTCTTCTTTAAATATGATGTTTTTATACCTTTTGCCTTCTTTACAACTTGATGTTCTTCTTTTTCACTAATGTACAATTGAAAAGAATACAGTTTGGACATTAATGCCACAATTTCTTCCATAGGTGCACCATTTGTTTCATCTTTGAATTTTCCTAAAACCTTCTTGTTTATTCCATTGTCGTAATTGGGGTGATGTTGTGGGTAGTCAGAAAAATCAAAGTCATTTTTATAAACAAATGTGCGTAAATCTTTGTACATATCATTGGTTATAATCCAATAGATGAATGCATCGGTATCCATGTATGCTATTTCAATATTCTCTCTACCATAAAATTTCACCATTTTATTATAATGAAAATCATACATGTGAGTTTTTGATATGTCTAAAATGGACATTCCAACATATATGGGTCGATCCATCTTAATTGAAATTTTATTCATAGAAACGGCTACAAGGTTTTCATTAATAATTATAGAAGATGCAAAGTTTGGTTTTTGCACCAATTTCTGTAATTTTGTTGGATCAACAACCAATCTTAAGTCTTTGTGATTTCTTTTGTTTTCTAATGTTTTACCGAATATCGCATTGTTCATTAATTTAAAGAAATCTTTTTGAAAATTGGATGTTGCTGCAGTTCTTCTTCTTGTATTGTTATCTATATAAGATTTTAACCAACAGGATTGTGAAAATTGCAGTACTTTATTAATTTTTGTAATTTTCAATCCCATCTCTAGCGCTTGCTGTACTGTCCAATAATGAGCTACATACCTAGTCTTATTGTTAAGTGTCATCATCAATTTTGGCCATCTACCAGTGGGAGATATTTCTGTTTTTGCTAATAGTGGTAGATCATAATGATGGTCGTGGAGATGTTCTGGGTACTCAAAATCAAAGTCATAGATGTAGCCAATATCCCCATATTTAGGGATATCAGCGATGTTATTGATTGAATTTGGATCAACCCATTTAAAATTGTCATATGGAAGAGGGTTCGACATGGCCCATCCGTACAGATTATTTGCATCAAAATAACCTATAAATGTGCTAGGTTGTGATGCGTCGTAATTTGGAAGATATTTATTGTTTGCTTTTACATATCTAGTTACACTTTGGGTTAATCCTCCTCGAATACCGGATTCAATCATCAACACCATGTCTATGTCAGTTAATAGTTGAAGTTTGCATTTTGTTTCTTTTAACATAGCCTGCCATGCCAATCCGGGAGCTGTGTACGAATGAAGTGGGTCTAATCCATATGCTGTAAAACAGGTGTTTCTAAATTCTTCCATTATGTCGCAGAGTAAAGTCACATCTAATTTAACATAAAAATCTGAATATTCGCCTAAGGTTCTTATTTCTAATTCATTCCATACTCTACAAGCGTGTTGATAATCCTCTTCACTGATGTCCTCTTCATGTAATTTATTCTTAAAAGCTTCTTTAGGTGGAAGTGACGTTTCTTCAAATTTTTCCAAATTGTCAATGTAATCATAAGGAAAAACGCCTTTACGAAGAACTAAATCTAATTTATCATTGTTTACAATTTTCTTTGTTTCTATTAAATCTTCTTTTCTAAGATTTTCAGAAAGTTTTGATAAGCTGCACGGCATAAACCGGTACGAATCTACAAATTGCAACTTCATATTTCCAATTTTTTTACTAAAGGTTATAAACTTTTCAGTTGTTTCTGCAAGAACATCAATTGCACCATCATCTCTCCCCAATTCTGGTATTATAAAATGACCATCATAACCGCTAAGGTTATGCAATATTACAGGAATTCTTCTGTTAATCTTATAGTTTATGTTGCATGCATTACATGCTGCACCCCTATAATATCCTGTAAGATGATCGTGATCTTTAACTTTATAGTTATTTAAAGTAAATTCATTTTTACATAGAAAACAGTGGGTAGCATTTTCATGTTGAATTTCCTCTTCTTCCTCCATTGGTATCATTGGTACTATATTATTATACAAATTTCAACATGGCCAGCTATTTCATATAGATGATTTAAAAATGTTCTGGCAACATCTTCACCACGATACACCACGGGTTTTGATGAAAATCCATATGCATTCAAATGTTCTTCAACCAATGTGGATTTAACCAATAAACAAAAACTGTTAGGCTTGTGCATTTGATATTTTATACTCTTCCTTGCTTCAATGTTTTCATCTTCAATTGGAACAAGTGTTGATCAAAATCGGCATATATTACTATAGGAATGCGATACTGATGGAAAACTTTTTCAAACTGTAAATATGATTTATTTAATGGTGGTAGAATAATCTTAGCTTCAAAATTTTCATTACACAGTTGTTTGTGCTCCAGTAACCAATTTTGTCCTCCATTTCTATGTTCTTTAAAACAAAAACATCTTTTACAAATTATTTTTCTATGTTCACTTCTTGATAATTGTTTATTGACAAGTTTTTCAAATGATTTTATCCATACATAGTGTGATACTTCATCCTTTGTAATTAATAACAAATCCGTATGGTCTGCAAGTTCGTTTTTTACCACTTTCAAAGGATACACCTTGTTAGAACTGTCCAAACCAAATACATTTACAGATATTCCAGGGTTTTGTTTTTCAAATTTAGAAATATCCTTCAAGGCTACCGGATAAGACACACCTTGAAAGTTATATTTGTATCTATAGTTCTCATATTCTTCGCTGGGTCTTTGTGCATTGCGTAATATGAATTTTGATGTCATTGCATATCGGAAACATTCTGTATCATGATTTTGAACATTTACACATGATTTTGTTTCTTCAATCCTTTTTGGAAGAGCTATATAACTGCTCCCCATTACCCCATATCCATGCTTGTGAACTCTAATATCCATACTTACTACACTAACTAAACTCCAACCTGATCCTCGTCCTTCATGTTCTTGGATTTTATTGATGATCTCATCAAAACATTCTTCTACTATTGAATTAATATCTGAACTACTCATGATGGTTCTGTTTTTAGTTATAAATCCTCTTGGTGACAATTCTTCTTCAACGTTTATAAACATAGCATCCAATAACAAGCCAAATTTAATAAAATTTAATCGTTTTAATTCTTCTTTTAAAAGTTTAACTACAATGGTTTTTGCTTCGGCAAGAAATTTGTCTAATTCTAAATTTTCATTTTGAATTTTGTGATGTGTTACTACTCTTCCGGGCAATGCATGAATACTTAAATTAGGTAGTGCATTAGATGGTCCCGCTGTTTCTTCTTCTGCAGATGCATTTTTATTTTCATTTTGTGTTAAATTTTCATTTATATTATGATATAACTCCTTTTTCTAAACATATATCACAATGATGCATTTTAGCGATGTTTATCCTATGAAATTCGGCATATAAATGAAATGCATCTTTTTCATACCTCCTTTTTATGCTGTATTACCCCACCACTTTTTACCCCCACCACTATTTTTAATCTTCTTCTTCATCTTCTTCTTCTTCATATGGAAATAATTGTCTCGCACAAAAAATTAATCTTCCACGTATTGATTCCAAATCTGGATCGTGACTGGATGTTGGAGTTTCATTATGAATATTTTCAAATTCCAATGATGGTGTGTATTCATTCTCTGTTAACTCCATTTCTACATCTTCACTCCCTTCATTTATTAATTCTTCTTCCATACTGTTAACACTATCTGTTTCTGAACTGTCATTATCCACATCTTCCACGCCAAACTCCTCTTGTAGAATTTTACACAATATTTCTGCAACAGGTTTACTTGGATAGTCGGTGGTATCCACAGGAGCCATGTCGATTAAATGAAAGAGCTTCTTTCTCGTAGCTGCTTTTATATAAATTATTTTATTAGGTCAAGGTCAACAACACTTAAAGCGAGAATGGGGAATAGAGCACTAAGTGGTATGTTAGTCCATTACCACAAAGTGATCTATTCCCCACTCTCTAATGCAAGTCCAATTAATAACCAATTTATATTCAATATTTTTAGTAATTTTGCAGTTTCCTTTGTTTAACTTTTCTTTATTGATTGTCTTTAATCACACAGTTCATAGGTTCTTCTTTTTCTTGGTGAAACAATTGTTTACGTTCATATTCCAATTGACGTATTCTTTCATTTTTTATAGTCAATTCTATAAGTAGTTGGTTGATGTAGTCAGCAGCCATGTCGATTGTTCTGGTTCTTACTTCTCCCAATTTCACTCCTGGTATTAGCCTCTGTAGTTTATAATATTTTAGTTTTATTCTTGTTTCTCTTGCCTTTGCCATTTCTTTCATCTTCATTTTTCGAGAGTCCGCATATTGTTTTTTATTCTTTTCACTTAATGAAAGATCCAAAATGATGTTTTCACTATTCATGTTGTCTTTTCTTATGTTATGTTAGTAAACGCCTGTTTAGAATAAGAATGACTCCAACCGCGCGTTGGACTTCTTTTATCTAGTTTCCCCCACTTAATTACCTTCCCCCACCATGTTTATTTAGGTCAAGGTCAAACATAATTAATGCGAGAACGGGGAATAGAGCACTAAGTGACATGTTATTCCGTTGCCACAGAGTGATCTATTCCCCGCTCTCTATTTTACAACTAATTTTTTTTTACTTTTATATTTTATTATTTTTTTGTATTTTTTTTACCCATCATTTTTTACACAGCAGGAGGTTGGTACTTCACAGGAGAGTCTCCATCAATATCATTAAATGCGTTCCATGCATAAGTAGCAGGAAGATCGTTTGGCTCCATCTGCAGAACAGGGAGTTCATTTGCCGGATTACATACATTTAGATTTTGTAACTCCTTTAGTTTATTTTCCAATACTTCAATTTTACCCAACAGTTCTATTATGTACTTGCTGTTGCAGTCCTCAATGTATGTGCTCTTGTACAGCCTACGTCCAATGAAGGTACTAAAAGCTGCATTTGATACAATTCAGTTTTCTCTTTTATATGACGTTCCTTAGCTAAAGTGCTCAATTCCGGATGTGTTATAGGTTTACCTTTTCTTGACAAATTTACAGTCTTCTTTGACAAATTTAACAGTTTTCTTTCACTTGTTGAAGGAGTTGAATAGTCCCGAGATTCAGCCATTTTTCTATGATGTTCTTCTTTTAAATGGTAGTAAGCGAATAACTCCTGCTGCGTATAAACCTTGTTTTATACACAATTCCCCCACCATTTTTATTCTCCCTCTACCAAGTTCTTTAAACATAAAACCAAACTTCTAATTCCGCGTTAACATTGTTGTCTTTTAAAAATTTAACAAAGTCCGAGCTGGAAGTTGACATATCTCTATTTCTTAAATAGTCTCTTACTATGTCTTCATCCCCTTCCTCTAAAATGTAACAAAATACCTTCATTAGAGTTCCATTATCTTGTTTTGAATGAATAAAATTTGAAACCGTTGTCCACTCCTCTTCAACTATTTTAAAGCTTGTCACTTCTAGTTCAAAATTCATTTTTTTTTACTAAATTACAAGTTACTTTTTGAAACAATATTACAAGACTAAAGAAATTGGTGTACATCAAGCAACATATATAACCAATACCCCCACTTCTATTTTCCCCCACCATTCAATAAATTTCCCCACCATAGTGTTACATTAAACAGTTTTTTTTAAATATGATCTACACCTAATAAATCTAAATAACAGTTGTGCACAGATTGTACATTTTTCATTCATGATTTCAAACCTTATTAGTGGTGCCTTAACACGATGGTCTACATATCCTCCTTCAAGATCAAATTCATCCCAATCATCTATAGCTGCTCGTGCACAATCTTGACAAAGAGTCGTCCCATCCGCAAATTTATAAGCAACAATAATGCCAAACCCATAATTTTGTCTTCGGTATTCATGAATAGCTTCTCTAATGCTGTTTGGAATAACACATTCTCCTGATCTTATTATATGGTTAAATAAAAAACCATCACAAATAATTTTTCTCAAGCAAAGTTCAAATAGAGTATCCACCATGTTTTATAAAAGAGATTAATATTTCAACTGAAGTGTTTACACATGTTACATCCGTCTTAAATATATGGTCATCCCCACCATATTTTATATATGTCAAGGTCAAATTATATTAATGCGAGAACGGGGAATAGAGCACTAAGTGACATGTTATTCCATTGCCACAAAGTGATCTATTCCCCGCTCTCTATTCTAAATCTAATTTTTTTTAATATTTTTTTTATTTTATTAATTTTTTTTATTATTTTTGTTTTTTATAAGTTTATACAGATGTTTAAACTTCTTTCTTCAAATTCCTAATATTTCAATTCCTTCTTCTGCACCCTCTTCAACTAAGACTTCATTATTTCCATTTTTCAAGAGCAATAGTTCATTTTTCAATTTCTTCATTTCATCTTCTAATTTTGTAATTTTAGACTCTCTATCTTCCAATAATAATTTCAAATACTTAATATAACTACCAGCCGCATGTACGGTCTTTACTCTGTTTTCTCCAAGATGCATGCCTGGGATTTGGATTTGTAGCCTATAATACTCCATATTAATATTAGACTGAATTTGTCTTGCTTGTTCGCTTTTCTTCCTTCTAGCTTCGGCTTCTTCATGAGAGGCAGCCAAGTCAGACAAAATTGGACGATACATTGTTGGTGAATGATTTTACAAGAGTGAGAGACTATCCGGTTCAACAACACATTTATCTACTTTCCCCCACCACTATCCCGAGTAGGCCAAAAATGTTGAATACATATTTCAATAGTTACACTGGCACCATTTTCAACTAAAAATTTATAAAGAAAATATGGATACTCACTGGGTTTAATATTCATATTGTCCATCATAAAGTTAAACGCCAATCTTTCCGAATATTCATTGTGATATTTTTCAGTGACACCAATTAACATTCCTTGTTTTTGAAATTTGAAACCAATGTCTGGAATTTTTGTACAATCCTCCATGTCTAAAAGTGGGAAATAATATGTAAAGGAATTTACCGGTGGAACCCAGGGTTCTTCCTTACAAAAAGCTTTAAACATTGCTTCTCGGTCCTTCATTATGAAATGATTTTTAAACTGTTTTCTTTCCTGCTTAAATAACCTAACCCCCCACCATTTTATTCAGATTATTCTTCTTCAGATTCGGTTAACTCTTCCGGTTGATGCATCATTGATATATTTCCAGTTTCATTAGTTGTTTCTTGGTTTAAATTTATAAATTCTTCTACTATTTCTTCTATTAACTCTCCAAATGTAACATTCATCTCTTGTTCTAGTTCTTCTTGTTCTTGTATCTGACGATGTGTAATAATTTCAGTAATGTATATAAAGGTAGTAGCTCTTGGAGACATAGTTTAATAAAGTGTATGGCTTTACTAACAACACAGCATATAATGAATAAAAAACCTGATCAACTCTTGCTTTTATAGCAAATATAGGGAAGGGGAAAGGAGGGGGGGGGGATCAGTAAGAAAAACACCAACATATCATTAGTCCGATTCAGAGTCTGAAGATTGTATAGGGGATATCAATGTATCAGTTGACGAATCTAAAATGAATGTTTCAATTGCTTCTTTAACAATTTCTTCATCACTATCATTTATTAGATCTTCAAATATTTCTTGTTCAAAGGACGAAATTTCTTCTTCCAACATAGAATCATCCAGACTATTATTCAATTCTTCTTCCGAACCTTCATTTGTCTCTTCTATCCAAGTTATATTTTCATTTGTATTAAACTGATTTTTTACTTCAAAATAATTTAAAAAAGGTGTATCCTTAAAAACCATTATTAACCTTTTCTCTTCACACCAAAGTAATATCTTATGACAAAGTGATACTGAGTATGAAGTTGCTATCTTATATATATTCTATTTTCCCCCACTATATTTCATATAGTTAAACATTTGTAACATAGTATAATTACTCTTCTTTATCAAGCTTGTAATACATTGCGGCTACTTGCAACTCAAACTCCATTTCTTCTACAAAATTACGTAATTGCACCATCCAGGGAAATAAATTATTTAAATTTTCAGTTCTGACTGTACATGAACACAATAATTTGTAATCACCTCGACGATATACAAGCACTTTAACCCCTACACCCATATCTTTCAAAATTGTTTCTTCAATCTTCCTATGTAATCCATATAATAGTGGCCAAAGTTCTGTATGTTTAGCAAAGAATGAATCCAATCTTTTGGACATGTTCACTATATAGCAACTGGTTAAATTCTGAGCAAATATGTGAGCTGCGGGCTTTTATAATGCAACTAATAGAAGGCGGGAGGGGGGGGTCAAGTTCAAGGTCAAGGTCAACAAACTTTAACTTATGTAGTAACCAGTTACTATTAACTCTCACACATAAGTTAAACAACTCATATGCTTAATTGGTGTATTAGGTGGCTCTGAAAAGAGCCTTTTTGGGTTTAAAAAACCCTGCTTATCTTAAACAGATATTAAACCAGTTATTGTACTCCTCATTTCCCCTGAAATCCTCAAACAACTCCGCCCATTGCCAAATGTATTCGGCATTGTCTGCAGTCACATACAAAATTGGGCTACCAAGAAACAACACTGGTGATATGATAACTATTGTTCTGCCCAACTGCAACCAGTCCAATGCTTCCCACATGTATGGGTCAAGACTTTCTTCCAGGTCCAAAGTTACACAACGCAAATATTCAAATATTAATTGTTCATCTTCCTCAACTTCTTCCATTTCCTCTTGCTCAGATTCATCTTCCTCAACTTCTTCCATTTCCTCTAGCTCAGATTCATCTTCCTCCACTTCTTCCATTTTCTCTAGCTCAGATTCCCTGTTGTAAAAGTTTGAACCGTCCAGCGGAGCCATGTTCACTGTACAGCAGGTGAGCGGGCAATGTTCCATGCCCAATTGCACAGCGGTTACTTATATAAGGCAAGAGAAAGTTGTCGGGGGGGGGGGGGGGTTAATTACCTATTTTTTTGGGGGGGGGGGGTCAAGTTCACGGTCATGTGAAAGTAGGTCATGGGACTTAGAGTGACCAAAAAAGTAATGGGAGAGAAACGCAGCGCACTGTTATATAGCGCTGGTTTCTCTCCCATTATTTTTCTAACAAAATTTGGAAAAAGCTAATTCTTATTACTCTTTACTACGACCCCAGCGAGTCCAACCATCCGCACCTTTGTAGAGATAGTCTTTCGCATCAAGTGTTTTGATCGCTTTTTGGTTTCTCATAGGTACAGAGAGCTTAATTACCCATTTGTAGCCGTTACACCCTATTATAATTCTATTGCTCTTTTCTGTTCTACTTACAAAAAAGTACCTTAAACCTTCTCGCAATCTCTTCAACTTAGTAGCGGGGTAGGACTTGCTGGAAATCACAGTCGGTTGTGGCACAGAAATATATTTTACAAGATGTACACGGCAATACTTTTCGTTAAAAACACATTTCCTACCACAGACCGATCCTTTTTTAGAACCCCTAAGAAGCTTCTCAGTGCATTTACGAGGATTTTTAAATGCCCTGCGACGCTCTGCTTTTAATAATTGAAAACGCTCTGAAGGAGCAATTTTGAAAAGTGATTTTTTTACTTTTTGAATAGAAATGGTAGGATGAGAGGAGTTGGGTTCGGGAATTGGTGAAATTAGTGAAGGTAATGAAGAAACTTCATGGATAGATTTAAGAAGTAAGGGAGTATCTGGACGAAGAGACTCTGTTCTTGGAAGCTCCTTCTGTGGTGGTGGCACTGGTGTACATGGCTCATTAGTTGGTGATGGAGGTGGTGAGAAAATGCTTCCAAGAACCGCCATGGCTTGAAGAAGTATATTTCCCGGAGCATCAGTACTTGATGTAGATGGTGGTGTTTCCATCCTCCGTAGCATCGACTCCGGGACATTCTTCAAGCGAAGTCTCTTCATCGGTCTCTCATTTGAAGCAGCCGTAGAAATAGTAGAAGAAGAAGGTGAAGTAGTAGCAGCAGCAGAAGTAACGGGCAGCGACATGGTTCCAATGCAGCAACGTTAGCGGCTGAAATCAGAATAAAACAGCGTGTTAGCCAGTCCCGCTTATATAGCCACAAAAGTGAAGTGAACGGGGGGGGGGGGGGTTGGTTAATTGCTGGGGGGGGGTCATTAACTTAATTGAGGTCAAGGTCACCAAAAAATGATAATAAACCAAAGTGATGGGGACGGCCATAGCCATCCCCACCACTCTGTTTGCCTAACACTTCCCCAAATCCCAACCCACTACAGTTACGTCTTGCAAGGGATCCCAATTTTTTGCCCGCACGCACGTGGCGATCCAGTTTGGTGGGCTGTGATACGGGCGGCCGGCCTCGGGCCTGGGCACTGGACCTGACCATTCCAATTTTACAATAGGGAGTCTGGAACAGCTAATGCAAGACGCAACTCTAACCTCCCACCCTTAATCTAGACCCACCCAAATATGATTATTTCCTAATAAAAATTAAAAATTTTAGAGCATTAAAAAATATGCGCTACCTACGGCACAACGCGCATGTCCCACCCATATTTAATGAAGTTCAACAGAACTTCTATAATTTAAATTTAAATTTAATCTACCCTCCTAACAGCTAGCTGTGAAAGGTTATTAGTACACACACACACACAAATACACAATAATTACATCAACACTCAACATTAAATGCATAAACACATTTTTTAAACATTAGCAATAATATAACACACCTTAATGCTAACATCGCAATGCGCAAATTAAAACTTAAAAATAACGCAACTTAAAACTAAAAAATAAATAAAATTTTACACACACACACAGTCACACACAAAAAATATTAATATTAGAATCCTAACAGCAAGAATAACTCAAATATATATCGGCCGCCTATATATTTAAGTTACCCTCTGAGTTCGTCCTGAAGCTTCGCGTCCGAAGTTTCAGTACGAACTGATTCTAAAATTCTCGACAGAATATTCCTACACTTCGAAGATGGTGGGGGGAACTCGTAGGGGTTTGAGGGGCTTACAACGTTCAAAGTACAACTTCAATAGGAAATTTCCAAGCAACACTGTTTCATACACGTAGCGGCGATTATTACAAGTAGGTCGTCGATAATTTAAGTGTTGTGTTGCGGCTTTCAATAATGTTGGCCAACATTTAATTATATTCTCCACCTAATCCAACCACAATTTTCCTTATAGCATTACACCATAGTTGTTCACTGCTATTAATTTAATAACAGTAGGAAATTATGTGTTCCCTTTCGCCGCTCAACTATGATTATTATCTATTGCCAACAGCAGACCTAAATTACCGTTACTCTATCAGTTTAATTTATCTTAAGTATATGTTGTATTATCTTAACCACAATAGTTACCGTTTGGTAACACCAAATTAGTATTACACAAGCTTAACTACTATTACCATTTCAACATAAAGTAAAAGTGAAGGGGGGGGGGTTAATTACCTATTTTTTTGGGGGGGGGGGTTAGTTCATAATAATTACCACCTGCTGTTATAAATAACGTTACACGAGCAGCTGCGCCTCTTTCCACTCGCGGGATCCACAGCTGACACAACACCTCGGTAAGTCGCTACCGTCTAATAATATTATATATGCTTTCTTTTAACTTACTCCAATTAGGTCTACTTGTTTTTAACACCCCATGTATAACTTAGTTTTCAACTATTTCTTTTTTATTTACTATAAACACATATTACTCTCCCATTCCCATTTTTTTTTATTACTGCATAAATTAACCTCACATCAATATTATTTTTGTTGTTACTTAATATTTATATTCACCTGCTGCTAATTATTCGTATTCACATCTGCTTTTTTTTCTATTAAACTCTTAATTATATTTAATCCTTTTAAACATTTATAGTATTACATTACTATTAGTCTTTATCCATGGTGTTCACTTACCGTTTTACACATTAATAACACATATAATTATTGCTAAACTATAATGTTTGTACAAATACTAGCTCTTACCTCATCAACTTATTAACAAACTATTGTTTGCACTTGTGCCGCTCTTGGCCAATTCATACAAAGTAACAAATTCCTTTTTCAACTTAAATATTATCTTAATATTTTCAACAAAATAATTTTTAAAATGTTTGCCTCTCCCATTAATACAAACTATCGCAACACTACCAGACAAATGACCGGGGTAACCGCAATCCCACCCTTTTATCCCATCGGCTTAGGGGGGAGGGTTGAGGAGGGGTTGCTCTTGACTCACAAATTGCTTAAATACGGGTCAGTACCGCGCGCGTCTCATTTATTTGCCGGGCTCCGTAGAGTAAACTTCGGTCTTTACTTTTCTAGCGATTTTCTAACTTACATTTCTTACTCTAAAACATGTGTTCGCGGTTAATATGCTAATCACTCTCTATATATTCAAACACATTTACAAACACTAACCATTTATCAGTTGGTTTTTACACAGTGCACATTTACTAACCACTATAAAATGGCTTCCCACACTTTGCGGCTGAAACTTTTACGCACCAAACATATTTTACAGAAACAGTCTAACTACACAGTTTCAAAACCTCGTAATACATTTGCTAAACTTAAGAAACAGTTCAGCTTTCACCCCTTGTATTTTACAAGATCCAACCTTCGCGACAGTTATTCTCAATTATAAACACACTTTTACGACAAAACAACACTTTATTTACTATATATTACATTGTTTACATTATGGTGACTAGTTTCGACAGTCTATGCTGTCATCGTCGGACCGTCGGACCTCGCACTGGACAAGATGGCGGACGTTGACTAGTCAACGTCCGCCATCTTGTCCAGTGCGAGGTCCGACGGTCCGACGATGACAGCATAGACTGTCGAAACTAGTCACCATAATGTAAACAATGTAATATATAGTAAATAAAGTGTTGTTTTGTCGTAAAAGTGTGTTTATCATTGTGAATTCAACAACACGTGCATAATGATCATCAAGAAGCTAATTACAGTTATTCTACTGACACTATTTTGCAAACAGTCTTAACTGATATGCTGAAATATCAACATTACAATCTTGTCACACCTATTGATGATGTTATCCAGTTATTCTTATTCACTATATTACCGGGTTTATATAACCGTTCTTCATCACACACATCTCTCATTCTACTCTATCAACTCACAATATAACTATCTAGCAGCTCTCATTTCTTCAAGTTATGGACACGCGGCAGGGTGCACCCATACAATCTCCAATAGTGACATCCACTACTAACGATAACAATGGTGGTGTTCCCACACAAAATTCGCCTACATACACTACCACCACCGACTCCCGACCCGTGCAGAGCAATGAAATCAACAGTACGGCTGCAAACGATGTAGAAGCGATCCTACGATCACTGGTGGGCTTTGATGAATAAATTAATTTATTTCCCGGAGCCCCCCATCCGCTCCCGCCACACTCCCGCCCGCCACTCGTCCCCAGACTCCCCACCTTTTTTAAAACCCCCTCCAAATGACCTTGACACACTTACCAACCCCTCCCCAAACCCCCCAAAAAAACCCCAAATCAACAACACACACCTGCCAGTTACAACCGCTGACCTTGACCTGTGCCAGGACCGGCAAATCCCTTCTACTGATGTTCATAAGAAAATTCACTGGTCACTTACTGGAGCTGTGTTTCTCTAAGGTGTCCGAAAAACACGTTTCAGGAATTCAGGAGGTTATTGCACTCATCAAAATGAGCAAGAAAAGTACTATAAACATAAAATGTCCTAAAATGCTTTGTTAACACGTTAGCTGCCATTTTGTTTTTTACACAAAATAATTTTTATTTCCTTAACGAATAATTGTAGTAAGTTCATATTTGGCATGGACCTTTGTCACACCAAGTTTCATTTTCGGAAAAAAATATGTTTTTTTCGGATTTGTATTTTCAAAATGGCGGCCGTTTTAAAATTTTAAAATTAAATAACTCAAAACCTGTAAATTTTATCAAAATTTTAAAATCAATCAATCAATCAATCATAAATCTTTATTCATTATATACATTTTTGTACATGAATAGTGTCACTTCATTACAGTATTTTAACTTAAAGTTGGTACATTACACTAAGACATCTTTAATAACTGTTTAATCCACACGTTGATTGCTCTAATTCTTCAACTGAGTAAAGAGCAAGATTAATTAAGTATTCCTTCAAGATTTTCTTAAAATTTTTAATATTTTGATCGTTAATCACACATGATTTAATATTTTGTGGAATATATCTCAAAAATTTATTTCCAGCATAAGAAGTTTTTTGCGTGTATAAATTTAATCTATGGTGATCAAGAACTAGTTCATTTTTTCCCTTGTGTTATAGTTATGAGAGTTTTGGTTATCTAAATTTATTTGGTGATTGATAACAAACATAATAGTTTCAAATACATAAAGTCCATAGATAGTTAGTATATTTAATTCTTTAAAGTGTTTTTTTGCAGATTCTTTGGGATTTAATTTCAACATGATCCTAACAGCTTTCTTTTGGACTTTTAAAATTTTGTTTAAATTTCCTTTTGAAGTAGCACCATACACACAGATTGCGTATGAAATATGAGAATGGACATATGCAAAGTATATTTGCTTTAAAACATCTAAACTGCAGAATACTGACATTCTTCTAATGACATAGATACCAGAATTTATTTTCTTAAGAAGGCAATCAACATGTGCATTCCAGTTCAAATTACAATCAACCAACAATCCAAGAAATTTTACATTGTCAACTTGATCTAAATGTCTACTATCAAACTCTATTTGTAGATTTGAATTGTTTCTGTTTTGTTTGGTTTTAAAATGTACAACATTGGTTTTGTCAAGATTTAAATTTAAATTCCTGCTTCTTAAAAATTGATACAAGGCTTTTAATTCACTTTCTGCATACAGTTCAACTTCTTCATTATTTTTACCTGAAACTTTTAAGTTAGAGTCATCAGCATATAAACATAAATTACTTGAAATTGGAAAATTTATACAGTTATTTATACCCTTTAAGTATACTAAAAATAGAAGAGGTCCAAGGTTAGATCCTTGTGGCACCCCTGCCGAGACAGTCTTCAATTTAGATTGGTATTTTAGTATGTGGTTATGTTGAGATATATGGGAAATTTCTACAAATTGCTGTCTTTCCCTTAAGTATGATTTAAACCAATTCAATTCTTTTCCATTAACCCCTATTTCAGATAATATTCTAATTAATTTTCCATGATTAACGCTATCGAATGCTTTTGACAGGTCCATGAATATACCGATGACAACTTCTTTTCTATCTACTGAGTTAATAATGGAATCTATAAAATTTACTGCAGCAGTTATTGTGGATTTATTTTTTCTGTAACCATGCTGGTTTTTATCTAGAATATTATTTTCTTCTAAATATGATGATAACCTATTACATACAATCTTTTCAAATATTTTTGCAAATACAGGTAGTAATGAAATAGGACGATAATTATTTTTGGATGTTGGATCTTTACTTTTATGAATTGGAACTATTTTGGATATTTTAAGTAAATCAGGAAATATTCCACTTACAAATGATGAATTTATTAAATGCACTAGTATTGGACTGAGTTGTTTTTCAGCTTCTTTAACCAGTATAACTGGAAATTCATCATAGCCACAGGAGTATTTATTTTCAAAGGATCTAATTACTCCTTGGACCTCTTCAACTGAAGTGGGGTTCATTCGGAACGAATTTATTTGAAAATTATCCTGATTACTATGAAGTAAAGTAGTATTACTTTCAAAACTCTTTTCAAAATTTAGAGCTTTGTCTTTGCTCATACTCTTACCTAACTCTAAGAAATGTTTGCTAAAAACATCACAAATCATGATGGGGTCCCTAACACTTTGGTTATCTTCCACAAGAACCAAATTTTTTCTTAAACTTTTTACATTTTTTCCTGTTTCAGAATTTATTATTTGCCATACGGTTTTAATAACATTACTAGATTTTTTAATTTTACTATCAAAAAATAGTTTTTTCTTATTTTGTAATTCTTTTTTGTACCTTTTATGTTTTTCTCTTGTATGTTTGAGTAATTCCCAGTTTTTTTGTTTTTCTTGCATGTTTATTGAGTTCAATTAGTTTTCTTTTATTACTTTTTAATTCATCAGTTATCCAGTTTGAACAATTTAATTTAATTTTAATGTTTTTTTTGGGAAACGACAAATCAAAGTAATATTGCAAAATCTGTTGGAAGGTTTTATATTTATTTTTGACTGATGAAAAATATACCTTCTCCCATGTTTCTCTATCTAGAAGTGTTTTAAATAGTTTTTTATTTTCTTCAGAAAAATGTCTGCGATTTTCAGTGAAGAATTTATGTTTTATGTTATCTTTCTTTGAATTTAAAATATTGAGCACTTGCCCATCATGATCTGATAACATTGTAATAACTCCTTCTATTTTAGTTTTGTCAGTATTAACATTAGTAAAGACATTATCTATAGCTGATACTGAACCATTATATACTCTAGTTGGGAAGTCAACTAAATAACGTAAATTATAATTTTTTAAAACATTTACAAGACTTTTATATTTATCATCTTTTTTCAAAACATCTATGTTAACATCTCCAAGCAGGATGATATTTTCAAAAATTTTAGACAAGATATTTATTAAAGAATCTAGCCGGTTTAGAAAAACATAAACATTTGAACTTGGAGACCGATAAAGACCTACAACGACAAACCTAAAACTATCTACATTAAAGGAAACAGCACTAAACTCAAATACCTTCTCCTCACAAAGACTTTCTGCATCTTTAATTACAATTTTTTTACCATTTATTTCTTCACGGCTTAGAATCATAACCCCGCCCTTTTCTGCTTTATTTCTGCAATAAAAATTTTGGATTTTATACCGATATTAATTTTTATTTCATTTATTTATATTTATTTTTTTTTCATTTATTTTTTATTTAATTTTCATTGATATTAATTTTTTCCATACCACAGTTTTTTACATTGTGTACTTCACAATACTATATTTACTATATTGTACTATATTTAAGATACAAAAAAGTTGAAAGATTAAATTATCTAACCAATGGTTTTAAGATAGTAAGGATCTACGAACAAATAATGGAGTTATTAAGATTTTTCTACTAAAATAACCTTAATTTCCATGAGTTCTAATGAAAAATCAATGTTTTCCAACATAAAAATCGCAATAACTCCATTATTTGTTTTTAGATCCTTACAAACTTGGTACTATTGGTTAAATAATTAAGTTTTTCAACTTTTTTGTGTCTTGTAAGATTTTGATAAAATTTACAGGTTTAAAGTTATTTAAGTTTGAAATTTTAAAATGGCCGCCATTTTAAAAATACAAATCAGAAAAATAATTTTTTTCCTGAAAATAAAAATTGGTGTTACAAAGGTCCATGCCAAAAATGATTTTACTCCAATTATTCGTTAAGGAAATAAAAATTATTTAGTGTAAAAAACCAAATGGTGGCTAGCGGGTTAACAAAGCATTTTAGGACATAGCCTATGTTTATAGGACTTTTCTTGCTCATTTTGATGTGGGCATTAACCTCCTGAATTCCTGAAACGTTTTTTCCGAACACCCTGTACATGATGTTTTATATATACACACAAGTTTTTATTGATATGTTTCTCTTCCAGTGGTCGACCAAAAGTCGAAGTTCCAGGCGTCACGCCATACGCTAGTGTTCAGGAGACTTCAAACCGGTCCTTGCCTCTTGAAGACCAAGGCGAGCTCCTGAGGGACCCAGTTTTGAACATCATCCCTCGAGATAAATGGTGCCAAACCCAACCCAAGTGGACCGATCCTCTGAGGCACCCCGTGCGCTATGTGTTCACGACCTTCACGAGGAAGTCGCACTGCTTCAGCAGCGACCAGTGCTTCGCCGAGCTTCAGTACCTGCACTACAAAAACACCAAGTTCGGCGACAAGCCGGACATAATTTACAAGTGAGTGGCCAGTGGGGAGTAACTCAAAGGTTTTCAGGTTTCAGGTTGGTGAGAATATACTGGATGGTAAAATTAATCCAATATCAAAATCTTAGGTTCACTGTTGTACAACTATAAACTATAATACATTTCAGTTTGATTTACCATATAACATTGTATAGTTACAGTAGTTAGAATTATAATGATAGCTGGAAAATGCAAATCAAATGTCTGAGGCACCGAGATGCAAAGGGGTGCAAGTGACCAAAGTAAGATTTTGTGTAAAACTAATTCCAAATTCAAGTCTTATTGTAAATTCTACGTATGTCTTATGAAAATGCTATTTACACACTTTACTTTGGCATTCATTTGTTTGTTTAAATATGCAGTTTGGAATAATTGTGATTTAAATTGTTGGCATGGTATTTTTTTTTTTATTTGCCCTGCAATCACTTACACCTTTTTTCTTTTTACTTCCAAACATGTTACTTACACCCCTTTGCAACTAAAGAATATGCATATTTTGTTGGCATTTACAATAGAGGAAAACAGGTGTAAGTGCACCTAACCACCTCTGCCACCAAACTAAATGAAGCGTTCAGTTAGTAGTTTTTCTTTACGCCGCTAGATGTCAGCACATGTCAAGGCTAGCACTTGCATCTCTTTACCACCAAATAAAACATTGTTTCAGCTATAATTTTCACTGGTCATCTGCGATTTTTAAATTTTGTCACTTACACCCCTTTGCATCTCAATGCCTCTAATTATTTATGATAGCTGGGCCCTGTAAACCTACGACTTGAAATATTTATTCATCTTATATTAAACATTTCGTATTTTTGAACGCTACACGGGAGTGAGTACTAACTACCAAATAATAATCAGCCCGCTCAAGAGAGTACGAAATTCACTACACAATCCTCGTCTGAAGTCAAATATTCAAGGTCAAAGTTAAGCTACTCTTAAAAATATTTCTGATTTACCAAACAAGTCAGAATATGGCAACACGACTAGACCTTGAAATTTGACACTAGACATTGTAACAGTAGACGCTCGTCTGTAACAGTCAGAATCCGCCAAAACCGGCCTCCGTGTAATCCGGACAGATGGTTCACGCTCGTCACGACCTCATTAACCTATTTACCTATTCTATTTCATCCGGACTTACCTGACAGGCAGTCTATCATATAGTAAGGATACTTAAGAGTTCTTTCCATACTTATTAATGTCTGTGTTTTCGGGTTAAGCTTCCTGATCGGTGGCGACGGGACGGTGTATGAGGGGCGGGGGTGGTTCAGTGTCAGCCAACTGCCCAAGAGATACCAGGTCATGGAGAAGCAGTGCATATCCATAGCGATGATGGGCACTTTCCAGTGTGAGTATATCAATGTATCTAGAACAAACCAAGGTAGGTGACACCAACATCTGATCAGTTGGTCAGTGTCAGCCAACTGCCCAAGAGGTACCAGGTCATGGAGAAGCAGTGCATATCCATAGCTATGATGGGCACTTTCCAGTGTGAGTATATTAATGTATCTAGAACAAACCAAGGTAGGTGACACCAACATCTGATCAGTTGGTCAGTGTCAGCCAACTGCCCAAGAGGTACCAGGTCATGGAGAAGCAGTGCATATCCACAGCGATGATGGGTACTTTCCAGTGTGAGTATATTAATGTATCTAGAACAAACCAAGGTAGGGGACACCAACAGCTGATCAGTGGTTCAGTGGCAGCCAACTGCCCAAGAGGTACCAGGTCATGGAGAAGCAGTGCATATCCATAGCTATGATGGGCACTTTCCAGTGTGAGTATATCAATGTATCTAGAACAAACCAAGGTAGGTGACACCAACATCTGATCAGTGGTTCAGTGTCAGCCAACTGCCCAAGAGGTACCAGGTCATGGAGAAGCAGTGCATATCCATAGCGATGATGGGCACTTTCCAGTGTGAGTATATCAATGTATCTAGAACAAACCAAGGTAGGTGACACCAACATCTGATCAGTGGTTCAGTGTCAGCCAACTGCCCAAGAGGTACCAGGTCATGGAGAAGCAGTGCATATCCATAGCGATGATGGGCACTTTCCAGTGTGAGTATATCAATGTATCTAGAACAAACCAAGGTAGGTGACACCAACAGCTGATCAGTGGTTCAGTGGCAGCCAACTGCCCAAGAGGTACCAGGTCATGGAGAAGCAGTGCATATCCACAGCGATGATGGGTACTTTCCAGTGTGAGTATATTAATGTATCTAGAACAAACCAAGGTAGGTGACACCAACAGCTGATCAGTGGTTCAGTGTCAGCCAACTGCCCAAGAGGTACCAGGTCATGGAGAAGCAGTGCATATCCATAGCTATGATGGGCACTTTCCAGTGTGAGTATATCAATGTATCTAGAACAAACCAAGGTAGGTGACACCAACATCTGATCAGTGGTTCAGTGTCAGCCAACTGCCCAAGAGGTACCAGGTCATGGAGAAGCAGTGCATATCCATAGCGATGATGGGCACTTTCCAGTGTGAGTATCATCAATGTATCTAGAACAAACCAAGGTAGGTGACACCAACAGCTGATCAGTGGTTCAGTGTCAGCCAACTGCCCAAGAGGTACCAGGTCATGGAGAAGCAGTGCATATCCACAGCGATGATGGGCACTTTCCAGTGTGAGTATCATCAATGTATCTAGAACAAACCAAGGTAGGTGACACCAACATCTGATCAGTGGTTCAGTGTCAGCCAACTGCCCAAGAGGTACCAGGACATGGAGAAGCAGTGCATATCCATAGCGATGATGGGCACTTTCCAGTGTGAGTATCATCAATGTATCTAGAACAAACCAAGGTAGGTGACACCAACATCTGATCAGTGGTTCAGTGTCAGCCAACTGCCCAAGAGGTACCAGGTCATGGAGAAGCAGTGCATATCCATAGCGATGATGGGCACTTTCCAGTGTGAGTATCATCAATGTATCTAGAACAAACCAAGGTAGGTGACACCAACATCTGATCAGTGGTTCAGTGTCAGCCAACTGCCCAAGAGGTACCAGGTCATGGAGAAGCAGTGCATATCCATAGCGATGATGGGCACTTTCCAGTGTGAGTATCATCAATGTATCTAGAACAAACCAAGGTAGGTGACACCAACATCTGATCAGTGGTTCAGTGTCAGCCAACTGCCCAAGAGGTACCAGGTCATGGAGAAGCAGTGCATATCCATAGCGATGATGGGCACTTTCCAGTGTGAGTATCATCAATGTATCTAGAACAAACCAAGGTAGGTGACACCAACATCTGATCAGTGGTTCAGTGTCAGCCAACTGCCCAAGAGGTACCAGGTCATGGAGAAGCAGTGCATATCCATAGCGATGATGGGCACTTTCCAGTGTGAGTATCATCAATGTATCTAGAACAAACCAAGGTAGGTGACACCAACATCTGATGAGTGGTTCAGTGTCAGCCAACTGCCCAAGAGGTACCAGGTCATGGAGAAGCAGTGCATATCCATAGCGATGATGGGCACTTTCCAGTGTGAGTATCATCAATGTATCTAGAACAAACCAAGGTAGGTGACACCAACATCTGATCAGTGGTTCAGTGTCAGCCAACTGCCCAAGAGGTACCAGGTCATGGAGAAGCAGTGCATATCCATAGCGATGATGGGCACTTTCCAGTGTGAGTATCATCAATGTATCTAGAACAAACCAAGGTAGGTGACACCAACATCTGATCAGTGGTTCAGTGTCAGCCAACTGCCCAAGAGGTACCAGGTCATGGAGAAGCAGTGCATATCCATAGCGATGATGGGCACTTTCCAGTGTGAGTATCATCAATGTATCTAGAACAAACCAAGGTAGGTGACACCAACAGCTGATCAGTGGTTCAGTGTCAGCCAACTGCCCAAGAGGTACCAGGACATGGAGAAGCAGTGCATATCCATAGCGATGATGGGCACTTTCCAGTGTGAGTATCATCAATGTATCTAGAACAAACCAAGGTAGGTGACACCAACAGCTGATCAGTGGTTCAGTGTCAGCCAACTGCCCAAGAGGTACCAGGTCATGGAGAAGCAGTGCTTATCTATAGCGATGATGGGCACTTTCCAGTGTGAGTATATCAATGTATCTAGAACAAACCAAGGTAGGTGACACTAAAAGCTAATCAGTTGTTCATTGTCAGCCAGTGGTAGCGATGATGGGCACTTTCCAGTGTGAGTATATCAATGTATCTAGAACAAACCAAGGTAGGTGACACCAACAGCTGATCAGTGGTTCAGTGGCAGCCAACTGCCCAAGAGGTACCAGGACATGGAGAAGCAGTGCTTATCTATAGCGATGATGGGCACTTTCCAGTGTGAGTATATCAATGTATCTAGAACAAACCAAGGTAGGGGACACCAACAGCTGATCAGTGGTTCAGTGGCAGCCAACTGCCCAAGAGGTACCAGGTCATGGAGAAGCAGTGCTTATCTATAGCGATGATGGGCACTTTCCAGTGTGAGTATATCAATGTATCTAGAACAAACCAAGGTAGGTGACACCAACAGCTGATCAGTGGTTCAGTGGCAGCCAACTGCCCAAGAGGTACCAGGTCATGGAGAAGCAGTGCATATCCATAGCGATGATGTTCACTTTCCAGTGTGAGTAGTATATCAATGTATTTAGAACAAACCAAGGTAGGGGACACCAACAGCTGATCAGTGGTTCAGTGTCAGCCAACTGCCCAAGAGGTACCAGGTCATGGAGAAGCAGTGCATATCCATAGCGATGATGTTCACTTTCCAGTGTGAGTAGTATATCAATGTATTTAGAACAAACCAAGGTAGGGGACACCAACAGCTGATCAGTGGTTCAGTGGCAGCCAACTGCCCAAGAGGTACCAGGACATGGAGAAGCAGTGCATATCTATAGCGATGATGTTCACTTTCCAGTGTGAGTAGTATATCAATGTATTTAGAACAAACCAAGGTAGGTGACACCAACAGCTGATCAGTGGTTCAGTGGCAGCCAACTGCCCAAGAGGTACCAGGACATGGAGAAGCAGTGCATATCTATAGCGATGATGTTCACTTTCCAGTGTGAGTAGTATATCAATGTATCTAGAACAAACCAAGGTAGGTGACACCAACAGCTGATCAGTGGTTCAGTGGCAGCCAACTGCCCAAGAGGTACCAGGACATGGAGAAGCAGTGCATATCTATAGCGATGATGTTCACTTTCCAGTGTGAGTAGTATATCAATGTATCTAGAACAAACCAAGGTAGGTGACACCAACAGCTGATCAGTGGTTCAGTGGCAGCCAACTGCCCAAGAGGTACCAGGACATGGAGAAGCAGTGCATATCTATAGCGATGATGTTCACTTTCCAGTGTGAGTAGTATATCAATGTATCTAGAACAAACCAAGGTAGGTGACACCAACAGCTGATCAGTGGTTCAGTGGCAGCCAACTGCCCAAGAGGTACCAGGACATGGAGAAGCAGTGCATATCTATAGCGATGATGTTCACTTTCCAGTGTGAGTAGTATATCAATGTATTTAGAACAAACCAAGGTAGGTGACACCAACAGCTGATCAGTGGTTCAGTGGCAGCCAACTGCCCAAGAGGTACCAGGTCATGGAGAAGCAGTGCATATCCACAGCGATGATGGGTACTTTCCAGTGTGAGTATATCAATGTATCTAGAACAAACCAAGGTAGGGGACACCAACAGCTGATCAGTGGTTCAGTGGCAGCCAACTGCCCAAGAGGTACCAGGACATGGAGAAACAGTGCATCCCCTTAGCGATGATGGGCACCTTCCAGTGTGAGTATATCAATGTATCCAGAACAAACCATGGTAGGTGACACCAACATCTGATTGAAGTGGTCCTGAACCTTTGACGTTATGCTGTTTATCTTAACACATGAGTGGTTTGCTTTGAATATTTTAAGTGCTGCACCTTTGACATACTCGACTTTGTTATTGTTTATGTTGACGTCACCTTCCTCCTTCTCATTCTAGATTCCTTGATTATAATGACAGCAAAAATATATACTAAATCCCGTGGTGTTTTAATAGACAATAAATGCAGATTGGGAGGTGTCTGAATATAATCAGCTGATCAGCTGTCTTTCTTCATTTTCACCAAGAATTAGAAGGAGGTAGGTGACATCAACAAAAACAATAACAAAATCGATGACGTCAAAGGTACAGCACTTAAATATTTAAAGCAAGCCACTTATGTGTCTAGATAAACAACATGACGTCAAAGGTGCTGGAGATACCTTAAAATTCTTCAATCTGCTGTTGGTGTCACCTACCTTGATAAATTGATTTGAGATAAATTGATTTGTACCTAATATTAATGTTTATACTATGTAATTTGTAAACAAATCTTAAATGTTAGTTTTGATTAAGAATTTTATTATAATATTCCTTAAAACTAATTTATATAAATTTACTTAAAAATAAAATTCAAGGTAGGAGTATAACACAATGAAAACTATTTATACTTTCGTAGGAGGATACTTAATCATATTATGACTAAATGTTTTGTTGATTGAACAAAATAATAAAATATCTGGTGGAAAGTCGCTGAGTGCGCAAGTCTGCTGCAAGGGGGTTATTTTATGTAATTAATGTAAAGACGTATGATTAATAGAGGTCTATTATTTAAATGAGAAGTATAGGGAAACATTTTTAATACATTTCAGTGGGATAAACCTGACGGGGGAAAGTTATTAATGGATACGAGGTGGCCCGTGCGCGAATTGCGCATTTTATGAGTGAAACTCATCTACAGTACGTGAATGTTGATTATAAAGTGACAGAGATCTATTTTTGTTTACTATGTGGCTTTTAAAATTCATCTGAAGGTAATCAGCTGTTAAATTACAATTCACATTAAAGAACTTGCAATAAAAGTTGGTCAACATTTTAAAGCGCCCTCTATAAATAAATCAAAGGCGAGGGGGTCGAAGCTCGAAACAATATGACCCTTTTAATTACGATTCGTCACTGCGGTATATCCCAAGCTTTAAAATGACACCTCAATCTTAAAAATCGGTTCAGTAGGTCGAGAGAAAAAGGGACGTAACAGACGAAACCCTTATAGGAATAAGAAGATAGATGATTAATTTTGTCACCTTTAAGGCTTTATAATTTTCAATCTTTTTTGTTAGAATTAAATTTTAAAAAGAGAGTGGAATTTAACAATGATACAATACTTTACTTTTTTCCAGTTCGGCCTCCCAGTCCAGTGATGAAGAGGGTTCAGGAGCTACTGATAAGAAAAGGAGTTGAAAGTGGTTATATCAGGCCGAAATTCACACAATTTACAACGTAATTTGTTACAAATATGTTATACGTTTTTTTTTTTGTACCTACCAAAAGTTCCTTCGAAGAAAGATAAAATCCAAGCTCAGATTTTTCTCCATGTATTTGGAAAAGTAAATGTTAAAACATCTTTGGCGCATAAAAGCATTCATATAGCATAATAACGTTTATAGGTCTATAATAGAAACAATAGTATATTTCCTAACGATAGTGGAAAGTGGAATTTCATGTTCGAGACCACGTCAAATGGTCGAGAATTAACTAAACATTTTCATTGCAGCTTTGAACGATATTTTTCATTACAATTTAGCTGTCTATTGTTTATAATGTGAAAGTAACATCGTTCACATTGTAAACCACTTGGAAATATGACGTTTCGTAGGTGATAAACAAATAACGACAACAGTTTAAATCAAAGTATTGTAGTGATATAGGTATTATTAGTTGAAAAGCTACCGTCACAAGGGTTTTAAATAGGCTGCTTATTATTATACTTTTATGTAGGCTGCCAATCTACTTATTAAAACAATGTAAATTGTAAAATTTAAATATACATAGAATATTTAACATTTTCAAAGCAATAAAGCGTTAAACATTTCGTTGTAAGAAATAAATACAGATAACTATTAAATAAACATACTTATTAATCTTTTTTTAAATTTTACTAAGATGTTTTTATTTTATTTTTTTTTTTGAAACGTCAACTCCTTAAAACTTAATCGAGTGGAGCATCGGAGCATCTCTCCCCAGCAATACTGTAATGTAGGAGCTACAAGCCTTGGCTTCGTCATAAAATGTTATGGCCTCATTTTGAGAAGTATTATTAGCAATGAAAGTCAGGTTGATGTACAATATTACGTGCGCTTTTTGATCTGTTACATCCTTAACATTAACTGGCACACCGAAGTATGATGTATCATTAGGCGTTATACTAAATGAAACCTATCAAACAAATAAGATGTCATTACTACGAGATGAAACAAAAAACCACACAATTCTTGTAATGGCTGAGAAGAACACTTTGAAATAGATTGGTAGTTCCTAAAGGTCTTTGAATTACTTTAGGTGTAATTTACAGTTAATCATCTGATGTTTATTCAACGTCTACCTTCCACATTTAACCCAGATTCTACTCCCACATAAACTATATGCCTACTATATTTATTAGAGGTAGTTTTGAACTTCAATGGCTGTTTCCAACCTACAAAATATATTTAAAATGTGATTATAAACAAAGTCAGTTTAATTGCATTTATTTGTAAGCGTAATGTTATTAAAATAAAATAAATACTATGTAACTCAAATTAATTAGACAATATTAATACTGGTGTTGTTATTGGTCGATAAGGAGACCCTGGCCGAACCGTTGAGCACGTCTGCCTCTAATGGGCATTTTGCGCAAGCCCCCGGAAGGATGGGATATTGAAGGAAGAGAAAGGGTGAGACAAGGGACTGTCCACTCATATTCCAGTTAGGGGTTTCTATGCCCATAGCATTTCTTCTCACCCCCTGCTGTCTACCATATGTTCCAGCTAGGGGTTTATGTGCAGTTTGTAATAACCCCTCGCTGTCTTGAACATGAATGGATTATGAAGGAAGGGAAATTGCACAGTGTACAGCCAAAAGACTTACCGCAGTGTTATTACAACGTCGTTTGCTGTACCCAATGTCAAGTTCGCAACTAGTATAAATCAGTTTTAAAGCTGTTCTGGGACATATTAATACTATGTACACTCACAAGAAAATTTATCTAACTAGTCAACAATTTTGTTAAAATTATTCAGTGTTTATACAAGATTGGTAATGTTATCACACAACATCCACACATTTTTTATAGAAAGAGGTTGGCGGATCTCTTTTTGCCTTACTTTGCCCCGTCCACATAGACTATTGATCTGAGCGTGGATCGTATTAGCACTGACTATGTTAGTGTATATAGTCAAAGGTATTAGACAAAGTAAAGGGGTTGAGCCTATGCAGTACAATGTGAATGGTACTGATAAAAGTCACTGGCAGAAAGCGGATTCAAACCCACGACATATCTGCCATGGTCCCGAATCCGGCGCGCTAACCACTACGCCACCGACTCACCCCATATCCAAACATACTTTTTAACGTGTCAGTGAATAAGTTTGAATTAAAACTGCTCTTACAGACTTTTCTCATAGTGATTGAGGTCCCACAGCTACCGCTCTACACCATGTAGTCTACCAACTACTTTGGCACTTGTAGCAGCTCATCAACGCCTCCAATCCCTCAATCGGCTACATCTTCTTTCTCATCTATAAGTGGATTTAGATAAAGAAATTCATCCATGCCAAGGAAGATAAAAAAACAACCTCAAGCAACATGTGCACTGCACCAACTTTTCTGCAGACACTGACTGTCCTCATCCAAGAGAGGTCCAGTGGGGAGTAATTAGCACATCCATCAACGACACCAGCTGCAAGAAATAGCATATTTTCACCACCAACAATCAACATGCTACCTCCACCATCTCGAGTGAAACAGTCACCAACTCGCAAGACCTCCAATCTGGCTATCAACCAACGTCCCTCCTTTACTAGCAAGACCACAACCTTAATCTCGCCGCCACCATTATATTATCATTCACAAGACACTGGAGTTCTACCTTCCTATTCCCAATTCCGTCACGATATTTCTGATCTGATTTCACCTGTATCTTTGCTTTTTCTTGAACGATCAACAGTTCCAATTCCATTGTTGCCTGAATCCGACCAAAAATACCACCCAAAAAGTTCCTTCTAAATTAGAACCTTCAGAGCACTTTCAATCACTAGAAAAAGAAATTCGTTAGTCATTTTTAAATGACAAAAAGTGTGCTTACACTTTTACTAAGGGCCGTAAAATTGGATCGCAGCACACAAAGAAAAATTAATCTACAGTGAAACTTCCTAGAGAAGAACCCTTAAAAAATCTCGCACCACTTCGACATCATAGATTGCCTGAGAATGTCAGATACTTTTTTTGTAAAAAAGCTCGACAAGGGTAGGTACCCAGTGAGGGGTGGGGGCACACACTACACCATACTTGTTCCACCTCATGTCAGAGCTAGGGTTCCTGAGTTGACATCAAGGAAATATCATGTTTGGGAGGTAAACAAACAAGTTGAGTGGGGATTGAAAAAAAAGTTCACTGACTAATAATTTTTTCCAAATTTTGAATAAAATTATATGACTTGGACTATTGAGCAACCTGCCTTGAAGTAAGGGTGGGGGTATTATATAAGTTTAATGCAGGTGCAACAACTAGCTAGACTACATTGCATTTGTATTATATAATGCCTTAGCCTGGGGGTGGGTCAACACCCGGGCATTCCCAAACCATGACCGTGCAGGGTGCTTAATAATTAAGTTAATAGAGAAACTTGTGTCGATTTAATTTTCTTGTGATATTGTCTTGAAGAAACGACCAATTAGTAAATGGAGGGGGAAACGGGAAGGGGCTTATAGGGAATTGGAGGGGAGTTATTAACTATTCCCAGAAAATTTAAAACAAGGTATAATTTAGTTTTTGATTCGGATGAAGAATCAAGGAAAAATGTATCCATCGATTCTCTCCTAATTCCTTAATCACTCTCTTCCATCATTTCTTTAAACAGTTCACTTTCGTAACTTATCATATCCCTTTCTTTTTCATTTCTGTCTTCTACACTTCTGACATCATAGCCAACATCGATATTATCCAACAAGTTAACTTGATAATGATAATTTTCTTACTCCACCTGAACCTCCTATTCATTTAAAGGAAGATCTAGTTCCTCTTCGACTTCCAAAAAATGCTTCTCCTCTACTTTATAATATTGGTTAAAACGTATGTCTCAAAAAACATTTTTACACTAAAAAACTGAGTAAACTTTACTGATACAGACTTACTTGTGCTATATACTATGAAATCTGAGCTAGACTAGATTGAATACCACGCATGTAACCCTTATAATAATAATAATAAATTTTATTCCTCTGACAATAATTAACATTGTATGGGAATTTACATTTTAAGAATAATTCAGTAATGTTTATTTCTTTCTCCATTTATGATATTCCAAGTATCAAGATTTATATTCTTTGAATCTTTAATTTTATCAAACACCAATTTAGATTTTGCCATTTTAATAATTTTTCTAAAAATTTTTTTATAATTCTTATAGTAGTTTTGAAAATGATCATCCATAACTAATTTTTTTATCTAAGATTTTTAATTTTCTGCTTGAAGTAAGTAATTATTCCTAATGTCAACCATGGTTTTTTATAGTTCCTATGTTTAGTTCTTATTGTTTTTTAAGGACAAAACAATTATTATTGTTTTATGAACCCCTAGTTAAGAGGGTTGAGGGGAAAACTATTAAAACTTGCAAACGGATAAAGATAATAAAATTTGGTTTTAACCATCATGTTTGTCTTCAATGGATCTATCAAATTTACCAAAAACTTAAAGGGTGGTTCGTAAAAACTGATATACAAGTAATTGTATTATTTTGTAAACGGATAAGAACAATGTAGTTTTATTTTCACCATCATTTTGTCTTCAACATATCCATAAAATGCCGAAGTAACACCTCATTTCAACACGAATATTATTTGTTGGTGTTTTGAGTCCGTCAACCGTTTGCATAATCTTTATATCCTACCATTATCAGGAAAATGTTTAATCACCAACATTCATAATTCTTTATCATAATTCATAGGTATTTTTTAACTTATCTTCCTACGTCACGTAGGCCTAAGTAAGAATCCAACAGTCATCAAATTTCTGATTCCATACAGGCAGGAGCAAAAATGATGTCGAATGTTGTTTCTTTTAAATTACTTGAGGAAGACTGGAGGGAAAATGCAGAACTATGATTGAAGGCACTGAACGTGAAGGAAGATTGAAAAGAGTGTTCTGCCATGTTCTGAATGAAGAAGAAGAAGATATAGTAATTGAATATCTTAGTAGACCACAAAATGAGCAAACAAGTGGAGACTTTGTAAAATATCTTTATTGAAATATGGCTAAAGTGTTTGTGGAGGAATGTTTTTTTTAAAGTGATTATTTGTTTCATATTATAGTGTGAAATATGGTAGGGGAAGGCATATTATATATAAAAGAGCCATTTTTTCATTTATTCAAACACGCTAATATGAACGCTAATTATTCCTAGGAAAATTAAAGAAACTCTGATCTAATACAAACAGGAAAACGAGTACGCTTTATTCTTTTATTATAACTTTGGAGGAGGAATTAAGTTTTGTAAACCATATGCTAGAGCAGCTTTTCTGAACTACCATTTCATATGTGAAGGTGGATGCATGGATTTATCGAGCACCTTTGATGAAATTTGAAATGCCAAAAGATAGATGTAGTATGTGTGCTAATCCTCTACACACCTGGTTCAAGTTTTCCTCTTACTTTTGTCTTAGTACGATCACAAAAATAAAAAATAATTTATCAGAATCATGGAAGACAAATTATTGTGTGAACCATTCCATATACACTGTGTAAAAATCAGATTTAAAATTGAATCACACTTGTATGTTAAATAGTTTTTTAGTCCATAAATAGATTAGTTTTAGAATTTTTAGTCCATGTTCTGAAAATGTATAGGGCCAAAGTGAAACCAGTCTTTTGAGGTAATAAATTTTTAAGAATAAAAAACTAAAGTTCTTTCGAATAATATTTGTTATGATAATCTTATTTTGTTTTTAAAATTAAATCCGCTGAAAAATTTTAACATTCCACAAAACATTGCAAATATGATTCCAAGAATCTTGGACCAAGTTTCTCCTGAGCTACTATTTGGAATCTCCTAAATAGGACGTTATCACGTAGAGGAACGACGATTTAGATGCAACGTGACTCCGAATACGTGACTGAGTCACGTGTCTCTTAGATAAAAACGCGATTTAGAAACTCAGAGCGCCTTTGCAAGGAGTGCGAACGTCATGTTTTTCTTACCTTTTATTTTATGTTCAACACTGTTGCTTCCTGAAATAAATCTGACAGTTCATACGGTAAAAATGTTAATTTGTAAAATGTATATTTTTGAAATAATTATTAAATTAATAATCTTTTGTTTTAAGCTGAACGTAATTTTGTGCCATACATTTATTACATATAGAAAACGTAGTAAATTCGGTTTCAGTTGATGTTTTGTCTAACTTTTATACGTTAGCCTCTTTGAGTTAGCTTGTAAGTGTGCAAAAATATTCAAATCCCTTTGTATTATGGAAATTAAAGAAAGAATTTCAAACAATAATCGGCAAAGTTGCTTTGGATTATAAGCCATTCTTGATCACTGAAGCAAACCCTGACCTACATTTGGTGGAATAATTCATCAGCCATATTGGAATAATAGAAAAGACTTTGACTCATCACTTCCGGTTCGTAAGCTTTTACTTCCGGTTCCGCCGAGTCCGGCACTTTCCGGCCAGTGGATGATAAGAGAAAAAAATTAAATTTTATTCAGATTTATTTATTACTAGCTTTTTCCGGCGGCTTCGCTCGCGCTACTCACCGTCAGGTTTAGTTCGTTCGCTACGCTCGCCCACAGTCATTTCTAGCTCGATCGCTACGCTCACTCGCCATCACGCTCGCATTATGTATAAGAAATCGCTTAAATACATAAAATAAAAAAAAATCATTGAATTTCTTAATAAAAAATGAAAAAATAAAATCAATTTGCATATGTTTATAGATTTTTTTTATTTTTCGTAAAAAATTATTCTTTTAAAATAAAAAGTATCCTATGTTACTTCTGATACCTTTCAAAATATGTGTACAAAGTTTCATGATGATTCGTCGAGTAGTTTTTGCGTGAAAGCGTAACAAACATCCACGCTTTCCCATTTATAATATTAGTAGGCCTAAGGATTGAGTTGGCTGATTTTGTCAAAAGTGAGCTTTATTCACATATCTGGCAAAAATATAAATATAAGTGCAATAATAAAATAAAATAATTAGAAAATTTGTCCATTTGGGTTGTTTTGCCATGATATACTTCATACATGATTTATTAAAAACTTTATTGTTTGTTTATTAATGTTAATGCAATTTATGTGAATTTTATTTGTAACTCCAACATCAGATTAATTTAGCATCTATTCCGATTGCCAAGTTGGAGAAGTCATTACCGATGAGCCATAGAGCTCCAAAGTATCGATACCATAGTACAAAAAGTATACATTGTATAGTTTTTTAATGCTATTCAAAGTCTGTAATACAATCATTTTAGCCCTAAGTTTATTGCACGTTGAATAAAATTTTCAATATCGAGTCATTGTTTTTGAACGAACAAATTAAGTTTTTAAAATTTATCTAGAAAGTCACAGGATTTAAATAACTCCTCTGACTTTAAATTGGTAAAATGTTTAGTTTTGGCATTAATATTTTACGGGTAATATTTTATTGTTCGAACTAAAATAACCGAAGTACATTAAGAAATACATTGAATGTCATCATGTTGCAGCTTGTAAGCTTTAATTTTCTATAAATAAATTTATATTTAATAGTAAAATTACTAAAATGAAAACGTATAGATATTTTCAAGTGCAACGGACATTTAAAATGTCAAATGAAAGATTACATTTCTCCAACTCTCCTTTGTATTCTCCATATTGATATTTAAACTCCAATATAAGTATTTATGTATTTAGGTTACAAAACAATTCTCATATTGAAATACTGTACGTCTGTTTTACAATAAAATTTATATCAAATGTATGTGCACAGCACTACACTTTTGCATGTTAAGTTCACATGTAATACAATCAAGTCACCTTTAATGTTAATTTGGTTTTGTTGGTCTTCAACTCATTTTGCAGCGAAATTCGTGAACAGTGAATTTTTCTAAATGATTGTAAAATCTAAACCAAACTTCGATCATTGTTGCTGATTTAAACTAAATGCGGATATTCGATTTATTACGGGCCCAATCAAAAATTCTATTTCCTCCACTGACCCAGCTTTATTCGGATATACATTTTGAATGAGTGATTACGTAAGAGATGTCCTTTTTTACGACAAAATTGTGTAATTTAAATAAATATTCACAATTTTTAGTTTAAACTTGACTACACTTTTTTAACTCATCAAAATTGAATGGATGAGATATAAAAAGTTTTATATTTTCCTTATTTAGACCGACTTAGTATTATTTATCATCGGCTACATTTCTTAAGAAAAAGTTTAATTGGTTATTATTAGACTATTATAAACTATTAATTAATAACTTTACATTATTAATTAAATTTTGCCTTATTTATTAAGGGAACTGTTAGAACAAGTTGAATCGTTGGAACATTTTGGTAGTATGAATTCAATTATTATTAAGACAATTGTTTCTTTTCGGTTTGGAAAAGAAAACCGATCTGGACCGTGAAGTGGCCCAGATCCCTTGATCGAGCGGCTGGATAAGGAGCGAGCCCCACGGGCGTAAGCCAAATTTAGGTCTAGCCTGACGTAATGTGACAAACAATTCCAGGTTAGATTCCTAAAGAGTAGAGGAGGTTTTTTAGTGGGTAAACTCGTTTTTAGGGGAGCCCCACACTACAGGCTGGCCACCTGTGTGCGTAATGCATTTTTCCGCCTCTCCCTCAAAAAAAAAAAAAAAAAAGACAATTGTTTAAGAACTATGTTATTATATGTTTTCAACCCTAATTAAACGACTGCAGTAAATTTTGAGTTTATTTAGTACTACTGCGATGTCAATTATTAATAAAATATTTTTCGAATACATTTACGAAATACTTAAAAGGCGTCGTTACATGTTAAAACTGGATACACACACAAAAAACACAAATATATCTATAGTGGATGAAAGTAGAGTGAAAATTAGCCTAAATGTGAAAAATATCACTAAGTATTCGTGTCCTATACGAATGGTCAAAACAAGGGTCGTAAAAATACTAGAAGTATAAAAAACTTTTAAAAATGTACAGAGTTTAACATTTGGCAATAGAAAATAAAAGAAAAAGAAATGTGTGTTGGTTAAAATATGTAACCAACACAGTAAGGAACAGTAAGGAAATGGTTTTGTAAATTTTGCTTTGTAAATATACTGTCTAGTACTGAGAAGAGTATTTTACCTTTCTAAGCACAACAGATACAACATTTATTTCCAAAGTCCACAACAAGAAGTGTGCTTGAGTCAAAATGTTTGCCTGAAGGTTGATAAGGTAGTTTACCTTATCAAAGTGGCAAAGTTTTGAAAAAGAAATACTGTTTTATATGTAATTGGGAAGAACAAGGGTTTGAAGTTGTTCCTGACAGTGTTTTGCTGCACAATATACCTTCCCTTCAAAAGAAATTAATTTTAAGAAAATGAATTATATATTTATAGAAAATTCTTTGGTTAGTACAAGAATTGTTTAGTGACCTATAAAACTAAATAAAACAATTAATATTTATTAAAACATATTTTGTTTATAGTGATTTAAAAGGCTACTAATGCGTACTTTCCCAGCCATTTGATCCAATGGATATTTCAAAAAATAAATTCATACAATAATATTAAACTTTGCAATGAAAAATAAAACTAAATTAATCATTGATTGTTCATTAATTGAGTAAGAAATAACAGCATGATGACTTTCTGCTTCTAACTTTTGTACATACGATCTGAATAAAGTTATATTGGGTTAATTCAAAAAGCGCATTGCTGGTTATACAAAATACTTGATTTAAGCTGTAACGTTACGTGAGGCTGCAGCTAATAAAATCAGAAGACGACCAGATTCTTTATAGTTCATAGTAAAATCCTCATCACCCTTAGATTATCTTGGCTCCAAATGTGACAGTGTAAAAAGTAAATTGGTATTTCCACTTTATTTTACTATGTTTCCTAAAACTAATGACATTTTATTTTTTAGTATAGTAACACAGCGTTTTATGAAATGGTTCAGACTGCATACTGTGAATTTATTTTCGATGTAAATGATAGTGGTTTGAAAGGTTTAAAATGATGAATTAAAATATCGATTACACAATTTTTGTATTTGAGCTGAATGTTGGTACTCGTTGACTCACAGCAATATAGTACGGTCTGTATAGTAACTTCCATAAGAAGTATACTGTCAGATATAGTATAAAAAAGTTAGCTATTGGAACACTTTAAGAAACTCACCCTGTATATAATTTTTGATTGTATAAATTACGTTACCCATTCTTAAATATTGTAAATAACCTTTTATCCGTTTAGGTAAATTTCGTTTGGTAGCCATTGAGCCGTAGAAATAAAAGTGAAAACGACTGTTGTTGCTAGAACCTTGACACTTATTAACATTTTTAAATACGCCATACTTTTTAAGATGCTTCTTTGGGTTTCGAATTAGTTTCCGAGATCAATGCTTTCAGCTTTCACTTAACATATATCATTAGCCAATATTTATAACACTAATTACTAATAATACCGTGCGTAATTACAAAATAACATGCACTCTAGTTGCTGTTGTCGTTGTTGTTGTTATTGGTGGATAAGGATCCTCGGGAAGGACGCCATATAGAAGAAGGAAAAGGGTGAGAGACGATATATAGACAGCCGTTTGACCATTCAGGGGCCAACTCCCGTGCTCCTGTGACAACTTATTTTCAGACTCAAACAGGCGGTTCGCTTTGCCCTCTAAATGGCCAACCAACCGACTGTTCATTCATAGTCCTTCAGGGTATCAATGCCTACTGCATTAACCCTCCGGTGTCTAGAACATGAAGTAATCATTAAGGATCGGATATTGTCATAGTGGACAGCAAAAAGATTTACCACATGTTATGACAACTTCGTTTGCTGTAACCAATGTCAACTTCGCAACTAGTATAAACCTGTTTTTAGTTGTCCTGACACCTGTAGTTTAATTAGTAACTACTTTTAGAAATCTTAACTGAATTACTGTAATTTATATTAAACCTGCTGGCGTTTAAAATCAAACAATTGACATCTTAAAAATTTGGCAAATTTGAAAATACAATATTCTTATACGGTATTCAATTGTAACAAAGTTTAATTCAACTAATTTGAGTATTATAAAATCAAATAAATGTTTAAACAAACATTAAGAATCAAAGTATTTTTTATTATTCGATACATAAAATAAAAATAGAAGAAATCTGTTTTTCATGTCGAACCCGGATATTCAGGGGTGAAAAATAAATCGCCTTCCTGTCACGAGTTATCTGGTGGTTGTACTTGTATCTCTAGCATATTTATGTTCCTGCGGCGGGGTTGGTAGCGAACTCTTTAGTGATATTAGTGGATAAATTTGAAGCCCTATAAATCCTTTAAAGTGATCGTTAATATTTTCCAAATATTAGGTGACTGGGTAATAAATAAATGACATTATTTTTGTATATTTTATTATAAGTTACAAGCTTAGTAAAATAAAAAAAAATTTTACTTGGTCATGTAACTCAACAGTCCAAAATAACTTCTAATTTAGCAAAAATATCAAATCAATAATCATTACGTACTTGTTTATAAGCACTTAAATAAAATACACAATTTACGCCAAAACACTTTTTAAATACAAATATTAAGTTTAATAGTGGGTAATATTTTTTGAGCAGTCCATGGTGTCATATTCGAACTAACTGTCACAATAAAGATCGCGGATTGAGGAGGTGAAGAGCTTGTTTCCCACCTTACGCAGTCCGCCATCTTTACTGTACTACTTGGTCTGAAAATGGCACCACACTATGTAGGCTAGTAACCAGGTCTCTTGCATTACATGATATTATATGGAGTGTTATTCAAACCTGGTGTAATCTCTAGTTTGATTATTTGGTTGAACTATTTACTTACATTTATGTATAAGTATTTCAAAATTAGTATCATCTCTTAAAAGAACGCACTTAAAATTCTTTTAATAATGTAAAATTTTTTTAGGAATTACGAAATAATGCCTTTACACACACAGGTGGCCACCCTGCAGTGTGGGAATCATACACAAATTCAGTGAACTACCCACCAAAAAACTCCCCTTTCACTTTCGAATACTATCCTGGGATCGCTTATCCTATCTCATTGCGTCAGAACTGGCCTAGTTTGTCTTTTCCCTTCAGGGCTCAATCTGAATCCAGTCATTAATTTTTCCAAAGATTAGACAGCAAATCCTGTTTAAATCGTCCTCCTTGGATTTGAGGACTTTCTGGGCGAAATGTGATACAACCCCAGTTGAACTCGCTCTACAAAATTTTGATGCAGACCGAGTCCACCGACGGTACTCCAAGACATCGTCTGACCTCCACGCGTAGGTGCTCCCATCGTGGACAACGGAAGAATGGGTGTTCCGCGTCGTCGGGAACACCCGGGTAACGATGTAGGAGTAAAAATAGTACCCTGATTTAAAGAACTTTTCAAATTCTAATAGGAAATACGTATACCAAAACTACAGAAAACAGAATAATCGTATTAATTTATTTAATACAACCAAAACAGTTATTATTTAATATAATTATACTCTTCATACAAAGTTAATATTTAATTCAAAAGTTTGTAACCGACTGCAGTGTGCAATATAATTGTCCCATATAACTCAAAAAAACAACTAAGTAAGCAACTTGTCATGAGCCCATAAAGTAATGAGAGACGAACCGACAGCAGGAAACACCTTTAATTAAGTATTTAGATTAAATCGAAATATCGTGAAAAATAATACTCCAAATTGTGTATGTTCTTTATAAGTCCAAGTGCACAGCTAAGAGAAATATTTGCTTGGAAGGGACGAGTTTGTTTAAATCCGGAATGCTATTTAACTTCAACTCTCTTTGTCATTTTTAATTGTTAGAATCATGCAAATGTAAAAATCCTAATTAAACATGTCAACGCAGATGTCAACCTGCTCTTGTCAGATTTTACAAAAGATATGACAAAGTATTTACTTTTTATTACGGTCAATAACTAACATAAATAAATATTTACATCAACTTTTTTCCAAGTTAAAAAGAACATGTATTTCTATTTGTATACCAAACCGTTAGCTGTTAGCTTTGAAATAGTTAGCTTTCATATAACACCCGTACGAAGACCAGAGACCAGTGAATGAATGTAATCTGTCAAAAGTTTCAACAGCTAACCGTAGCTGATTGCGACAACCGCCCAATGCGTCAATGTCACTCTCTGGTTAAGAGTCATCTTCACCCCTGGGCCATTAGCCCGTTTACTAAATTTTACTAAATTTTAAAATACTGTATTCCTAAGGAAAATCGAGTTAATATGCAATATGCGACGTCTCAATGAGTAATATTTGTTAAATTTTCAAAATTCCGAGGTATGAGCGACATAGTATAACTATTCAACTAAACACTTACCAAGTTTAAAGGAAATCGGTTGAAAAACGGCGTACGAAACAGGGGAATGCGATACCATGTTTTGCATTAAAAGCCGTATGGTTAACATTGCCGACTGCGCAACAATGGGCTAATGGCCCAGGGGTGAAGATGACTCTTAAGGTTCTAATCGCGCGTCCAAAGCTAATGTTCAAATGCATGAGTAGTGAGGAAGAGCTAAACAACTTCTTTTTTTAACGTGCTAAAGTAGTATTGAGGGAAACCCCTAGATAGGGTGTCTTTAGACGTTAAAATAGTAATAATAACATTAGTGAAAATAATATGCTGCTTACAATCAAAATAAGCAGCATTCCAACTTTCTATGTTCAGGGCTAATGCCTCAATCTATAATGTATTTTTCAATATACTACGAAACTTACCACGATATAAAAGTTTAATGACAGCATTGATACAGTTAAATGTCTAATCATTTAATTTTTATAATTATTAATTATAACTTATATAAACTAGTTGGAGTTAGGCCTATAAAAGCTCCAATTAGGGGTTCCTTGTTTGTTTCACTAAATAACACAAAGGAAATAATTGCATCTGTTTATGTCGAGTAAAGTATTATCAAAAAAGGTTTTAGAAATGCCACTCTCTTTTGTATTATACTAAGAAAGATATAGAGTTAATTGGCTATAAAGTTAAAATAATATAAAGTGTTGTTGGTAAGTCACTTGCACAAAGAAGACTTGAAAACTTTGATAGTAATGACTTAGATTTCAGTGCTCACTCTGATAGTATGTAAATTATTCAATCTAAACCTGTACTGTTACTTTGTCTGGTAAGTTACAGACACACTATTAACTCGTTTGCAAGATGTGGTACAATATCTTGATAAGAATAATATTTAAGTTACAAATAAACTTATGTCCACGTAACTGATTTTAAATTCATATTCTACGTAGTAAATTTTAATTGTATTATTGCAACAATCATAATAATGCATATGCTGTACGGTTATTTAAATCAATGTATTGTTAATGTTAAAGTTTTAATATCCAATATAAGTTTTACTGAAATAAATGACAGGAGTTTGGGAAAGGTAAATATAAAAAAAGTAACCAAGCTGTAGTCAAATATCATCTTTCGTCGGACCAGCAGCCTATCTCATCTGGGTTGTGTAAATACTTCTGTTAGCTTCCTTCCTAAGTTTGTTGTTTCAGATCTTTAGTCCTTATTCGTAATATGTAATTTTTAAATTCATTGTGAATGTTTATAACGTTTTTATGTTGATAATTTTAACGTTTTTAACGTTTTAAACGTTTAACGTTTTTGGTTTATAATTTGTATAGTGTTTGAAGAATCGTATAGTTATGCACGTATATTATTCTAACTGACATATATTTATATGTCAGTTGTATTAAAAACTATACAATAAATAATAATTTTACTTGATTATTTATTATCGATTAATGAATAGAATGATCAAACATTATAATTTTATTACTAAATATAATAATATTGTTTTAGTATGGTATTCTATTTTTGTCCTTATTTCTATCTATTTTGAATTTATTTAACTTTCACCCCCCACGTCAGGTCTCTTCACAAACTATTTGCAGCTACAAATCTCGTTCATGTTGAACCCTTAAAACTTTTTAAGCTTATTTAATTCACTAACAGCCGAAGTAAAAAGCCATGCGGCTGTCAAAATGTAAATGTATTACGAAAGATCGGCCTTCTCTAAACCAATTTTACCACATCAATCAATTTATGAAGCTGCCCTTAAAGCCATAATAACAATCGTAAACAAGTAGCTTAACTAAAGTCTGTATAAGCTACCACCTCTCTTCATCAAGGGTACACAATTAATTATTAATTATTTATGTTTTTACTTTTTTATTTTGTGTATATCTATTGTGTAGATATAAACAGTAGATCTACAAGTGGCTTTTTTTACGTTTTGACGAGGGACGGTCCAACCCCGGCCTCGAAGCTAGAATCGAACTTTGAAAAAGCTACTAATTTTTCTAATGTACGAACAAGTAACCTTTGGATTTAATAGCGAACACTATAACCACTCAGCTACCTAGCCAGTTTGATTGGCAGTAAGGTATCTTTCATATTTGAGGAATAATTTAGTTTAACTAGTCCTTAGTTATTGGTGTACAAACCTTTTGTATAACAGTGACAATGAATATTCTGGTCGTATTGTACAGGTTAACTATCCTCAACTACATGTTACTTTGTGATTAAATGTAGATTGAGACTTGTTCTTCCAGTTTCAACCAAAATTGAAATCGTCACGGGAGTCAATGTCCATCCATCTATTAAGCCCTTCCCGCTTTTGTTAATTTCATAACTCATGAAAATCTAGATATCCTCACAAGACTTCTAAACAGTGTCCTTAGGTTTATTTACAACCTGAGAAAGTTTGACAATTACAGTGAGGGGAGGATGACAGCTGGGCTATTACATATAAAGAAGTACTGTGAGATTTAGTCTTTTCTCTCTGTGCATTAAGAGTCATCTTCACCCCTGAGCCAGTAACCCATTGTTGCGCTGTCGGCAATGTTAATCTTACGGGTTTTAATGCAAAACATGGTATTTGATTCCCCTGTTTCGGACGCCGTTTTTCAACCGATTTTCTTTAAACTTGGTAGGTGTTTAGTTGAATAGTTATATTAGGTCTCTCATACCTCGAAATTTTGAAAAATTAACAAATATTACTCTCTGTGACGTCGCAAAGTAACTCGATTTTCCTTAGTAATATTTCAAAATTTAGTAAAATTTTCAAAATTTCGAGGTATGAGGGACCTAATATAACTATTCAACTAAACACCTACCAAGTTTAAAAAGAATCGGTAGGGTAGACCGGGGTACTTTGTCACAAGGGTACTTTGTCACAATATCTACTGGGAGAAAACGGTGAGCAGGAGGGAAATTCTAGTGGCACCGCTAGACTCCTTAGGTTGGCACTACTTCATACAGACAGTATCAGACTTGTCCAGCGACAATTGTGATTGTTATCAATTAAAATGCGTTTTTCTTCACTAAAAGTAATTTTTTTTACAAAAAGTTGGCAATTTTTCAAGAAAGCTACGTTCCACAAAGGTATGTAAATGTTATATCATTGTATTCCTTAGTTCATTGGGAATAGATCAACGTTAGACTGATTAAATATATTAGATTATTACTTGGCCAAAATGTAAACTTAACCTAAATCGGTCGCGTGGGGTACTTTGTCACAAACTCGACGGGGCACTTTGTCACAATAGTTAAATGGGCGAATTTGCAAGTTTTATTAAAACTCGCGTATTTTTGCAGATGGCGCGTAACTATAAATAGAAAACAGCAATTATTTGTTTTCTTTGTTATATTAAACATATTTAAGTGGCCAAGAGTTATGGTTAATATTTACTTTTTAATATGAACTTTTTTACTCTAAAACAGCAATTATTTGTTTTCTTTATTATATTATACATAATTAAGTGGCCAAGAATTATGGTAAATTTGTTCTAAGTAAAAACATTATGTACTAATTAAACTTAATAATTAGTTATAAATTGTTTATCTATTTCTATATTCCGCCAATATCTTATTAAAAATACATGTGACAAAGTGCCCCATGCCCTGTGACAAAGTACCCCATATATACTACAGTTGTAAGGGTTACAAAAAAAATTAAAATTATTTACTTTGAAAATATGTAGGATTTAGAAAAAAATACCAAATACTCATAAAAGTATAAAGTTAGTAATCATGCATTGGTATTGGGTCATAGCCTTAAATGAAGTGAGTAAAAAAATAAAAAGTAAAAATTGTGACAAAGTACCCCGGTCTACCCTATGTTCGGAAATATAATTTTTCAAACAGTCAGTGTATAGTTTTTAAAATATATTTTAAAATTTAAACCCATTTTTTACTTACCAAAACACAAACGCTGCAAAATTGTATTAGTTGAGCACTAATTTTAATATTATATAATGGAATATTTTCAACCAAAAAATATTGGGGTTTAATACATTTGTAATCATGAAAATAGGTTACTTTCACTAAAAGTATGTTTTCTTTAAGAAAAAAAAAAAAAAAAAAAACACACATATGTTTAGTGTGTCAAGATGTGTAATAACTGATGACTATATGTAAAATAAATTCCGTGTGCGGTATTTGAACCCTCGCCGTCGTAGACATCTTGGCCAAGGTGCTTACAAGTTAGCCACTGGAGCTAACACGCGGCAGCCTAGACATGTGAATTAGGATCATTGTACAACAGTGTAACTATTTGTAGAGACTCATCAAGGAGAAGGGTCGCTTAGTGTAAAAATGGCTCTATCCATTAAATAATGCTGTTTCTACTGTTGTAATTGAAATTATAAATGTAAATTTAGAATTTTTAAAGAAAAATTGAAAATTAATTATTTTTAAACAACAAAACTTTAAAGACTGAAGGAAAGTCGAAGAGGTTGAACAGTGTTGCCACATCGTCGGAGTCACGTAAAGCAGTCACGTGATCAGATGAGTCACGCTGAGTCAATGTCGTTAGCTGACTACGTGACGACTCTTCATCATGAGAGCTAGCGAGTGTCTGGCGATCAGGTTACAGTTTGGTAAAAATATTAAAAGAAAAAGAAAAACTAATTTATTTCTATTGCTAAAAGTATCAAACTACTCCCTCCTTTTCTCCATTATAAAAGATGGATAAAAATATTCACTGTAGTCTTTAAATTTATAAACTTCTAACAATAAAATATAAAACCTAGTATAATCTCATTAAAATTATATTCAACAATATCAATCCATATCATTATTTTAAACGGAAGTGCAAATTGGGCTCGAACATACTATCGTTTCCTCATCATCATACAGGATACTTAATTTTTTCTCTAGATTTTTACTGTTATTTTTTACCAAAATCGAGTGATGAAATGAAATATTTACAGTAATATATGAGTCACAAGTCTCACTCTATCAGTAAAAATTTCCACCTCCAATTGGAATAATAATATTTTAATCTTCCTTCTACTGTCACGCATCTATATATATTAATAGGCAAGCATGATCCTTTTTCTATTTTTTTTCTCAGCTTGTGTGAATCGTTTCACACCGGCCCCCAGGACTACGTCTTACACCTTTTCAAATTTTCAGTATTTATCTTATTGAAGAAGGATAATAGATTGAATCATTAGAAAGCTGTTGTACTACAATAACAAATACTAGCAAATCAGGGAGAACAGATAAATCAATTATAAAAATTAGTTCAAATAATTTTATTCAGATTTACTGAAATGTTTGTTGAATTTTGACCAGGGGCAATCTGTATAATTGATAGTTTTTTTAATTAATAGTTTTTTTTTTTTTGCTGACAAACAACATTTAACTTATAAAATGTTAACTTTAAAATATAACTTACATTTAACTTATAAAATAAAAGAACTGTGTCCATAAAATACTCGGGGTTTTAAGTCAGATCTTCTGACTCATTCTTAAAGTACATCTTCAAGTCTGAATTATGAAATTTATAAATTTTTCTGCATATCTAGTTTACCTAACAACTTGAAGCCCTACAAGTGTCTAAAAAGTTCGAAATAAACCATAAATGAGTTGTGTGAGTTTAAAATGCAGACAATTTTTATGCAGAGAGTTAGCTTGGAACAATACAAATACTAACTCGTGAGCAAAATAAATATTTTTCATCATACCATTACGATAAACGTTGTTTTCGGAATGATCAGCTGTGATCGAAACTAGTTGATTCCTGGTGGGTTGGACACAAGGCTATTAAAAAAGGAACAGAAGAGGTTGTCTCATTCCCATAAGGCCTATGTAGACAGTAACAGCTGGAATCGTTACGTCACCGGCCGACCCTGTCCGCCCTAGCGATACTAGTGAGAAAAAATGGAACTAATCAGCAGGAACTAAAATTGCTATAGACGCGCGATTCTATCGGATCGGGGACCACAGATTTAATAATAATGCCATATTTTATCCGTCGCATTTCATTATATCTTTAAATTATGATTTAAAAAAAGTTTAAATCATATTTTCAAGATTGTTTACTTTGATTACCGTACAATTTATTTCAGATTCTTCAAACTTACACGAGTTTACATGGGTGAATTTAGGTCTTAGTCTTAGTCTGATTAGTATCTGGACGGGGACAATCTGGAGGTGCGAGGTCGCCAAAATATTTGCAGGGGAAAACTACTCATCATTAAATCCTAATATAAATGTTACATTTTAAGGTTTAAAAGCTAGATTATTTTATCCAACAATAATCATTTCCTTTGTTTATTACAACTCATTGCAGTAGGCCTAGATAAAAACAATCATCCAAAACATCTAGGAGTTCGGTCCACTTATGGTTAACTCAGGCAATTTTTGAACAATGTTTGTTTGTCTAAATGAATTTTATAGGTATTTTAATTAAACATTTCATAAAATTGATGTTTGTTGCAAAAATCAGGTCGTTATGGGGATATTGGGTATGGATTTCTTGGTTATTATACATTGCGTCATTTGTGTGAAGATAGTTTACCAGAAATGAAATAAAATACACTATGCCGGCAGTGGCGTGATTGATTTTTGGGGGATTTTATTTTATAGTCCTTTGTACCACTTACAATCGTAGAGCTTTAATTTATTGCAGTAAAAACTCCACAAAGACGACTCAATGTAGACTAGTCGAGTTTGATGTAAGTTTTGCGGAGCTTACACTAGGCCTAATCTGCCGTATACTCGATCAGACCATGAAACATGGGTTCAAGGGAAGATCGGACCGCAGGAAGGCGATCGCTACAGTACCGATTAAGCATCGTTAAATGGCCTAAAACTCGGACCAAAGATTGTATAACACCTTCTGTCCAAAACTGTGATAGGCCTACCGCGGTAATGAAAAAGCGGCCGCAGTAGCACGTTATCGTGTTTAATGACCTTCATTACAGTTGAATATCGGGACGCCAAAACCGAATAAATTATAAAATTAAATTCAATAATCTTAATAATAACAATTTAAGACCTGTTCTTCTTTTAGGATTTGTAATAATTAAAACAGCCTACACATTTCACACAACAAAGATTTGATATTAATTTTAATAAATTTAATCTGTATTACTTTCTTTATCGTTATAACCTAACCACAATACTAACAGTAAACAAGGGAAACAAAAACAAAGAAAATGCAAACAAAGAAAGTTTACATCTGATTTAAAACAGCCAGCTGATGGGTCGGCCGATGACGAAGCACAAATGAGTTGAATTTGTGAATGAGACAACCTCCCCATATTCTATTATCCTTGGGTTGGACAAACGTGTTGGTAAACAAAGTTTTCGGGACTAGACCGCTAAACAGTGGTTTTGGGACACTAAACAAGTTAATTTATTTTTATTTTTAATAACAGCTGTAAATAGTTCAAATACAAGATAAACAAATAACAACGTAAGAGGGGGTATATAGGTTAAAATTTATTAATTTTTATCCAAACTGTAAATTTATAAATTTATTAAACGTGGTATGATGAAAAGTACTGTTCGTAACTCGTCCAAAAGTGGTATATCGGTGCTCAATCGAATTCAAGTACTCGGCTTCGCCTCGTACTTGAAACTCGATATTGTACTGATAACGACCACTTTTCGGACTAGTGATGAAATATACTATTAAAATATTGTTGTTATCAAAGATGTCTTTAATGAACACTAACACTTAACTAACTTTGACTTAACAGTAAATAACGAAACAAATCCTTTATCATATGCTATAAATGAGAAGATAGTAAAATTTACAAAAGTCCAGAGCATTTTAATAACTATTTAATCGTTTTAATTACCACTAGCATACAGAACACAATGCTGCAATGATTTAAGTTGTGGTTTATATCAGATTGGTTGGTCAGGTCTGTTGGTCAACGATGTGACATTGACAAATGGATCAATCACAATTTGACATGTCTATGTTTGTAATTTTGAAATAATACAAATATTTGTGTATTATATTCACCCACACAATATTGTCGATAGAATTAAATGTAATGCTTCAGTCTATCCAAAAAATTAATGTTTCAGTTGATTACAATTAATTTTAACCTTGATTTTGAAAACGTAGCAAAGGTTAGCCTACCATAACTTGTATAATTTTTCAGTTCTCGAGCAAACATAAAATATATCTTCTTTACAAGAGTTTCAGTGGATATTAACAACATTTAAAATTTAATTCCTAGTCAATTATTAGTCTATTTGTTCAATTTTGTTAAGCACAAATATTATCTGTAAAGTTAGGAAAATATTTGTCAGATTAATGAAAAAAATTATTAAAATATGGTTTGAATATTATCGATTTACCTTTTTCCAATTGAAATTTAGGGTACAGATACTTATTCCGTAAATTTTAATTCATTTAATTATATTTTCAAATACATTTAGCTAAAGCCCCGATGATAGCCTAATAATATTTTTCTTTCAATTTCAAACAACACTGTCCTTTAGTAAAACAGTTTAACGTAGGCCTATATTACAGTATACAGCGAATAATTAATATTAGTGTTTTACACATAACATTTCCGATTTTATAGTATTTATTATTTACATACCAAATATAGTTAGTTGTTTTCATCACTAGGAGCAAAGTGGGTCTATTTGGTGCGGGAAAGCTATTTAGCATCAAAAAGACACTTTTTCTCAAAGTGATGAACAGAGTTTTTTTTATCATAATGAGGAATTATACTTTTTACCGTTAAAAATGTTAACTATAAAGTTGTATTTTTGTGGTTATGTTTACAAAGTAAGTAATATGCAGTGTTAAAATTTCTGTTATTTACAAACAGTGCTATTTATAACGTTTGAACTCAAAATCGTGCATCTCAAAATTAATAAATTAATAATTATATAGTAGCAAACAGCTGACTTTTCAGTCAAAGGACCTAAAAAATATTCCAGGTAATTTTTCAGTCCTAGGTAAAAAATAAACTGTTTTGGTACTGTTGAGAAAACAAAAAAACAGGCTGATTTCGTGCAGAATGATAAAAAATTAATTCATTAACTGCATGAAAAAATAACGATTAGTTACTTTAAAACCGCTAAATCAATATAAAATTATGGATTGTGATAAAAAACAAAGAGACGATGATAAACAATAGAAATTCAGTGTAAAGCTGGCCTGGTGAATATTCAATCACAGTTGCCCACTGAAGCAAATTTTACATGCGAGAGATTATTAGAGGATATCAGTATGGTCGGGATCAAGAAAAGGACTTTGACTAATCATTTCCGGTTCGTAAGCTTTTACTTCCGGTTCTGCTGATGTACCGAATATTCCGGTCAGTGGCTAATAAGAGGTACCATTCTATTTTGTTTACATTTCAGCGGTTTTAATGAATCCGGTTTATGTGAAAGATCAATAACATTGAACTTAAAATTTATCAACACTGTAAAACTGAAATTGTTGTCTCAATAATAATTATAAGCAATTAAAATAATCATAATAATCAACAATTTACAAACCTTTTAAAATTCACAACTGCATTGTTAATATTTTTACTTTCAATTCGGTTTATTGGTAATGTTTCAATAGCAGTGCACTGCACTTCATAACGGTCTCGTGTAGACAATAGTTTTGAAAATGCCATTTTTATTTAAAAAACTTTTTTGGTTTTTCTTACACATTTTACTTCATTAAACTAAACGTTTCAACGGTACTTTGGTCGGCTTTGTCAGTAACACTAAGTTAAAAAAGTATAAACGAATGATTTCAAGTTGCATACATTATCTAGCAATATAAATTGAAATCAAATCATGTGTATAAAGGTGAAAATGAAAATGTAAATTTATATATTTAAAATGGTGAAATACGAACATTTTAAACATATACAATACAACCTAGTTTGAATAGTTTTCAATAATTTCTATAATGAAACATAAAAGTATAAGATAGAATGTCATTTTTAATTGTATCGATAAAATAAGGTACTGAATTGATTATTGTAAGTCTAAAGGTTTTTTATTCACTGGATTTGGAACAATGGTTGTAAAATCTCCATCAAACTTCGATCATTGTTGCTGATATGTACCAATCTCGGATATTGGATTTGTTACAGGCCCAATCAAAAATTCTATTTCCTTCACTGATCAGTGTTATTCGGTTTACCTTTTGAATGAGCAATTCCACAAGAGAGATCGTTTTATTTGAAATAAAGTAGTGATTTTAATGTTAGTGAAGGTCTGATTTTGTGATTCAATCATAAAGTTATTGAACATTAAAATATTATATTTTTGAATCCACAGTTATATTTTGGAATTTAAGTTATATTTAAGCTAGTTCATGGAATTTATTTGTTTATAAAAGTTATCTAATACCTAACGCAAAATAAATCTGTGTTACTATGAAGTAAGAAACCAAACTGTGTCGTCGGAAACAGATTAAATATTGAAATTAACGATGATGTTTTTGATGATTCACTATAGTATTTTTGAGCAATACATTTCTTAATCTTGCAACTTGCAAAGTACAACAACCATTAGAACCGAGGAAAGAAATTTACAAACGGACGAGTGCTTTAGATTAAGTGTCTGCTGGAGGGTTCAAACGACAATTTTGTTCCAAGTCAAATACATAAAGTTGTACGATAAAACTTCCCGTATTTCTACGGGTATACTGGTATTTACTTACTTTAGTTTTTCTAAAAATGCTTTGTAATGTATTTTTAAAATATTGATAGGAATTTTTTTAATAAGATATATATGTTAGTCCATTAAGTTTACATAATATCATATAAATGTAATTAGCTTTTCAATTGTATAATATTAAATAGTAACAATGAGACTGTTTGTCTCTTGTTACTATTGTTGTAAATCATAATTTTTTTAAGCCTCTATATTACAAAACATTGAACATATCAGAATTCATTATAATATAGTTTTTGCATTAGGTTCAAGTTATTTCAAATACATTTTTAAGGAATGTATCGCCAAAGGGAAATCTTAGTTTAAAATGTAAAGGCCTATATCATAATAAATAATTCTAAAAATTTGTATTTAGAATACTTTTTCTTAAATCAAAGCCTAAAATTTTATCTTGTTGTTAATAAATGTAATAATAGAGATGAGGAGACCTGTTATTTGTATAATCAATCTGGTGTAGTTTTTTCGTTTGTAACATTTTCCTTATTGTTACATGTTCCTTAGATAAATCTTTATTAAATTAGATATTACATTTATCTAAGGTTTATACTATGCTAACAACAAAGTACTTTACATCAACTCATTTACTACAGAATATAAAGTTTATTAACAAAATATATCGAATAAAAAATTGATAAAATGATTAGAACATTTTTGGTCAATGAAAAAAGAGTGATTATGGAGACCGTTTCAAAGATGGCCGTTGCTATGGTACCAGTTTCTATTATACCCGTTGCTATGGTAACTGTTGCTAAGGAAATCATTGCTCTAGCAACAGTCGCTAAGACAACCGTTGCTATGGTAATTGTTGCTATGCCTAACGTTGCTATTGAAACAGTTGTCATGGTAACCATTCCTATGATAACGACTGCTATCAACCGTTGCTATGGCAATCGTTGCTATGGCAATTGTTGCTATGGCAACCGTTGCTATTGTGACCGTTGCCATGATAACCGTTTGCTATGACAACCATTGCTAGTTTGATGGTTGCTATGGTGACGGTTGGTATGGTGACTGTTGTATTGTGACCGTTGCTATGGTAACAGTTGCGATGAAAACCGTAGCTATGACAACCGGTGCCATGGTGACGGTTGCTATGGTGTCGTTTCCATGGCAACCGTTGCTACTGCAACCGTTGCTATGACAACTGTTGCTATGAAAACTGTTGCTATGGAAACTGTTGCTATGACGACTGTTGCTGTGGCGACAGTTGCTATTGCACCCGTTGCTTTTTCAACCGTTGCTATGACAACCGTTGCTATGGTGCCTGTTCTATGGTACCGGTTGCTATGGTAACCGTTGATTTAGTAACCTTTGCTATGACAATCGTTGCTATGACAACAGTTGCTATGACAACCGTTTCTATTGCACCTGTTGCTATGACAACCGTTGTTATGGTACCGGTTGCTATGGTAACCGTTGACTTAGTAACCGTTGCCATGTAAACCGTTGCTATGGTGACCGTTGCTTTGGTAACCGTTGCTATTCTAACCGTTACTATGGTAACATTTGCTGTGTTGACGTTTGGTATGATAACCGTTGTAATAGTAACAGTTGCTATTGTAACTGTTGTTATGGTCATAGTAAATACACGAAAATAGGACACTAATTTATTACAAGATGATAATAATAACAACGGATATGAGTTATTATGCAGTGTTCGAACACATATTAAAATGAATTCGACAAAATCGCTTCAAGTTTCCCTTTCCGTGTATTTCCCCTTTCAGTTATAACGATAATCATCTGATGAACAGATTATACTATTTGCAAAGTTAACATTAGATACAGATAATAAAGTTGATATAACTTGTGGTAAGTCTTTTGGATATCCTTCCTTTCATTGGCAATCCAATAGTGTTCTGGACAGCTGGAGGTTGATGTCAACCTTGGATTTGGAAAACCCAACACGCTTGGGAACTTGAATGGACAGTCGGTTGGTTCCCCATTTATAGAGCAGAGCGGACCGATCGTTTGAGCACGAAAATCAAATCAGTTGTTACAGGAGCACGGGAGTTGGTCAATCTTCCGACTGCTGCCCCATTTCTCGCCCTTTATCCTTCAGTATTCCGTCCTTCCGGGAGGCTGCGCAAAATGCCCGTTAGAGGCGGACGAAGTTAGTGGTTTGGTTGGGATCTCCTTATCCACCAGTACAACAACTTAATGAAATTTAGCAATATTTTGTCGTGAAAATTGATGAACAACAAGAGTAAATTGATTATGATTCTCGTTACAACAAGTATCATAAAGAATCTGATTCCATTCGTACACTTTGTTGAACGAATGGAATCAGAAAATAAACACATATATAAGATTACAATAACAGTTACAGTATACCAGCGGTGCGTATAGTAAACTACTGCTCCCGCCGTCTTTCGTTAGTAAGTTTATTACACTTCACTTTAGTGTTTTTCCTAATTTTATGTAAAAGAATTAAGCGAAAAATCTCTCTAGGGTTCATGATGACAAAGAAAAAGGTCGAAATGGCAGGTTTCACTAAAACATAAAAATCGTATTGCAGGATAGTAAAGATTAATACTCAACCTAAGTTAACACTGCATCAAGGAATGTTAAATGACAATTCACCAAATTCTTAAAATGCCTAATTTAGGTTAAAATAAATCGTCTTCACTCAATACTCTCCTCTGGCTCTCGTTTTGAAATAAAATAAAACCTCATGTTTTAATTGAATCAAAGCAGACGTAATGTGACTCCCATGCTATACTTTGGAGAACATGTTATGTTATTTTTTACTTCTTGGAATTTTTTTTGACATGATAAATTTTTCCAAAAGTACATGTAATTTTCCTTTTACTTGTACTTTTTTACCCCCACCCCCCCCCCCCACATTATCCTGCTACAATTTGAGAAATGCTTACATTTTTCTCAAAAATAGGTACATATAGGCTGCTGTTGTATCATTACAAAATACATTACAATTTTGATTTATTAAACTCCAAACTGGAAATTTGCCGTTGTCAAATTCATACAAAATAAATTACTCTTTCTTGGTTAGGCCTACATGAAAAATTTCGAATATATAACATACCAATAGCTATTTTTAAATGTATTAAAAATATTAGAATATCAGTCAATGAGTAAAAACTATTGGTAAATTTGTAAACATAATGAACTAAGCGTCAGTTACTGGCACTGGCGAGGAAGGGAAGGTTTGACATTGACGTATTGGCCAATCACTACCTAAACCCCCTACACCACTTTAACGTTCTATAATTGCTAAAGAGAGCTATTTATCCTTGGAACTCCTAACTCTAATTATTTTATCAAGGCCGCATTCAAGACGTAGAAACTTAGAAAATACATTTTTTATGTTCTTTGATAATACCACCAAATTATATTTGTAGGGAAATAACCAAGTTTTATTGCAGTTTGTTATTGCAGAACGCCACCGGTAGGAGCTCCAGCGACAGTTGTGTTACAATTCCCTTTAGTTTATCGGCCAAGAAAAAATAAGGCTGATGGAAACCAGTGATTTTTACCCACCAGTGATTTTGTTCACTTCATAATTTCGTACTATTTTTCGCTTGAAAATGTTTTGGGTCTCAAAAGGACAAGTATTCTAATGATTAAAATATAAACAATAAAACAAAATATAAAATAATTGACTCAAAGGTTATGAAAAAGTACCCTAAAAAATTTAAGAAAACATTCGTGATTGTGGTATTAATTACTGGAAAAATACACCGATTTATAATACATGTTCTTATTTAAATAACTCTTACTGTTTATTTCGTGTATTCTGGTGAAAAAAGAATACTCCTCAGCCGAACATAATGCCTTCGAATAATTTTATGAACCTGATACCTGTTACCTGTTATCTTCTTCTCCGCTAGTACCGGAGAGGTATGGGTCCCGTAATTTAATTCTTCTACTGTAATTTAAGTTTTCGTCCACTGACATTGTCCAATCAGGTGTGGGTAAGGATTGTAGAGTGGTTGTGTTCAATAAGGAATTAACAGTCAAGAAAGATCGGGAAGACTGTGGTAACATTGTTCTAAGATATATTATTTTAATACTCTCTTAAAATTATTGAATTATACTATTTCTTTAGTTGCAACTGAAAGTTTAGAAAAAAACTTGATACTTGCATAGCTGGGCTTGGTTTATAAAAGTCTTAAATTATGTTGAACAGATGGATTTACATTTCTATTTATTGTGAAATATGAGTGTTGATGAGGCTGTATTATTTTCTTTTACATATAAAATAGTTTCAATCAAGTATAAAGATGGAAAGGTTAAAATCTGCAATTCTTCCATACATGAATCTCTTGGAAAAAGCCGCGAGATGCAACGAATGGCCTTTTTGTGATTGATGAGAATTCGGTTGAAATTCTTTTGAATTGACAAACCCCAAATAAGCATTATAGAATACCTTATGTGACTTTCTATTTAGCCGTGATAAATGAGTTTACTTAAGGCTACATTATAAAAAACTGCTAAGTTTCTGAGTACAAAAACATTTGAGGTTAAAGTGGATGCTAATTTTTCTACATGATGTGACCACCCCAGACCATCATTAAATCTTACTCCCAAGAAATCAACATGAGGCATATCATAAAAAATATCCTCATTTAAAACTACAACTAAGAACTTAATTTAAACCCTGATCGCATTTAGATCAAAGTCCTATATAGATCCTTGACGAGCTATATACTATTATAGTTAACAACAATACAAATGATAGGAAAGTAACATCCTTATTATAAGCTACACATTAAAATCTTTAGTTTTCAAAAGTACATTTAGTTAATTTTGTTTATTCTATTAACAGACTTTTTCTTTTAAAAGCCAATGCCTTACAATATTGAGCAAAAATATTACAGTCTGGAAGAAAGCTCAAGACGTTGAACGTCAGACAGTGTCACGGAGACGCCGGAAGTCACGTAAAGCAGTCACGTGATCAAATGGGTCACGCTGCGTCAATGTCGTTAGCTGACTACGTGGCGACTCTTCATTACCACCACTGCGACGATGGCAACTGTTCTTGAGATTAAAGTTCCTTAGTATTAAATATCCTTTAAGACATGCCTTCTTCTTACTAATTTAGCTGATAAGACTATTTTTCTATTTTTATAATAGAAATTGAATTTTAGCTTTCGAATTACGCCAAGGATTTTTTTTGAGGGAGTGGCCAGCGTGGGACTCACCTGAAAACCGGGCTTATCCATCAAAAAACCTCCTCTACTCTTTAGGATTCTTACCTGAATTTTTTCATTACATTACGTCAGACCAGACCTAAACTAGGCTTACGCCCAAGTTGCTCGCTCCTTATCCAGCCGCTGGGTCAAGGGATCTGGGCCACTTCGCGGTCCAGATCGGGTTTCTTTTCCAGGAGGATGCCACGGACGAACTGTGATAAATAGTCCTAGTTTCCCTCATCCTCCATAATCCTTTCGCAGGAAGTGTCAACCAAAAACACTGAGTTTTCTTGTGGCCTTCAGGCGGGGTCTTTCCCAACGCGGAAAGCGGAAGAAGGCGTGTTCCGCGTCGGAGGGAACACCCGGGAAGTAGATGCAATCCGGTGAACAGGTCTTGCCCATCCAGTTCAGGTACGACTTGAAATAGCCGTGACCTGTCAGGAACTGTGTGAAGTAGTAATCCATCTCGCCATGCCGCCTTTCCACCCATATTTGGACCTGCTCGCGCATGGTAATGGAGTTCCACCCACGTTTTGGGAGCCGCTCAGTCCATCATTCTCGGGTGTCATGCTCCCAGCTGAGTTGCCACTGCTGGAAGTTTCGGGTGCAATCTCCAGATCTTGCAGCATTCTTGCCCATGTTAAGAAGGAAAAAGGTAGGTTTAAATCAGGCAAAGGTAAACCCATTAGACCTTTAAGTAATAACTATCATACTTTCCTTGATATTTTGGTATATTGAATAGTCCACTACATTAAAAATAAATAGTTTCATCGAGTTAAAAAAAAAATTACACAGCTTTATTTTAGGAATATTCTCAAATGAAAGAAGTGATACAACCATTTACACACGATATATTGGTGCTGTCACTTCAAAAGTCAATGTCAAAATCTTTCAGTTCTTCTTTCATATTCTGCCCGTCCTCCGTAAAGAACTGGTCAATGTCATACTTGTCCGCACTCTCGTGCGTTCGGTACCGGGGGTGGACCAAGTTGTTGTGCACCGCGTCGTTGACGAAAATCTGGGCTTCCACTCCTATCATTAAAGGGTAGGTCTCAACTGGAACATTTCAATCGCAACTTAAAAATCACGTATTGAAAACCTCCATATCCACTTTAAAATTTGACTGTCAGGCATCGTTTAAAACTGAGAACCCGCTCTGTATGCCAGTCAAACAGAACACTCAAGTACTTAGAATTTTAATCCTCAAAATTGAATGCAGACGGAATTTTCATTTCAGGCGGAAGAGTGGCTGCGACAGGGTACGCCATTGGGTCGTTGGTCTGGGTCGATGCATAAAAGTCCCTCGGTTTAACCTCTTCCCAAGGCCTTTCGTCTTCACCCATAGTTTCAATCCTGATTACAGGCGAGTTTTCCCTTATCCAAAAACCGTCCATAACATTTTTGTCTCGTATTCCGTTTCTAATAATGTACATTGTTTCTAGAAACATATCCGAGATTGGTTCATCATTTAAATCAGCATCTGCAAAATTATAAGGAGTAAGAGACTGAAAGATAAATGGATCAAAATATAAATAGCTTTGATTTATAAGTCCTCCGAAAAGGAGAACAACTTATGTGACAATGATGTTTTTGCCAAACGGAAATTTCTATTTAGTATTATAAAAATCATCCATAGATAATAACAAGTTTATTCGTTTTAAATTGGGTTAATTATATGAATAACTTGAAACATTATTGATTCCATGGGACGTAGAATCACAATAATGAATCACTGGGTCCTATTTTACAAAAATATTACATTCGTACCCATTATAGACTGAAAAAAATATCTAATAATGGTTATGGGCGAATTTACGAAGATGAAAAGGGGTGCGACGCACCCTAGAATTTTTCATTGTTGTAAAGGGCTGTTACATATAATATGAAGTGTTGTTGTTGTATTAAATAAAGAAGTTACCTACCTTTTTAGGCCTAAAATGAAAAATTTCAGAATGTTGGTGTTTGAATTTCGTTTTAAAATATTTAATATACATTCCGGAGGGCTTGCATCCCCATGCATCCTAAATCTGCTACAAATCTACTACAATTGACTATGTACACAAACGTGAATATACTTCTCATCCAATGCTTTTCGTTTGATACAGAGTTTTAGAGATTCTTGTACACCACGCCAGATTCGCTGCAATCGATGTTGTTATTCAGCTGGATTTACAGTGCTGCAAATACGTTTTACCATGACATAAACATAACATTTAGGTATAAATGTTTCACCCTTGGTTAAGTAGAGTGGTAGTACTGATTGAAATTATCATACTTCACTTGTACTTCATGTACGCCGTAGAAGATAGCACCACTGTACATAGGTTTCAAACAAGCCTATGAGAAGTCTATTCACGTTAGTGTGTAAGCTACTACGCTTTTACGGCATTGATCACGGTAGGACCGCAGCGTTAAAAATATCTTGAATAAAAATTCATGATAATTTTTATTTCTAGGATCTCCACAAGCCAAAATACCTCTCGTTGGATGTATATGAATTTACGTGTCCGTTGTACTGATAATAAAAGACCCTCCAGGTTTTTTCATTAGTATAACCGGTATCCGGTTTATGACATTAATTTCTTTTAACCATATTAACTTAAGTTCGAAAGCAAGGATTAGACAACGGTATTGGGGTTATGCTAATTTTGTAATAGATAAAAATAAGTTTTGGCAGTTACAACATTTAAACATTGAAACATTGAAAGAATTATCAAAATTAGTATTTGAATTTAATTTAATTTAAGTTCATAGTATTTTTCGCTGCTAAAACTGACTGCAGAAAACTGTAAAATGTGTTACTCATTTACTCTTAGAGAAAAATCAACAAAGTTTTATACCCGGTATGTAACTCAAAACTAATAAAATTAAGAAAAATATCGGCAAGCCTACATACTCAACGACATGGTACTGTATAAAAAAATTAAATTGGCATTTGCTGAGTATGCAGGTTTGCTGAGACAGGGATGATTTCTCCTTACTCTTGTAATCTCCTATGAAGGCGAACTCCACGCTGTTGTCGCGGAGTTTGGGGAACTTTTCGTGCGTTTCAGGCTTGTAGTTCCACCCCCGCCCCTCGTACACTTTCAAGTCCCCGCCAACAACGAAACTGCAAATGACAACTCCTTCAAGACAAATCCTTCCTAAGATAAAATTAGTAAGGCCATGACATTGATATTTAAATAAATATTCTTGTCTCACAAAGTTTTGTTACACAGTACAATCAATATATCGACTAATGTAGTCAACACAGTATTTTGCAATATATTTAACATGTGTGGATTAAAACACAAATAAAAGGTTAACAAAAAGCTGAATCGTTTGAAATTTTATCTTGTAGTTTTAATTTTTATAAAAAACTTACTCATCGTAAAGTTGAAGAATAAAAGTTTATATCTTACCTACTATCCTAATTGAAAAATAAATATATCGCTTTTAGCTTTTAACAAATTATAAAATGTTAGTCAACTTACTTTAAAAAAATATTGGTTACTGAGGACTAACTTATTTGTAATTTACTATAGGTTATATAATATGTCACAATATAATCTATATCGCAAGTCTGGAATTCATCCAATCAACCTCATTGATTAAACAGAGGGTTACGAAAAGGTTCACGTTTGCAGGAAGATAATTTGTAATTCCACCCCCTTCCTTAAAAGTTCCTTTAAATGTTATTAAGTATAAAAATTCCAAACAGTGAAGAATAAATATCCTAAAGTGTTCCGTTATTTATCTGTAAAACTATATTTGGTAGATTTTAAATAAAACACGAAGTCTTAAAACCTCTTTAAATTTTATATGCGGTTTGTAAAAACAAAAGAATTCAATAAGGGGAAAGAATGAATTCAGCTAAAATGCTTTAAAATTTATTTACATTAGAGTATTTGTTTGGGAAAATTCCTGTCTATCTTTGGTTATGTAATATTTATTTTATTATGTTTTAATAATGCAGCATACCAGCCTTGCTCGTTGGTTTTAATTCACTTTTGATATTAGTGTCATGACAATAAAGCTATTTTGTTCCATCAACAACCAACTACACCTCTTCACAGTAAACAGCTGTTTCAAAAAGGCTGTTTAACATTAATGTTCCTCTATTTTTGTATACATTTCGTTGTTATTTCGTTACCAAAATAGCAACCCCTAAGACCCCTAATGTTAAAAATTACAATTTTAAAACTTAAATTTAGACCAAATTAGTTTTTTCCTGGGATTGAGGCTGTTTATAAATTTATTTTTGGGCCAAAACTTTCTGAAAAGCAAATTTTAAGCAAAATCTACCAGCTAGATCTCGAGGTCCTGGAACACACATCCCTTCAGACAGTGCTCGTATTATAGTATAGGATACATCTAATACAGGGTGATTCCCGAGGATGTGCAGAAACTTTGGGAGCTGGTTCTACACATGAAAATAGGCAAAAAAAGAAAAAAATACATACGTCAGAAAATGCCTCGTTTTAATAACCGCTAGCCGCCATTTCGTTTTTTGTGCCCATACTTAATAATTTTTATATCCATAATAGATTAATATATTGACTTCATCTTTGTGGCATGGACCTTTATCAAAACAATGTTGGTTTTCGGAATTTTCCCAATGCATATTTTCAAAAGGTCAGCCATTTTAAACTCAAATAACTGACATCAAGTAATCTAGTAATTGAGATTTTCTATGAAAACTTAAGTTACTTTATTTGCATTAGTTAGAATGCAAAATCTTTGTTTTTCTGCAGATAAATATCAGTAACTCCGTTATTTATTATCAAATCTAACTTGGTACAACCAAATAACTTGGCTATAAACTTGGTATCATTACTTAGAAGATAATTTAATTTGGCAACTTTTTGTTTCTAGTGAAGTTTTGATGATATTAACAGTATTTAATGGCAAAAGCACAATAATGTTAAGAAAATTATTTAAAAAAATCAAGACACGCGTCAGATTAACCATTTTTTACTTTAAGTTTTAGGGAACTCCTAGCTGTTCCAGGGAAGGTTGTAGGCTTTGTAAATAATTTACATTAGAAGCCAATTAATGAGTTGTTCAAGGTTGTCCCAGATGCGATAAGTTGACACTACTATCCCTAGGTGACGGAACCTTACCTGCGGCACTTGCGCACCCCCCTCCACCAAGCTACTCACTTGTACTTTATGTCGGGCAGTCCTCGGTCCAAGTCTCTGCGCTGTAGCTCCCTCACGGTTCGCTCGCAACTCTCCTGGTCCTGGCACGGTTCTGTGTCCGTGTTCCATGTGAAGATCACGTTCTCCACTGGAAGATTCGTGAGGTCCAACGTTCCCGCCGTGGCCACAGCGCCCCACACCTTCCTCGGGACAACTTCTCGAACTATCTGCGGTATCGGCTTCGGTCTGATGATCGGAGGTTTCCGGTAAGGGTTGTATCTGTCTTTGCCCATTTTCCACTAATTTAGTTCTCAGGGAAGATTAAAATGGAATAATCGGCACTGCTCGTAAGTGACGTGTAAAAATAACTAGAACGACCTAAATCTAGTAGAATAAGTAGTCATAATTCCTACCATTATGACACCACTCGAGCAAATTAAAAATACAATAGTAGATGCTAGCCACATAGGGAACCTCTTCATTGTATGTGTTTTACATTCTTAACGAATATAAATGGGTACACATTGGTGGTTGAATCTAGTGATTTAAACTCTGAGGCCAATCTTATCTTGCTTAAGATAAAAAATATTTCATTGTTATTAGGTACTACATAACGATTTATTTAATAAATGCATTTCAAGTACATATGTCAATTCTATAAGTTTAACTACAGAAAAATGAATACATTCTTAAAATGTATTAATAGTCAAAAAAGAAAATAAACGTGACACTGCATATGAGTTTATTTCTATGTAACTCTTGCTTGAGACAATTTTTTACATATATAATAAAATAAAAGTTTTCTAGTTTCCTAGTTCTAAAAATTTGATTTTGAAATAGATTGAATTTTAACTATACAATGTTAAGGCAATGAACATAAATGGATATTTCAAGAAGTTATAGTTCGTGTGTTAATTGTTACATCTTTTCTGCTTCTCATTATTTACAAGAGGAAAGAAAAACAAGTTACACATATTGTTCTTGTTATTCAGTTAATTAATTTATAACAATTTCCGTCGTAAAGAAATCTATATATTAATACGCAAGCATGTTTCATTTCCTCCTTTTTTCTCAGCTCGTGTACATCGTAGGAGAAATCCGAGCATCCCGTTAGAAAGGTATAGTCTTGTAGATGAGCAGAATCACATTCTAATTCACATCGGACACCAGGGCTACGCCCCACAGGCTTTCAAAGTTCCAATGTTAATCTTATGGAGAAAGGGGAATTGAAAGAATCATTAGACAGCTGTTGTAAAAACAACTGCTAGAAAATTAGGAAGAACAGATGTTTTAGTTCTAAAAGGTTTTTAAACTTCTTGGGTCCAGATCAACTGAAATTTTGATCGAATTTCGATCAGTAGGTGATCTCTAGTAATAAAAATTAAATAAGTTATAAAAATAAATAGCCCTATATTTAAAAAGCTTTAATTTAAATAAACAGTCAGTATATCGGGGGTATCAGTATATTGGGTGAGTCGGTGGCGTAGTGGTTAGCGCGCCGGACTTCGGGACCATGGCAGCGATGTCGTGGGTTCGAATCCGCGTTCTACCAGTGACTTTTATCAGTACCTTTCACCTTGTACTGTACCGGCTCACCCCCTTACTTTGTCTAATACGATCCACGCACAGATCAATAGTCTATGTGGACGGGTCAAAGTAAAGCAAAAAGAGGTCCGCCAACCTCTTAAAAAAAATAGATATCTCTATATATAAATGCGAAATTCCGATCAACGCACAGGCCAAACCATAGCACCTAGGAGCATGAGATTTTGCATACATATTCCTCTCATAACGTAGGCAGACAATAAGAAGCGATTTTACAAAATTCCCATTGGGCCCCGCCACACAGAAGGTCAAAGTTATCATGGAGTTCGTATAGGAAGTATAATTTGTTTTGGGTATTTGTTTACATTATCGCAGATGAGAACTATTTGAAATGACAATAGTTGTCTGCATTTTTTTTAAATCATAAACAGCTGTTCTGATTTAAAGTATTAAGGGAAGATTAGTAATAAACAACTAAAGGATATTGTAGACTTGAGGCGAATGAGCGCAGCGAAAGACCTGGACCTGACGGTGAGTGAGCGTAGCGAACGAGCTCACCTGAAGTGTAAAAATTCCTCTGGTTGGCATTGCAATTTGAGTAGATCCTATGCCCTATACCGTTGCGAAGCACGGGTAAGTCATAGCTAGTATATATATATATAGCAAAAATAGATTCCAGTGCTATACTCATTGGGGTTGTTTGATAAGATCAATGGGATGGAAAAATTGTAAATCAGACGCTGAACACTCTAGTTTAAGACTTTTATTTTCAACCTGGATTGTCTTTTGAAAAATCTTTTGAAAATATCCTGTAAAAAGAAAAAAATATAGTGACATCTCAATTTTTAATTATATGTATTCTCTTCGTCAAAATTAAGTTTTGGATGACTTTCCTTCAGACGGTAGCTGCTTGTTAAATATTTTTCATTTATCCCATTTCCCACTAGCTCCAGAGCTATCTTCGCCAAGCAGTATGGTAAAGTTTTATCTGGTAACATAAGTCAAGACATTTTCAAAATTGAATGAAACTGTCAACTGTAAACATTATGCATACAAACTCATTTAAACCACTGACACAAATTATTGCTCTGTATTAACCATTTTTATTTCATAAGTTGAACTAAAAAATATTAAGTTTAGATGATCTGGTTAAGTTGCTCAGTATAATTAAACATATATGTCGCTATTAGTGGGTACTTTTGTTACCATTCACAGCGATTTAAGTCAGAACTAATTTTCATCATACCATGTAAACATTAATTTGTAAATATTCTATTGAAAAAAGAAAAAAAAAACCTTGTGTCATTCTCTCTACTTAAAAGGAGCTCAATCGGAAACATCACCCATATAAAAATGAATATATTTTTTAAAATAAACTATTGTGAAATTTTAGTAGAAATCTGTATTGACTTCTGATTTAATAAGACATGCCCTAGTCTGTATCTAATATATTTTATCTTAACCTAACATAACCTAGCTCATCCTACATACTTTAAGGAAAGTTATAATGACAATCTACCTCTAAAGTTGGGTCGGACAGACCATGTGAATTCAGTAAAAACTAATATGTATGCACAGAGTACGATGCACACCTTTCATAAACAACCTCAATAGGAGGCTAAGCCGTAAAATGGTATGTTAGTGTGTGGAACAAACGACATATTACGTAGAGATCTTTCACTTCCTGATACCAGCACCAAACTTTGGGAATTGACTAAACACATGTAAAAGAGTAAATATCTGCCGGGAGGCAAACTTAAATATAATGACGTCACGAGCAGTGACGTCATCAATATGGCTGCTCAGCCAATTACAATAATGTCGCATATCTCGGAAACCCCTTAACCGATTTTGACATTTGACATCTTATTTGAAAGGTCTAATCATGATCTATAATAAAGGTTATTACACTTTTAGCGGTAAAAACAACCGTTTTTGAGTATTTTGTAAAATATTAATTTTTATAAGTATTTGCAATTTCAACGAATTTCCCACAGGGAAGAAGCTGTTGCCGTATGTGTTATGGTAAGACATAAGCCCGGGACCATGTTACTTTTTCATTTTGAGGTGCCCATTGACGAAAAATAATAGTCATTAAAATTATATATGCATACATATGTATGTATGTGTATGTATGTGTCCCTAGACACGAGAACTCTTGTTAAAACTGTCCGATCAAGACCAAACTTAATATGTAGAGATGTGTAATCGTACGTTTATTTGGATGATTTCGTAAACCAGATATATTGACCTACCGGAAAGGGTAGTGTTAGGGGGGTTTTACCCCAAAAGTGGATTTTTTGCATTTTTCACATCTAATTTTAAAAAATTTTAAATTTTGATTTTCATTACTGGATTTAGCTAAAAAAAACACACAATTAAGTATTTTGCAGCATTCCTCTATCCCCATTTGTTACCGAGATATTAAAAAGTCTAAAGACAGTACATTGTATTTTGGGGCTCCAATGCTAATCTTAAGGAGGAAAAATAATGTTTTAATATTTCACTTATTAACCAATATATTTTGACGAAACTTGGTATTTAGCTTCATTTGGTTAAGATCCATCCATTTATGGTAAAAAAATCTTGGTTTCTTGTACTTATCATGGCAGCAACCTGCATACTCTTTTCCCATGTTAATCACATGGAGAATATTCAAACTAATTTATTCATGGACGGATATTGATGAAACTTATAGTATATGGCTTCATATGGTCGAAATAATTTTTTATACTAAAATTACCTACTTTCAGTGTTCCCCATGGCATCAAACCTGCATACTCTTTCCCTATTTTTATTGTAGGGATAATAGACATTTATTTTCCTATTTATGAGCACGTGATGAAATTTTTTTCACAGGTTCATCTGTTCTAAATTAATATTACTAATTTGGAAATTCGCTGAGTACGCATGTCTGCCACGGATGGGTATTATGTATGTAAATTAAGTTTAATAATAATACAAGACAAAATTAAGGATATTATTATTGTTAACATATATTCCATGTAAATATATCCAGCTACCTATATGTTTATTCTTGAACAATGACCTTCACAAGTACATAATAGAGTTTACCGAAGTCCCATTTTCACACAGCGTCACTTATTACGTTCCTTACACTTAAATGGAACAAAATCTAGACAGTGTACACTAACGTCTGGAATTGTCGTCCAGAGAGGTGTAACCATCGGACCATCATCGGATTTCCAGCCCCACTGACAAGGATCGTTCACTGCTGGTCTTCAGGTTTAGCAGTTTCTCCAAACGTTACATTGAAGCATTGCACGTTTTAAGTGCTGCAATGGCGCACCCACAGTTGGTGGGGTATGTTCTATGTTCCTATTCATTTGAGTAAAAAGTATTCTGCGTGCATGGTTTACATGAAATATATGTTAACAATAATAATATCCTTAATTTTATCTTGTATTGTTATTAAACTAAATTTACTTACATAATACCCCTCCGTCGCAGCAGACATGCGTACTCAGCGAATTTCCAAATTAGTAGACCCCTAATATTAATTTAGAACAGATGAACCTGGGAACAAAATTTCATCACGTGCTCATAAATAGGAAAATAAATGTCTATTATCCCTACAATAAAAATAGGGAAAGAGTATGCAGGTTTGATGCCATGGGGAACACTGAAAGTAGGTAATTTTAGTATAAAAGATTATTTCGACCATATGAAGCCATATACTAAGTTTCATCAATATCCGTCCATGAATAAATTAGTTTGAATATTCTCTTTGTGATTAACATGGGAAAAGAGTATGCAGGTTGCTGCCATGATAAGTACAAAAAACCAAGATTTTTTACATAAATGGATGGATCTTAACCAAATGAAGCTAAATACCAAGTTTCGTCAAAATATATTGGTTAATAAGTGAAATATTAAAACATTATTTTTCCTCCTTAAGATTAACATTGGAGCCCCAAAATACAATGTACTGTCTTTAGACTTTTTAATATCTCGGTAACCAATGGGGATAGAGCTAAGCTGCAAAATACTTAATTGTGTGCTTTTTTAGCTAAATCCAGTAATGAAAATAAAAATTTAAAATTTTTAAAAATTAGATGTGAGAAAAATGCAAAAAATCCACTTTTGGGGTAAAAACCCCCTAACATTACCCTTTCCTGTAGGTCAATATATCTGGTTTACAAACTCATCCAAATAAACGTACGATTACACATCTCTACATATTAAGTTTGGTCTTGATCGGACGGTTTTAACAAGAGTTCTCGTGTCTAGGGACACATACATACATTCATACATACATACATATGTGTTCTTATATAATTTTAATGACTATTATTATTTTTCGTCAATGGGCACCTCAAAATGAAAAAGTAACATGGTCCCGGGCTTATGTCTTACCATAACACAAACGGCAATAGCTTCTTCCCTGTGGGAAATTCGCTGAAATTGCAAATACTTATAAAAATTAATATTTTACAAAATAATCAAAAACGGTTGTTTTTACCGCTAAAAGTGTAATAACCTTTATTATAGATCATGATTAGACCTTTCAAATAAGATGTCAAATGTCAAAATCGGTTAAGGGGTTTCCGAGATATGCGACATTATTGTAATTGGCTGAGCGGCCATATTGATGACGTCACTGCTCGTGACGTCATTATATTTAAGTTTGCCTCCCTGCAGATATTTACTCTTTTACATGTGTTTAGTCAATTCCCAAAGTTTGGTGCTGGTATCAGGAAGTGAAAGATTTTTACACTTGTTCCACACACTATGTCATAGAATTTTGCATTGGGTTCATATTTCCCAAACTTTAAAGTTTCTGCTTCTGAAATATTGAACTTTTGGAGTTAGGTTTGTGGCATGTCGTTTCTAATTGAAATCCCTTTAAAATAATGTATGATGTAATATAAGCTAATGAAATTTTCTTCAACATTTCCTGTGGGACATTCCTTTGGTAAATGGAGATTGGAGAACAGTTAATTTGCTTTGTCTAATCATACATCATATCAATGGTATATCTGAAATAAAGTGATACAAAACAGACCACAAAAGGTGGGATGTGTCAGGAGCTATTGCAATTTAATCCTAATTTCAAAGCAAAGTTTGACACCTGCCATTTCTCACATGGTTAATTTTGGGTGTTTCTACGCCAGTGGCATTTTTTAACGTTTTGACGGGGAACGGTCCAAACCCCAGTCTTGTTACTATCTAACATAGACCAGTTGTTAGAATGCATCATTAATTAATAGCCCAATGACAAATGACAACTGGGTCCGGAATCGAACTTATAAAAAGCTACTAACTTTCCCAGGATCGAACCGGCAACTTTTGGATTCAAAGGCGAGCACTTTAACCACTTAGCTACCCAGTCAGTACCAACCATTTCTTACTTAGTTTTACTTTTACTTAGTTTTAAGGTCGGTTTGGTTGCAGTGTACTCAACTGAAGTGTAGTGTGGCTTTTAATTTGAAATTAACATTCATCTATGCTTACATCCACAGACTTCATATAGACTAACCGCATCAGAGGTAGACACTCAATAATAACGATAAAATTGTACTTTATATCACAATTGAATTTACAATATTAATTTTTTTTTTTTTTTGAGAATAATACAAATCTTATTCCGTCTCGAACTGTTTATATTCTAAACGACAGACTCACCGGTGTAGTCCCCAATGAAGGCGATCTCCACCAGTTTGCCCGGAAGGTCTGGGTATTGCATTTTACCCTCGGGTTGTTTGCTCCATCCCCGTCCTTCATACACCGTCTGGTCTCCTCCGACTAGAAAACTATTTGGAAACACATTTAAAATAGTGTTATTAACTAACGGTACAAAAAATGTTAATCAACGCAATAAAAAAATACTAAGTTTCCACAAATGTTTTTTATTTAAAAAAAGTACCTGGAGACCGAGCTTGGTAAACTTAAACGATTCTTTATACAAGGTGTCCATTGCAAAAAGGCTTGTTTGTCGTGCAAGGCAAGCTCCTTCGCTCATGTCACTCACCTTCATGACGAGCTCGTAGAGATTTCATTAATCTATTCTACAATATGTAACCAACCGACTCTTATAACGAGTTTGTAAAACTTAGTACCATTTTACTAATGGCATTTTTCTTTTTTTTTTCGCTTTAGATTTTTGTTAATCCCCCTTAAATAGTTCCCTACCTTCAGGATATTGAAAAAGATACTGACAATTTCATTTTTTGTATTATATGAAAACTGTTCATTCTATAAACATAAACAAAATAGAAAACGATATGTAATTAAACACCATTAATGATGACATTAGTTTGTTTAAATACCAGTAAACAACCGGGGTTGGTTGATTGACTATGCAATAACTGAAAAATATGGAGATAAGGTATATAGGAGAAAACTGCATTAGAATATGATGTTGGAAAATCAGTTTTGCATTTTTAGAGGTGACGAAAATCATACCATTGCATGATAATGAGTTAATTTATGCTAACCACAATAATTTAAATTGCAAAACTGATTTTCTAACTTCGCCCAATTAATGTAGTTTCCGTCCACAGCAAATATCATATTTTGCAGCAATCGAATACCATCAGTCTACCAACCCTGGTTGTTGATTTAAATTTAAACTAAACCTGACCATTATTAACGGATTTTAATTCCCTCTAGTTTGTTAGTAGTGGGGGTTGGTTACTCCTGGGACAGGTCAAGGTCAGGCAGTTGTAACTTTTGTAGGGGGTTATAACGCGGGGGTTGTAACCCCCTCCAGATGACCTTGACCCACTTCTCAAACCCTCTGACCTTCATCACTGTCTAAAACCCCCACATTGCAACCCCGACGTTAAACCCCCTGCAACAGTTACAACTGCCTGACCCTGACCTGTTCCAGGAGTAACCAAACACCACTACTTTTGTTACTTTGTTTATCTTTATAACATGTGTAGTTTCTATACAATAACAAACATAAAATCGTCAGTGACTCTACAATACTCATGTATATTCTTTACTCTATTACATCATCTATTACCGATTCCACCACCTCCCCCACACGTATCTCCTGTCTCCCCTCACCCTCACTTGTAGGCAATGTCCGCCGCTCCCTCGGCCAAGTGCCTCCCCTGGATCTCGCGGACGACCTTGCAGCAGCTCTCCCTATCCTCGCAGGTCGCCGTGCCCGTGCTGTAGGTGAAGTACACAATGGACGCCGGGTGGACCATGGCCGGTATGGGAGGGCCCTGAGGAGGTCGAGCCTCCCACTCCGACCTCGGCACCACCTCCAACCGTGGCTTCACGAACTCCGTCATGGACACCTGCAAAAACATAAAAATTTTGTAATTAATTTTTTACACTTTTACATGTTTTTTAGCCAAACGTGCCGTTACTAGAGTGAGAATTTCCACAGAGAGAGATCGTAAGTACGCCCAAAAAGCTGTGAGAAAGTCTCTCCGAAAGGCCATCAACAGGAGCGAGGTTTATAGCCGTAGGAAACTTCGAAACGACGTCAATTCCTAACCATGGGTTTGGGTTACAAAGTCTTGACCCAGAAACTTGGCGGCCACTCTCCACGTTCCATGGGAAAGATCGTCACTGCCCTGTTTCCTGAACATCCACAGCGACCGCTCGTTGACTTCGAACATGGAGGGTGTTCCGCTCTTTACCATTGAAGAGTTGGAAACCTCCGTTCACACGTTGTAGAGCGACAAGGCTCCTGGACTGGACGGAATACCCGAAAAAAGGTTGGAAAAAGGAATACGGAAGGCTCTGAAAAAGGTGTTAAACATTAATTCCGAGTTGTTTCTAAGAATGTACAATTTTTTTTACTCATTCGTCTATAGCTCATATCCAGTTCCTCGTCTACAACCTCAGTTTTCGACGCACTTGCGTCATGGTCATGTAGTAGTCAATTTTGTTAAAATCAAGCAAAATGTATCTGCAGTATAATAAATATGTTAAAATCAAGCAAAATGTATCTGCAGTATAATAAATATGTTAAAATCAAGCAAAATGTATCTGCAGTATAATAAATATGTTAAAATCAAGTAAAATGTATCTGCAGTATAATAAATACGTTGTCTAAGTTTATATAACGAAACACAAAACACGGTTATACACATCGTAACATCGACAAGGCTGTCTGCTTGGTTGAATGGGTGTTCCCATCTCTCTGGAAACCCGCCAGGCTTGTGCTTATTAACAATGGAAAGGTGATCCTCTAAAGCTTACAAAAAACATTTATACATTTAATATTTGTTGTTATAATTTAATATTAAATAAATAAATAAACTTAAATTTAAATAACCATTTTTTATAATAATTCAAAACATTCAATAGTCTACCTTTTAAGTTAAATTTATAATTTTATGAAAATAATTGTTATTTGAAATGATATATGAGGTAATTTAAAGAGGCATTATTTATAAACTAATTGAATGGAAATGAGAGTATAAAATTTTAGCTAAAATGTGGACCTCAAAATGGTGTGTTTCTGGATTAAAAACCTTAATCAAAAATCAACATATCATTTAAAACTAAGTCCAAAATAAATATCTTCAAAATACCAATAAACTAAAATTTTATTTGGTCAGGCCTTATGTATTCAAAGAATATACCATCAGACCTTTCGTTGAATACGGAAGGCCTAACAGAAAAAATGTTATATATTGGATATTTGAAGACATTTTTAAAAGTACATTAAAATGATTGTTACAATAAGAAGAGCTTCTGAAAATTAATATCATTTAATATTTGATTGCAAAATGTAAATCTATTTATTATGTATACACACAAACAAAATAATTACATTAATAATATTTTTAAATCTATACCAAGGAACATCGATGTTAAAATCTAAACTTAATTTAATATAATATGGAATTAACTATTTTATATCAGTTGGGTTTATATTGTTGTTAAATAGTACAAACCTTACTTGATGTGGTAAATCACAAAGGTAAATTAATGTGATTGATAAGCTTAATGATTAGTAAATCTTAAAATAATATTTTCAAGGGAAACAACTGAAATTAATAGGAATGCCCATTTATTAGTGTTAATTAACTTGAATATTAAACTGAAATTGTAATATAAATAAAGAAATTATGAACAAAACATTAGTTTACTCATATTTAACTTACATCAAATACTTATTTTATGAACTACATAAACTACTTACGTAACTGTAAATATACACAACTTTCAAGCAAGAGTGAAGATTAAATAAACTTTTACTTAAAAACTCTAACTACGACACCAATGAAAATATTTAGGTAGTTAACATAAGTAGTTAGACAATCTACTGTATATTCTTTTAAAAACATTTACCCCTGTTTGTACCTTTATACAGCAGATTAGTCAATATAAAGTAAAGAATAAATTAAATAACTCACCTCCAGGTATATTCTATATATTTATTATGTATTTATTCTATATATTTATTATATATATATATTCTATCGCTGATAGAATATATTTGTTTGTTCGCACTAATTAAATGTCCTCTATCGAAAAATAACAAATTCAATATCATGGACAGATAATATCAGTGTAAACATATATTTGTTCATCATAGCCAAATATTTTTGTTTAGATATGACTGCGTTTATTGACGAGAATTATGTTATATTTAAGTCATATTGTGATTCGTATCTCTAACCCAACACATTTGTTCAACATAACAACTAACGAAATTATTTTCTTTCTTATGTGATAAGTGCATTTTTGTTTTGTCTTTTCACAATGTAGACTTGTATTTAAGTTTAAACTCACAAAAATGACTTTATAGTTTTATACTTTTACTCTCCCTCCTTATGATTATAAGAGTACACAAAGTGTTGTTGTATAGTACAATAAATAAAGTGACATCTGACATTCGTTAATTTTAAACTTTAACGTTATGAAACAAAATAATTTATAAAATTCTAAACTTATGCAAAGCAAAATTTCAATATATTGTATTGTTTCAATACAAAAACCAGTGGCGGATTTACCACTAGGCCGACTAGGCCCTGGCCTAGGGCCGCGGGCTGCAGGGGGGCCGCACGGAGTCCCAAATAGCCTATACATATATATTTTTTAAGGATGTACTTGCACGGTAAAGATGAACATCAGCTTTGAGCCATGATTTTTTAGCAGACTATTTTAGTTGAAAACCCGTAAATTCACAAGACAACAGACAACAGAGAGACTTTGGTGAAGTCATTGTGTCGTCTGCCGTTTTCCATGTCATTTCGGGTGATCATGAGCTACCTGTAGGTTAAGTCACATTCACATTGGTGGCAACACTGGGCGACCGACGTCGCGGCGGCCCCTTTGGGCTATTTATTATAACTAACTAAAGTTACCTCTCTGTGTCTAAAAAGCGCGCTTTCCCCTTGATATTTTTTGGTTGCCAGTTTGCTATTGGTGAGACGTTGTCAAAATGCAAAATCTAGATGACATTAAAACTAATCTTAGTTTAATTTAAAGATTTTCTAAAACCATTACCATTTTGTGTATCAAAATTGTATAAAAAATGTATATCAAAATTTTGTGTACCATAAGTATTAAAATTCAGAAAGCAACACATATATTGTACCAATATAGTAATATTAACAAAGTAATTCGGATCAATAAGGACCCCCATTGCACCTACACTATTCAATACAGTTTGGTAAAATTGAGTACGGATAACGATCTTGACTATTTTGATATCCTCCCACCAACAGCAATTTGACGAACGTAACGGACATAACATTCCTAAAATACAGCGGCACGCTTTTTACAAACGTTTGAACAGAGAGTAGTGACTCCAGTTATAGCATACATCCATTGACTATAGAGATAGTCAATGATAAAGCATAATCGCCCCATTCTCCACACCCATTTAACAACTGGATATTACAGCATATTTTCAAGACGAGCTCGTTCTCAGAGATCAGACTGTACACATACAATTACCTTTACTCGTACCAGAGCATAGGATAAAAAACGAAGGACGATTTTAGCTTAATTTGAGGATTTTAGTATCATACTTCGGTCAGTAATGAGAGGGGGGGAGGAGGGTCCCACAGAAAAGTTTGCCTAGGGCCCCAACCTTCGTAAATCCGCCACTGACAAAAACAAACATAAATTTATGAGGTGGAACTAAAGATAAATGTTATTAATATAATGTAAAAAAATAAAATTAAAACCAATTAACTTAAGTTAAATTTGTTGAATACAGTAATCCAGGAATAGAAGCTGTGTTTTTCAGTAAAGAATTATTACTTGAACTATTGTAATTAAATCTACAAAAAAGTAATACATTTTCATTTAAATTTTTTAAGGATGAGGAGGTGTACAATTTATTTTTATTTTTAGCTAACGCATATAATTTAAAATAACCTACATTATGAATGTAGTCGATGGTAATATAATTCAGCCATTTAATCTGTGCACACAGTTTAAGCTGCCGTCAACTCGTCAGTCTGATGTTCTCTCAATTTTCAAATCCCATCAGTGTCATTCAGCCACTGACATTCCAGAGACGGGGCTAAAATTACATTGGTTTTCAACCACAGCCCTCGTGGTTGTAATAAGCTCGTACAATACCGGGTCCTGGGTGTCCACAAGAGAACTGAAACAATTATAAGACAGATACTGACACCAAATTAGAGACTACGTTTAATGTTTTATACATTTAGTACCAGGCTTCGCTCACTGGCCAGGCCGAAGGGTGCTGCACTTTGGTATTATTTCCCTAAACCACAGGTTAAAGATGTAACATATTGGATTCATCTATCAGCTGATTTTTGTTCAATTAAAAAATCTACAAAGGTTAACATGGGGACTTTGAAGGGCTCTAGAACGAAAACCGGATTTTTCTTAGCCATGGGAAAAGCTCCAACCAATTTCTCGTGACCAAAATCTCAAAATTAAAAAAAATCCTTGGAGCGAAAAAAGTTTGCCCGTACAAACATCGTTTGTTTTAGAGTATAGTTCCAGGGGACCGAGCTTAAGCTCGGTAAAATTATTACTTTCGTTCTCACACAATGCTCGTTCGCTCCGATCCATCTTCCATTTTAAAGACGAGCTCGTTCGCTTCGCTCACTCAAGCGGACGGGTGCTGCACTTTGGTGTAATTTTCTTAAACTACAGGTTAAAGATGTAACACATTGGCTTATATCTACAGTTATCAGCTGATTTTTTATCAATTAATAAACTCGCCATAAGGATAGCATGGAAACTTTAAAGGGCTCTAGCACGAAACCCGGATTTTCCTCAGACATGGGACCAGCTTCAATCGATTTCTGGTGGCCAACATTCCCATATTCAATCAAAAAGCAAAACTCCTTGGTGCGAAAAAAACTTTGCCCGTACAAACAGAGCCTGTTTTAGAGTATAAGATAAGATAAGATTTAAAACTTGAACTCACAAGTTTTATAAGCTACCTAATATAACTCAACATGTGCACCATTAGTGGATCGGCGTAATTCTAAGCGAAATTTGACCTCTTCCCAGGTTTTGGCCAGTACTTCAGATGATTTTAGCGAATTTCCCTATGGGGAATACGCTATTACGGTAGTAGCCATGGTAAGACCTAAGCCCGGGACCATGTTACTTTTTCATTTTGAGGTCCCCAGAAGCCAAAAACACCATTCGTTCATTTTCATATATATATATGTATATATGTATATATATATATATATATATATATATATATATATATATGTATATATATATATGTATATATATATATATATATATATATATATACACCTCCGACAGAAAATAGTCACAGGAGATGGTGTAATGGGGTTTGAACCGTTCCCCGTCAAAATGTTAAAAAATGCCGCGGGCGTAGACAAACATAAAATAAAACATAATACCCTCGTCGCAGCAGACCTGCGTACTCAGCGAATTTCCAAAGAATTATTGTTTCAACATCAAAGAACTTTATAATTAATAATCTTTACAAGGAAATATAATATATTTAATGGCAATATATTTCTGAGTAAATTATTTTTATTTAATAATATATATATTAAAATTTATATTGCAATAAATGACTTTTTTAAACAGTAATAAAAGTGCATATCCAAAGCTTTCATGCAAAGGAATGATTTATTTACAAATAACAAAACATAAACATTTCAAATTTGACAAATATGCTGAAGACATCTGATCAGCTGATTAGGAACAAATACCTTAATATCTCCCTCTCTCTTGCTCCCATTATACACTTATTTTCCATGAGAATACCATGGGATTTAGCATGTAGGTTTGCTGCCATGTGGGGTTTTGATCAAATCTTAATTACTCACCACCTAGTGAAGGTTCATAAAATTTTTTTGTAAGATATGTTGATAAATAAGCGATAAATAAGTTTTTAAAGATTTACCCATAAGAATAACATGGAAAACTTGATTTGAATTTTCTCTATAACCTGTTAAGCTATTTTAAAGATTCAAAATACTAAATTGTTTGTTTTTTTTAAGCTCTTTTAAATGGTTTTAGATAGAATTGATGAATTTTGAATATTTAGGTCCAAAAGTGCCAAAAACCCCTTTGAAACCCCATAAAACCCCGTTCCCATAACCCGATCATGCTGTATATATATATATATATATACAGGGTGTCCCGGAACTCTCTTGAACCCTTTTGTATATTTGTTCCTTGCATCAAGACAAGAAAAAAACATCATACAAATAAGTGTTTAAAATCCATCGTTTAGCCGCTAGCCACCATTTTGTTTTTTTCACGTAATAATTTTTATTTCTGTAACGGATGGTTGTATTCAGTTCATATTTGGTATGAATCTTTATCATAATAATATACATTTTCAGGGAAAAAAATAATTTTTTCTACTGTGTATTTTCAAAATGGCGGCCACTTTTAATTTTCAAACTAAAATATCTCAAATTCGGTAAATTTCAAAAAAATTTTACCTCATACAAAAAAGTTGCTAAATTTAATTATGTAACCAACGGTACCAAGTTTGTAAGGATTTGATAGCAAATAACGGAGTTATTGCGATTTTTCTGTGAAAATGGCCATAATTTGCATTAATTATAATGCAAAATCAATGTTTTTTTGGAGAAAAATCGCAATAACTCCGTTATTTGTAATCAGATCCTTACAACCTTGGTACCGCTGGTTAGATAATTAAATTTGGCAACTTTTTTATACAAAGTAAAATTTTTTTGAAATTTACCACATTTGAGATATTTGAGTTTGAAAATTTAAAATGGCCGCCATTTTGAAAATACACAGTGGAAAAAAAATAATTTTTTCCTGAAAATGTACATTAGTATGATAAAGATTCATACCAAATATGAACTGAATACAACCATCCGTTACGGAAATAAAAATTATTACGTGAAAAAAACAAAATGGCGGCTAGCGGCTAAACGATGGATTTTAGACCCCTATTTGTATGATGTTTTTTCTTGTTTCGATGCAAGGAACAAATGTACAAAAGGGTTCCAGAGAGTTCAGGGACACCCTGTATATATGTCCGTGGTACCGATAACTTTTGAAGGGGGCCTCCGATTTTGATCAAATTTGGTATGAAGGTGTAAGACCAGGTCTATTTTCATGAGTTCGCGAACCAGCATGATCGGGTTATGGGAACGGGGTTTTATGGGGTTTCAAAGGGGTTTTTGGCACTTTTGGACCTAAATTTTCAAAATTCATCAATTCTATCTAAAACCATTTAAAAGAGCTTAAAAAAACAAACAATTTAGTATTTTGAATCTTTAAAATAGCTTAACAGGTTATAGAGAAAATTCAAATCAAGTTTTCCATGTTATTCTTATGGGTAAATCTTTAAAAACTTATATATCGCTTATTTATCAACATATCTTACAAAAAAATTTTATGAACCTTCACTAGGTGGTGAGTAATTAAGATTTGATCAAAACCCCACATGGCAGCAAACCTACATGCTAAATTCCATGGTATTCTCATGGAAAATAAGTGTATAATGGGAGCAAGAGAGATGGAGATATTAAGGTATTTGTTCCTAATCAGCTGATCAGCTGTCTTCAGCATATTTGTCAAATTTGAAATGTTTATGTTTTGTTATTTGTAAATAAATCGTTCCTTTTGCATGAAAGCTTTGGATATGCACTTTTATTACTGTTTAAAAAAGTCATTTATTGCAATATAAATTTTAATATATATATTATTAAATAAAAATAATTTACTCAGAAATATATTGCCATTAAATATATTATATTTCCTTGTAAAGATTATTAATTATAAAGTTCTTTGATGTTGAAACAATAATTCTTTGGAAATTCGCTGAGTACGCAGGTCTGCTGCGACGGGGGTATTATGTTTTATTTTATGTTTGTCTACGCCCGCGGCATTTTTTAACATTTTGACGGGGAACGGTTCAAACCCCATTACACATTCTCCTATGACTATTTTCTGTCGGAGGTGTTTCAGATCCCTAATGTTCACGGAGTAGACGTCATTCTTTACTGTCTCCCAAAGTAAAAAGTCCTTCTAGGAGGCCATTGGATGGCCCCTTCTCTGCCAATCCACCGATCGCCGAAAGTATCTGGATCTTTTCGCACACGAAAACTGTAGTGTGCCTTTTTGAACTCATAATAACAAAGCTGATTTATGTACAACAATTACGAGTAATTAGCACACACAACCACAGTGAAGCCTTAAATTAATTTAGAATAACATATAAACCAAAATTTAAAAATTCTGATAAAAAAACAAATTAAACACTGAATGTTGATGCTCTAATAGTACTCATATCAAACTATACTAAGTTTCTTAAAAAATGGGAATTTTAGCTTGAAATAGATGTATAAAATATTAAACAAAGTCTTTTATTTGGTATCGATATCGGCCTTTAAAATGTTTCAGTTCTTTTGTGGACACCCGGTATTTAAATCGTAAAACTGCTAAAATCGTATATTCTTCATTGGGGTATTTGGTTTCAATACGCTACACATTGCTTACAAAATTTCCTCCGTCCCTTTGTACACATAGTTTTTGTACATATGTATTTAGTACATATAGTTTTTTCTCTTTGAGGAAAAAACTAACTTAATTAAAAAATTACTTTTACAATGTCAATAATTTCTTGTTTTGGAGGATTTTAAATTAAAACTATAACAATAGACAATAAATGTAGGCATATCTGAAGGACTCTTTATTAAAGTGCTTAAATTAAAGAAGAACACTTATCACAGTCTTTAGATAATAATATGTTTAAGCACCATTAACAATTGTAGTTCCTTACAAAATAATGGATTTCTTTTTTTGAAAATTCCGAAAGAAAAGTCACATTGACCCCCCATTATATGTCTTGTTAGTGGTGATAACACGGTTTAAAACCTCTGATATTCATCATTCTTTCGCCAAGCCCATTATAATAATGTGTCCCCTAAGGGGCTCTCTACTTAAATTCTTAAACGTCCACGGCTCTCCAAATTTTGTTTACTCTGCAATTTTAATTGCTGTCATTCGATTGCATCAAATAAATATTTTTCATTTTCAGTAGGCCTAACTAAGGGTGGTTAAACCATGAAAGACTTAATGTATTAACCAAATATCAATGTATAATCGAAATTGTGACAAACTGAGATCCTGGTAAAGGATGATAAAGAGACTTTTACCTGTCACAGTCCTTTACGTGAAATGAAGTACTTCAAGATGAGAGTTAGTTACTTTAAAGATTTTACATTTAGTTATTTCAGTTTCTCATAAAAATCTTTTATTTTAACAAACAAAGGAAGGGGGTTACACAACTGGGGTATAACACATATAAACACATTATATTGTATGCTGTTTTAATTTGTATATTATTTTATTAAAGCATATGAAACAATGCCTAAAATTTTAATGTAAAGTAATTCAACACTATTACAGTATTTAAAATTAAATTAAACAATTAACAGTAGCAACTTAACCTCTAAAATTGACAAAAATATTAATTTCATAAATAGATGTATTCTTAGGCCTTGAATCAATGAACTATTCGAACGCTAAAGACCGTAATAACCAATACCATGCTCGGCGTCTGTGTTCTCCGCAATAGCTCAACAAACAGCAATATGTTTGGAGTAGCTTTCAAGCATTCCCGCCAACCTGTCTGAGGTTTGTGTTGCCCGGTGTGCTGATGTACTGGTCTGTGTGGTTTTGTGATAATGTGGTTTTGTAATAATGTAGTTTTGTGACATTATGGTTTTGTAATAATGTGGTTTTGTGATAATGTGGTTTTGTGACAATATGGTTTTGTGATAATGTGGTTTTGTGACAATATAGTTTTGTAACAATGTGGTTTTGTGATAAGAGGGCATTTCAACTATCACAGACTTACCCTTGAAATTATGAATACATTATTATTGTCTTAATTACTGTTTTATGTGTTACTAAGACTTTGAATTGATATACTTCACGTTCCAAGATTATTTAAATATAAACGCCTAAAAATGGTTTGAATAGAACGAAAATAAACATTTTAAAATTTGATTACGTGAATCACAAATTTTAAAATTGTATTTCATTAATTATCTTACAGTTTGCATATACAAGTTATTTTTTAAACTTGATTCTCCTAGAAAACTTTGGGATCCACATTGGATCAACTATTTAAATTATAAAAAAAATATATAAACTTGCGACAATCCTGTTTGAGTAGCAGGTGTTCTATAGTAATACCTGTTTTATTATTCTGTTTAGTTTCTGTTTAGTTTCTAGTGAAGTGTTTAGTTCTGTGTTTAGTTTTATCATTCTGCTAGAAATCAGTAGGCCTACCAAAAATGTTTCTTTTTTGTCCTTGGACTGAAAAATCAGGTGGAAAATTTGTTAAAAGTCAGTTTTTTCCTAAAGTCAGCTGGTTAGGAAACAAAAACAGCTGTTTTCTAAGTGTTATCTATAAATTTTCTTTGCAGAGTAGTGAAATTAAAACTTTAAAGCATTGTTTATAAATAACAGAAAAATAAACTATGCATATTACTTATTTAGTAAATAATATAACCTCAAAAATACAGCTTTATACTTAACTAGCTGTTTCCCGTCACGGCTTCGCCCGTGACTGAATTTATTTTTTAGGTAATAAAATCTTTAAAAGAGCAACAAAATCTTCTTCTTTAAGAATGACACTGAAACAAAAAATTACTGTGTGTGTTGAGCTCTGAAGGAATTTTGCAAAACTTTTTTATTGAAACCATTGAGCAAAAAAGAACAACCTGCTCGTCAAATTTCAACCCCGTAGGCCCTACAGTCATTTTAAAATCATGTAGGGCGGAGCCCTAAAGAACATAAAAACTATATTTCTAAACCTGTTTCTTAATAAACACCTATTAGCAAAACGGAAAATAAACGTTAAATTTCAACACCGTAGGATATATGGTAATTTTGAGGATTTGTGGGGAGAAGCCCCTGGAATAATTTTGAAGTCCTATGGGGCAGAAAAGACCTTCGAAAAACTATATTTGCAAAGCCGTTTTTAAGTGAGCGCCTATTTGGAAAACGGAGCATCCACGTTAGATTTTAATAGCTTAGCATATATGGTAATTTTGATGTTCTTTGGGGTGGAGCCCTAAAGTAAATTTGCTAAATTGTTTCTTAGTGAGCAACAATGAGCAAAGAGAAACGTCCATGTCAACTTTCAACCCCGCGGGCCCAAAGTAATTTTCAAGACTTGTGGTACGGAGCCCTAAAGAATTTCAAAATATACACTTTTTTGAAATTCTTAAGCTAAGGGGAACGTCCATGTCAAATTTCAACCCCGGAGGCCCTAAAATGTTTTTGAAGTCCTGTTGGGCAGAGCCCTAAAGAACTTCGAAAACTATATTTGCAAAACCGTTTCTTAGTAAGCACCCATGAGCAAAGAGGAATTTCCATGTCAAATTTCAACCCCGTGAAGGCCCTAATGTAATTCTGAAATCCAGTGGGGTAGAGTCCTAAAGTGCTTTAAAAACTATATTTGCAAACCCTTTCCTTAGTGAGTACCCATGAGCAAAGGGAATCCTCCATCATATTTCAACCCCGTGGGCCCTAATTTGAGTCTAGTGGGGTGCAGACCTAAAGGGCTTCAAAACTATATTTGCAAAACGTTTCTTAGATTCGAAAACTATAATGGTAAAACAGCTTCTTAGTGAGCACCCATGAGCAAAGAGGAACGTCCATGTCCAAAATTTCAACCCCGCGAATGCCGATAAGTAATTTTGAAATCCAGTGTGGCGGAGCCCTTAAGTGCTTCATAAACTATATTTGCAAAACCGTTTGCTAGTACCTATGAACAGTAAAAAAGTATATAGTAATAAAATACGAAATAAAGTAAACTGCACTTAATACAACCAAATTACGCCAGACTAAAAGTAATAGTACATCACTATAATCTTGACAATGTCAAACATAAATGAACATTATATCTCACACCTGGTTACTTCTATGCTTATAAGCATTTTCTTGCATGAATCATCATGTGGCAGATGTAAACAAACCTAATTCAATTTCCATAATCATATGTTATTATACAAAAATGTTGCTTCCATAAGAATAACATGGTAACTTTGAGGACGTCTAGGGCGTAGCCCTTTGTGAATATTAATATAAAAAAATAGTCAGACTTTCCTATTTTGAGCATAAGGAATGAGTATACCAATTTTCAGCACTCTAGCTAGTCGCGAAGTTGGAGAATTAGTGATGAGTGAGTGAGTGAGTGAGGGCTTTGCCTTTTATAGATATATAAGAAGATATTTTTGACGATTAAAGCATTGTTTGTAAATAACAGAAATATAAACACTGAATATTACTTAATTAGTAAATATAACCTCAAAAATACAACTTTATACTTAATATTTTTGACGATTGAAAGTGTAATTCTACATTATAATAAAAACGTGGTTCATCACTAGGAGAAAAGTGTATTTTTAGTGCTTAATCGTTAGTGCGGACACGATTGCGCACTAAAAAGAACCACTTTTTCCTAGTGATGATAAAAACTACTATTTTAATAACTTATAGTTTATTTGAGTAACTCTTAGTCAGCTGTTTTATTATTTAGTCAAACCTATACATGTTAAAAAAAAAAAAAAACAATTCTAAAGTAACTGATTAAAAACCAACAGCTACAGAGAATATTACCAAACTGATAAACAAAATGTTGTAATGTAAAATTACCAGCTGATATGTAGTAAAGTAATAAAAAAATAATTAAAAAAACTGTTTCAGCCTGTGGAATGTTAGCAAGGATAAACAAACCCTTCCTACCACTTTTTACGGCCCCTCCCACGAAGGATCAAGTTTAAAAAAACGGGCTATAGCCAAATTTTACAAATGTACTTTCATTAAAGAAATATCTTACAGTATGAAGTGGGATTACAAACGGCATGGGATTAAATGTTTAGACTACGGTGCTTTATTATTACTGCTATTTTTAAAAGATTAAGGTAGAATGAAATCGATAGAACGGGCGTATCTAGTTTGATTTAAAATGTATTTATTAATTAATCACGATTGTTAAGACAGAGATAATACAAAACTAGTACGTAATAGAGGAAAAAGTGTAGGGGAAATGCTTGTACCTTGGGTCACCCCAGGTATTTCCTTCTTCAAGCATGGAATTTCGATTTTTAAGGTAGCAGTATAGTGGCATACCTGTTTGAACAATTCTCAACTGACACTCCAAGGTCTAACCCTAGTTGTTGTCTAGACATGAGTAAAAGTATGTTTATCTAGTGAAAAAGTAAATACTTTTGTACTTAGTTACGGCTTCATTATTCTTAAAGTAAATTTATTATGAATACTTTAGTACTTGAGGGTCCTTTTATACTTAATATGCTACTACGATTAGGTTCATAGACAAATTATTTGTTGAGATAACTAAGCGTAAAAATGTTTCTACCCTCATTGTACCATGAGTCACAATATAAAAGAACACCTTGTACCTTGGGCCGGCCCAAGGTACAATACATAACTTCTTACAAGATACTTCTTTTTATGTTAGATGTCTAATATACCAATTTACTTGTATTGAATCTTAAATAAGCATTGTTATTTGATTTTTTAAAAATTTTTTCACCTTTCTGTGACAAATTACGTTGTGGCCCAAGATGGCCCAAAGTATAATACTGGGTGGGCCAAAAGGTACAATGCTAAATGATAAAGATTAAAGTGGTCCGAGTACAACGATTAAATTTTTCTTATAAATTACTTAAAAAAGTATATATGAAGAATAAATTCTTAAATTAATTTTGCAAGGTCCTAATAACTCGTTTAATCCAATAAATTTGAAAAGAAGTCCCAAATATTACGAACTTTTGAGTTATGAATAAGAAAACAAAACCGACCCAAGGTACAAGCATTTCCCCTAATATGCGACTTATGAGATTTTTCACAGCCTCTCATTCTAGTAGTCGTTCAGGGGCGAATCCTTGATCTCCCTCTTCATTATCGTTCTAGTAGTCGTTCAGTATCGTTCTAGTAGTCGTTAAGTATCGTTCTAGTAGTCGTTCAGTATCGTTCTAGTAGTCGTTCAGGGGCGATTCCTTAATCTCCCTCTTCATTATCGTTCTAGTAGTCGTTCAGTATCCTTCTAGTACTCGTTCAGTATCGTTCTAGTGGTCGTTCAGTATCGTTCTAGTAGTCGTTCAGTATCGTTCTAGTAGTCGTTCAGGGGCGATTCCTTGAGCTCCCTCTTCATCGTGTAGTATCCGCTACTGATAAACCCCTTCTGTATCCCAAAGTGAACTAACTGTAACCCAATGTCGAGGGTCTTAAACATCAATAGACGATCTGAAACATTGAGGACCAAAATGATACTACTTTCTCAACTACAACCACCAGGCGAACTGTAAGTGTATATGGCTGTCTGATAAAAAACATAGAGAGGAAAGAAGTTAAAACCACTTTAATTCAACAAACGTTGTGTATAAAAATGAATAGACTCTTATTTTGTAAAAAAATCGATATATTGAAGGGGTTTGACATATCCTCGTAATAGCATTGTATTATCGATATATTATATATAATTTTTTAATCACTATAAGTGCTGCTAACCAACACGCTAGAAGAATAGTTTTTTTTTTAATTTAGCGAATTTCCCTATAGGGAGAATACGGAATAGGAAAAATGGGCTTTTGACTTTTTCGACTCTCTTTTTTAATTTAACAAAATACCAACGGGATTCATTTAACGGAGCTCGAAAAACAAACGATTTAGAATTGAAGTTTTTAATTTAATTTAAATTTATATTAGCTTAAATGGTTGTGGAGAAAAAAATACGTTTCTCTTGTTATTTTTAAGGGAAATCTAAAAAATCCTCTATCTTGATTATGTATCGACATAGATCGATGAAAATTGGTATGTACATTCACTATGAAAGGCTTATTTATATTTGCTAACCAAATCCATATAGAGGCAAACCTTTGTGCTTACCCCCATGGTGTTAATGGGGAAAATAAAAAATACCAGAAGTTACCAATATTTTTTACGTACATTCACTAGGTAGGGGTTAACTTATATTCGCTTACTAAACCCATTTGGGGCAAACCTACATTTAAAATTAAAACATTTAAAATTATTTAATTTATAATTATCTGTGAATAATGGGAAAAAACTTACCTGTCCTTGTTTCCGGTCTCTCTATATGGGCTATATCCATAATATACTTATCCTCATGTTTTAATTCCGGTCTAATCTTCCAACCTCTGCCCTCAAATATCCTCGAATCACCAGTGATTATAAAACTGGAAAAGTACATTGGGTATAAATTTAGTGGATCATTTTGAGGTATGTATTGTTATATTTTATAGGCTGTTCGTGTTACCGTAATTATTCTGCATAACTATGGAAGTTTGTGGGTAAGTCATGTGAATCTCTACATCTTTTAAAATTTATAACCGGTGTTTCCTGGTGAATTGGTTTAACTCTGACTTTTATGACTATTGACTATACAGTATACATACTGAGTAGACTTCTCATCCAATGCACTGGTTTTAAAAAGGCATTCGGATTGGTTTCCTCCACGAAACATTTAGTTCTAACGGATCACAGCTGATTAACAGTGCTGCAAAACATGTAAACAAAATCCTCAATCATGAAAGACTTCAAGGATGGTTGATAAGAATGGATTAACTAATTTTTAAGAGCGGTATTCCGTTAATCGTATTTCTGCCATGTCATCCTCGAAACGCTAAATGTTTTTCTTAAAAGAAAAAAGCTTTTTAAGATAGGAATTTTAATGTGCAGTCAGTGACTTATACTACTATGGTCCCAAGAATTGTTTAAGTTTACTGAGCAAATGCCGTTCCCCAGGAAATATTTAAATAAATATTATAGGAGGGACAAAAAGGCAACTCTGAATGCCACTTTTAGATATAGTTTGGAATTGCCAAAATTACGTTTTAAACAAACAAAGTACTAATTTTGGGAGTGATAAATGATAAAAAATGTCAATAAAGACATGATTCTTACGTATGGTATGTGTTGCAAGTTCCTGAAATCCTTTTTGGTTAGGCCTACTTTGATGATTCTAGCTTGGTAGAGTCTAATAAAATAACTGTTACAAATTACACCAAAGTATTTCAGAGAACTAAAAAAATATCATAAAACTGTTGTGACAATTCTACTTCTTTAGTGCTTCAGGATTCAATTTTCGGTAACAGGTGAAACCAGTCTTCACAACAAAACCATGCACAACTACATCTTTAAAACTAAAGGTGCGGCTACACATAGCAGGAAAAGACACGGAAAGGAAACGGACGGGACAGTTTCTGATGAATGCTCCCCATGTTATAAAATGAGAGCGGCTACATATGACAGGACGGGCCACGGAAAGGACACGGACAGAACATTGGCCGTGTTGGATGGATCGTTAGATGAGCATTTATTCGCCAAATGTCTTATCCCGTCCGTATCCCGTCCTGGTATGTGCAGCTACCCCTTCCGACACTATCAGAAAATTCTGATGGTTGCTCTGCCACCTTCTGATGAGCAGTGTCGGACGGCTGCGCGCGCAACCTCCTGACGTCTGACGGGTGCGCGCGCAACCTCCCGCCTCAGAAATGTCCTGTCCGTATCCCAATGTGTAGCCACCCCTTCAGATTTTTTTCCATGTCCTGTAAGTTTCCTTTCCGCATCCTTCCTGCTATGTGTAGCCGTACCTTAATCGCATTGGTTGTAGTACTTGTATGGAATGTCCGGCATCCCTTGACTCATGTAGTAGTTTTGCATCTTTCTCAGGGACCTCTTGCTCGCCTCCATCCCTTCCCAGTCGGCCTTCAGGAGGCCGGTGATGTGCGTGAAATTCACATAATTGACCGGGAGGACGTGGGGTTCCAATTTGTCCTCTTCGGGGGGAGCGGGCTCCCATCTTTCCCTAGGTACAATCACCACGTATGCTTCTTCTGGAGACTCTGGCTCATATTTTGTTCCAGGAATTCTTGAAGCCTTAATGACTTCTTCCTGCAATAGTTTAAGTCTATAGATTTGAAAATGAATTTAGGAAGAACTCTGTAAATTTGGTAAGAACTTCATACACGTTGCTTTCACAGGGTAAATTAATGCCACAGACATTTGATAGAAACAGGAAATATTGAATGGATAAGCAAAATTAGAAAGATATAGTCAAAAAGAAAAAAGAAAGTTAACATGTTACATTGTATTTTTAAGAAAATAAAGCCAATCATAAAAGACATATCGCCGATGTTTTTACTGACGAACAGTATATTTCAGTTATACATTAATCTTTCACTAATTTTTAATTATGTTAAGAAGGAAAGCTGAACTAGCCACTTTAAAATAGGTTTTTAGTTTTTTTTTTATATAGTTTTATTCATATGGTTAACTATTGTTAAATATTCAATTTCACTCAATCTGATTAAATCTTTTCTACACGATATAGTTGAGGAATTACTGAAAATCTCATAAAATTCTCCCTATTTCAAACAAACTTTCTGCTAGTAAACCTTATGATTATGTAGGAAAATGTTTAATGATTTAAGTTTGTTTGTTCTGTTTTCAATGACCTGTTTCCGTCTAGTAGTATAAAATAAAATAAAAACTCAAGATCTGCTGAACTTTTCTCGATATATTTTTGTTATATCTCCTAATTTTACTTAAAATACTGTGAATTCACTTCACATATTTACACAATCTAAAGTAGAAAATGAATATTTCCACGAAAACATGATTATCATTAGAGTTCTCTTCGATCTTTGCTTTTTCCAACTAATAAAACTGCTGACTTTATTTATTTTATTCGATGGGTGTAGACAAAGCAAATCTCATTCCAATTTTCAATGTTGATAAATAACTGTAAATTTTATTATAACAAACATAAATAAAAAACGGGCTTCAATGTAAACTTTTGCATTTACAGTAATCTCAAAGCTTTTACATTACAAGTTCCCTTCACATACCCTCCTCCAACCTGCAAGAAAAATTATATTACAATAATGTGACTTGTTTTATAGGGCTAAACATTCTAGAATGTGTTTTAAAATGTATGAAGTACATCGGATAAAGGGCTATATGGCAGAGTATCGACCGTTTAAAAGCCTGTCGCCGTCAATCAGAGACTATTCGACAGCGAATCGACAATTTATGTACTTACATAATCTTCATTCCCTTCCATTTTGTAAACCAATCTTTCCAATTTTTGAAACCAAACTGAAGCTTCTTACAAGCTCAAAAATTTTTTTTACATTTATCAAAAATAGTACCTAACATTGATAGCCATTTGTCTCATAAATTATCTTCTTATCTAATAGTAATTAGATTTGTTTTACTTCCAGTTTTTTTCTCGATTGGTCAATTATACTAACACCTAGTTTTTAAACAATGCATTGAAGTACAACATTTCGTAGTGTTTGTTAATAGTTGTACAAAAATAAAAATATATATTAACGATGAAATGAAAAAAAAGGGTAGATAACGTACAAATTTCTGATTAGTGTTTTATTTGCGATTGATTGCTCGGAAATTAAACTTGTAAAAATTCAAAGGTTTTATTAATTTTTGAATGCGAACAGAACTTTTCAGCCGACTACATAAAATCTACATATTCCCAGCTAATAATAGAAAAAACCTAGAAAAGCCTAAATTTGTTTGTATTACTACTTTTTATGCTGTTTTTGTGATATTTTGGAAAGTTTGTTTATAATATTTACTGGAGTAAACCTTTTTCCCAAAATGTTTGCCAACCCACGTAATGAGCGTATGTGGATTTTGAAAAAATAATAATTAATTTTTATTAATAACTTTATAGAAATTTAAACACTGCCATCCTAAACATAAAACACATATAGGCGTTTTTGCTGGTTTTTTAAGGGGTAACTGAAGGTACAACAGCATCTAATGTCATAATACTTAATTGATTCTCAATAAAAAAAATTCGTTTAGTTAGTGAACCATGCTTTATGTTGTCCCTACTTCAACCCCACTAGAGTAATTAATGTCCAGGAAGTTATAACGATAAGGACAGGAAGCTTAGAGGGTTAAGTGGGGAGGTAATCCTGGTTGAAGCTTTGACGGATTTTGGGAAACCCGGTGCTCAACGGAAAGCTGATTACAATAAGCTGGACGAAGCTACGGCTTCCTTGTGTACAGCGCCTGACCGTGTTTAGTATCATTTATTTTTTAAGCTAAAGCTTGTTTATATGATTGGGCATTCTGTATTATTTTAGTGTAAATTTTTATCGTTTTACCTGTATTTTACATACATAATACAACCTATTACGTTTGATAGTTGTTGTAATAGTTCTTGAATGAGATTTAGGAGAGAGATTAAAATTTCTTGAGACAATATTGTATGTTTCAACGTTTTACTTTCAAATTTTTACTTTCCCCTTGTTCGCTTTGTTAAAATGACAATTTTATCTTGACACAATTGATTTTGTTCCAATTATACCCTTTAGATTTTCCTTTATCAAAATAACAATATTTACAATAACAAAAAACCTTTTTATACTTTGCACGAAATCAGCCTTTTTTTAGTTCTGTCAATGTACAAAGTCAATGATAGTACCAAAAATGTTTATTTTTTGTCATAGGACTGAAAAATCAGCTGGAATAGTTTTTGGATCCTAGAACTGAAAAGTCAGCTGTTTTCTATGTCACTTAATAATTTCTATGTAGAATAGGGAAATTCAAGGCAATTAGAACCCTATCAGGTGACACCAACAAACCCTAGTGACGTCACTGGCGTGGCCAGCTGTTTTCAGCCCCAACAAACTACTTCATTTGTCAAAACCTCAAACTAAACAATAAATAAATTAGGTTAAAGTATTTTTGTTGTCAGTGTCGTCGTGATGTTAATTTTACAATTCAGGCAAATAAAGTAGGCTAGCAGTTTCAAATTTGAAAAATGTTTTGTTGTGTGTGTACATTAATTGGAGAAATGCAACAAAAGGTCCATTATTCTAAATAGTTCAAAATTGCAACGTTTTTTCATGTGTAAAATGTAAGATTGGAAGAGGGAAGATTGTTCACGAAGGAACACTGTGTTTTGTGGCTATTTTCAAACTACAATTGACAGAACCATTGACTATGTACACTAACGTGAACTCACGTAGTGTAGGCCTACATAGTCAATGGCAGAACTAAAACAACTTTAATTTTACATAAATAATAAATAAAAAAATACCTCCTTTTAATTGTGACTTTACCTAATTTCATGTAGATAACGTAGCCTATTGTAAACATTAAATTCTTATTGAGTTTGTCTTTGGCTAATTTGATATCATCTTAATGGTAAGAAGATTAAAATGTAGGATAGTAAACTGTACACCCACATCTAAATCCCTTACTTTAGAATCAATTTTTTACTCCTCAAAGAATGCCATTAACTTATTTAACTTAAATACAATTTCAAATGCAGATGATACTGTTAGGTCACAAAGCAGGTCAAAGTAGGTCACAAAGTAGGTGCAGGTCACCAGCAGCCTACTTTTGAAAACCAAACTAATACATTTTTGTTTGCCACCCATCAGCTATAGATGGCTCGGTGTATCTGTGCTCATGGCTTTCGATGAGTATATTCTAAAATAGATTTTATTCGCGCTTTGTCTCAGATCGAATGCAAAATTTTTGGATCTTTATGTCGATCTAGTTACAACAGAAGGTTGTTTTTAGAAAAGTAACCCCACCCCATCCCTAGACCATCCTCTTTTCTCGAAAGCCATGAGCATAGATACACCGAGCCATCTGTAGTCCTTGAAAATTTTGTAAACTATTACAACCACTATAATAGTCTAAAGCATTAATAAACATACCCTAAAGGTGCGTTTACACCAGAGGTTAACAACCAAAATTTGACGACTTCTACTGTTACATCGATATGGCTAAAGTCGACAACTTTTGGTTGTCAAAATCTGGTGTAAATGCACCTTAATAGAGAGTTTTTGCAACATACAATAAATCTTATAGTAAATACTTACTATTTTTTTTAATTTGTAAATTTTATAATAATACATTAAGAAGAATGGTTAAACTGAATAAACAATGTGTAATAAAGTACTTGAAACTGATCACTTCTCGACCAGTGTTTGTAACTTCAAGCAGTCAAAATAGTTAAATCCAACATAATTAAATAGCGTTTACCGTTTTGATTTTTGAATGTGAAAAAACTCTCTAACTATGACAATACAATGGTTTCTATCACTGCAAATATAGATTTTCTTCTACATAATCATTATGCATTTTAAATAATAAATAGACCTAGGACTTAAAGATTTATTTTTAACAAAGATTTATGGACAGGTGAACTTAGTCTAATTGGTGAAGTCCCAACTAATATTGGCCTCTATTGGAGGCATCATATCAATATATACATAGTACAAGTCAAGTATAATGTGCATTGTTACTGCAGGCCTTTTGCCTTATGATTAATTACGCCCCAAACTAAGTTTTGTGTTATAAATTACAGAAACAATATATCATACTGAAACTAAGTTAATACAAGCCTGTCCTGAGCAAAACTTTAATGGAAATTGGGCAATGTTTTTTTTTCTGTCCAACACAATGATGAGGGTTTCCTTTCAAAAAATTCGACTAATCAGTTTTCGAGGTTTACCGAATGACTAAAATTTCAAGTGGCCTAAACCCTAAACGTCATCTTCACCTTTGGACTAGTAGCGCAGTTGGTTATGTTAGCCACTTTCCTACAGCTTTTGGGTAAAACATGGCATTTTATTTTCCAGTTTAGGACGCCGTTTTTTAACAATTTTCTTTATTGAAAATTGAAAATGTGAAAATATTACTCCCTGTGACAACGCAAACTAACTCAATTTTCCTTACTTTTAAGTTTTTTCCTACTGACTTAATACCGTAAGTTACCATTTGTTTTTACTGATATATCAGGTATGAAGGCCCTAGATCTAGCCTTAATCGGCTTCACTATTTAATGAAGCAAATTCTGTGGCTTAGGCCTACTTGAAACATCATTGAATTGGTGGTCATTGGGGTGGTTTGAGTAGGTTTAATGATCCAACTTAATTATTAGTGTTTGATTGAGTCCAATTTCATAAGTCCTATGCTAAATCTTGAGCCTTGCTAAATGAAACAGCCTAAGCCTAATCCGAAAGAATATCATAGGCTATTGATCCAAGTAGACCTATAGCCATTCCTCACCCATAAAATAATTTTCAATTCATTTGGACGAGAAAGTATTTTTTTTTTCAACTTAAATATTTTGCAATTGGAAGAAATTTCTCGTAGGTAAGTTCTGCCTCTCTGGAAAAGCTTGGAGGTTATTTCTGTAGACTCACTATTTTCCAGACCTAAGATTGGCGATATTTTTCAGTAGGCCTAATGATGATTTGACATAACGAAAAATTAGTATATATGCCTAAGTTTTATGCTATCCATTTGTTTGTTAGATCAAAATAACTTTCGAGGAAATTTGCAGTGAAATTCATCTAGGAATGTTAAATTTCACCAAACACTTAACTGGACTGAATGATAGAATTTTCTACATTCAAAACTTGGTATTGAAAGATGAGGACACTGGCGTGGCTTGGACTTGTCGTCTGCAGATGTCCGCTACCTGGTAGGATTCTATTTTCCTTGGTGAAATTCAACTGTTATAAACAGCATTGTTTGTAAGTAACAGTAATGTAAACACTGAATATTACTTTAACCTCGAAAATACAACTTTTTAGTTAACATTTGAAACTATTAAAAGTGGTAATTCCGCATTTTGATAAAAAAACCTTTATTTATCCGAAGTGTTAACAGCTACAAGGTCACAAAGCAGATTGATTGTTTGTTAGTTAAGAATTTATTTGTGTTCTTTACTAATTTACCAGTATGGCAAAATGAAAACAAAATTGAATATTTGTATACGTTTAAATTGTGTAGGCAGTAATAGAGTGGTATGAATCTGTATAGGCAGAAAGTTGCAGTTGATTGTTTTCAACTCAACAAAGTTTAGTAAACCTAATTGCAAAATATTTGTAGCAATTTCACGTAATAATGTTTATCCCAATAATTGCAAACTTCAACGTTGATCAAACCATCCATGTTTTAACTAATTGACATTATGCCGAGTCGAGTCATCTTAATTACCGTATGAACCGCGTGGAAGGGATGAATTGCAATTAACAAAAGGGTCAATAACTTCAATAAAAGCGGCAGACAGACGGACAGCAATATACGTCTCCCCCCCCCCACCACTTCACCCCTTGCTGCCACCCCCATCAATAAACACCTGTCACGGAGATGGCCTATCTGGTTGCAATGAGGGGTTGATAATTACATTTTGGGAAAAAATTGCCTTGATGAAGGCCGTTCTAACTCGATTATCCAATTGAAGCGGCTTAAACAACGTTTGTAACGTGATTAAAAACAATTCATGGATTAAATATTTTACTGAAATAAATTAAAGTTTGAATTGTTGCAGGGTATAGTTTTGCAATTTTAAAGCAATGCTGTTTCTATAATATGCTTCAGAAATATATATTCTATCTGACAGAGACCGCTATCAGAATAATTAACAAATTTCAACTTTGGAACACTCTGATAATTTAGCGTCTTATAAAATCCGCAAATAATTTTTGGTGGTATAAATAAAAAAATAACTTTTTTAATCGAATATTCATGTTTTAATTTTGCTTTAATGGTAGATTTGGTATTTTAAACCTGTTAAATTATTTTTGAAGATATAGGCTATATTGGGAAATATTAAATTTTTACTCGTTTTTGATGCGAACCCTATACACACATATAATTCGTACATGTGAATTCTTACCATTTGTTACATGTAATTAGTTTACTAATTTTATGCCCTACTCACATATTATACAAATTTATACCGTTAATAAATCAAATTTTGGAAGACTAGAACTACAGTTAGAAATCCTAAATTGTAAGGAATTTAAAAATAAACTGTCACAGGGCCGCCCCGAGGGTAATAGGCGCCCGGGGCGATATTTTGATCTGCGCCCCCTAAATTAATTAATTGGCCTATCTGTGAACTGTAATGTTAAATTACAGTCAGAAGCATTAAATTATGTGCATGGCTAAATTTTTAATGCTGTTAGTTGAAATAAACGAATTAAACAAATTCACTTATACTATAAAGCTTAGTTGACACAACCATTTGTAGGCAAAACATGATTTCGTCTGGGCAGGACCTACGAAAACTAACAAGCCTGCTTACATTTTTGGTCAAGTGACCAGATGCGGACGAATTTCAGCTAATCCTCTAATAATTCTATAATTCTAATCTAATCCTCAATTAGGTAGTGGGCCTATGCAGGCCCGTTGTTTCGTAGGCCCTGAGTGAGCGATCGAGTCATTTTTTTCAGTTCGTAAGATCAGCTGACCAGTAGGCCTACATGAAGCCAATTGATACGCTATCATGATTCACTTCCACTCTTCCACTTGCATTGTAAAAAAAGGTTCATAAATACAATAAATTAGTCACTATTAATTTCCAACTGATAGCCTAGATGTTTGAATTTTAATTAGAACTAATAAAAAATTGTTATTAAACCATTTGTTTCTCAAATATTTAATGATACAGTTTTTACAATTTTTGTGAAGTGTTTAAGCTTTTATAAAACGGGGATTTCGCCTCGACCGCGGCGCCCCCTTGGCCGTGGCGCCCGGGGCAACTGCCCCGGTCGCCCCGCCCTCGGGGCGGCCCTGAACTGTCACCCTTTCTTCGTACGGGGTGTGTAATTTATATAAACATATTATGTACTGTAAATTCATGCTCGAATGCAATATAATAGGTTCAATGTTTTCAACTGCATCTACATAGTTTTATGATCAACAGGTAGTAAATACATTTGACAAATTCAAACGCTTTTATCGTTTACCCTTTAAACAAATAAAAGCTATCCGTAGTGTTAAAAACATATCACATCAAATTCTCCCAAAAACACATTCATGGATATCTTTATGACTGCCCTGGGGCTGAACCCTGAGGACTATAATAGTAGTTTTCAATACTAGTCTCGAAAGTGACTTATTGCGGGAAGAGATTGCACTTACTCTCGTGTCGAAGCCGAGCGTGGAAAAGGCTATCGAGCCCCGCAACGGCACTTTGGAGACGAGTATTGAACATTATTTTTCATTACGATATAAAAAACTTGTAAACACAAGAATATTTTTTGTTTATTCAACTTAGAATCAATAAAAAACCGAACTCATAACGCTGAGTTATGTAACGTGCGTTATACAACATCTGATCGGCCTAATGCAACAGCTGATCGGTGTGCACCGCAAAATCCCATAACGGTTACTTTTCGTGCACCACATAGGCACAGAGAGTAAACATTATGTAATTTTGCCGTGCAGTAGCAGGAATAACCTATTTTCTCAGCTCATTTTACGTTTAGAAAGTGTACTTTCGTGTGTACAGTAATGAAAAAAACTGTTTGAAATTCTATTAGTTGATTTTTTTCATGTATATCGTCGTTTCATAGCAAATTGTCTTGTAGTTTTGGACCCCATCAATGTAAATAATACAAAAATCTTTTTTTATATATAAATTATATCATTTCTTACTTTATTCCTCATCTTACCACATAACATTTAAACATAAGTAGCATCACAATAATTATTATGGATTACCACACAAAAAATTATTTTCTCGTAAACCCATGAACTGGCTCAACAAAGAAAACGAAACCTAATCAAGACGGATGTCGGGCAAAATAAGTTACCGCTGCCCCAGGGTGTCATTGCTGATCTGAGGGGGATGATCTAATTTGACCTCCCCCCCCCCCCCCCGATTGTAACACCGAACGCGTCGCGGCGGCACGGGGGTGGCGAGCTGGCTTTATTGCCCGGACTGTCTGTGGAACTGATGACCCTTGTCGACAACAATAACCCTGCAAGGCAGACGTCCGAGGAATGACCGAGCGGGTCTGGTGTGACTCATGGAGCAGGGGGTGTGTTTAAAAATAAGTTTGGGATCAATGTTTTTCTGTTAAATCCCATGTGTTGGCTTTACCCCAATTATACTCCCTAGGGATCGCCTCGTGATCGAAATTCGACCAAAATTTCAGTTGATCTGGTCCCAAGAAGTTTAAAAACATTTTATATCTGAAACATATGTTCTTGCTGTTTCTCTAGTATTTGTTTTTACAACAGCTGTCTAATGATTCCTCCTTTTTCCATAAGATTAACATTGGAACTTTGAAAGCCTGTGGGGCGTAGCTCTGCAGTGTGAAGAGAAATAGAATGGGATTATGTTCATCTACAGGACTATACCTTCAGTTACCTATACCTTTACCTATACCTTGTTTAATATACCTTTACCTGGTATGCGCGGATTTCTTCTGCGATGCATCGGAGCTGAGAAAAAAGGAGGAAACGAAACATGCTTGAGTATTAATATATAGAAGATAGTATTGATTAAGTGCATGATTCTAGTGCAAAGTTATGGTTATGCGAAGACTTGACGTTGTAGTGTGTCTTAGGCTACATAGCATATTGCGAATGACGCTTATAGAATAAGAGCGTCTCTACAGATATTAGAGTGTAATAGTTCCGGAAAATAAGTAGTTCAATTTACTAATAATTCAAACAGTTTCAAATCAAAGTATAGGCTAAAAAATACGATTTACTTATATTAAAATTAATGTAAACTACTATACGTGTTGCACGAAATCGAGCAATTTATTTTAATACAATACAAAAGTTACTTTTAGCTCTAAATCAATGACATCCGACCACTAAGTACACAAATACGATTGGCAACGAAATATAAATCTGTTAAATTGATCCTGTAATGCATAAATTATTTGTAAGAAATTTCCATTTCAAACTAAAACTAAGTTCTATGTTAACTATGGAAATAAGTTAAAAGGTTGCTTGTTTATATCGAGGAAAAGTGGTTACATAGTTATATGGTTACAAAGTTGAAGGAGTGAAAAAATTAACCTTTAACTGTTTTTTAAGATTTACTTAAGAACTACATTGGTTAAGAATTAAAGGCATGTAAGACATTATATGTTGTACGTAATTTGTCATCCTGTATCGAGGAAAAGTGGTTACATAGTTATATGGTTACAAAGTTGAAGGGGTGAAAAAATTAACCTTTAACTGTTTTTTAAGATTTACTTAAGAACTACATTGGTTAAGAATTAAAGGCATGTAAGACATTATATGTTGTACGTAATTTGTCATCCTGTATCTTATAAATCCTTTGTAAAAGCCATTTCTGCGTTTTAATCCATTATATACGAATCCTCACGCTCCGAAATAGAAAAAAGATAATCCCTTACCACCATATACATCGTAATAAAGTAAAACGTGCGAATTCCTCGCACAGCCGGATAAAAGATACAAAGGCTCCGGGAGCACGTCATGAATTTCGGATCCATTTCAACAAAAAATGTTGAAAGGGCCGCTGCTAGTCGGTGTTTGCTTTAGGTTCGCAATCCTGGTCCAATGTGCGGGAACCTCTCATCTGGAGGAAGGTTCAGGAGAGGAGGAGAGGAAAGGAGTCCGTGTTTGAGTAGTGCCAGGTGGAGCGTCGAGCGTCCTGTACAAACAGTCCTTCGTCCTTTGTAACAATCACGGTGCCCGAGAACACATGTCCTGAGGAAGGGATTGTTGTGTGGAATATATCCGACAAATTGGATACCTTTGTTGTAAATGCCTTTGAATGCAACTATTCCCTATGAAATATTACTAATTATTGTATATCTGTTAAACGAATATGAATATATGTACTGCAGAGTTTAATTTTTATACGTAACTAGTTACTCATATTGAAGTTAGTTATGTAATTAATTAAAACCTAGTTAATAATATTTATGGAGTTTATCTACATTAAATAAAAATAATTATTAGAAAAAAGCTCAATCACTTGGTTATCAACACTGAATTCAATCCACAATGAATAATCAAAACACAAATTTAAAATAGTCTGCTAAAACACTTAGGCCTACTTCGATTACAATCTTCTTCTCGTTATGAGTTTTCAGTTGTTAGTATTGTTATATTGTAAAAATATTGGTAAAAATATGGAAAATATGAGTTACAAATAATTTTGAAGATTGAATAAGTATTTCTATCGGCTGGTGTAATACATGGAACGTAAAGATTTGCTATGATTTAAGTTAGATATTAATATTTACGAAACAAAAATCGTGAGAGAAAAAAATGTTGCAACGGGTTTTACCCTGTTACGCTATAATAAAAACGTTTTTATTCTTATATATTTTCCTAACCTTTTATTTTTATTCGTCTTTTTTTGTAGAAATTACTTTTGTTTATGAAAGAAATAAAAATATTATGTACAATGTAAATTTTACACTGATTAAAACCCCATTAATTATATACACACACTAGTTTCCAAATCTATATTATGGTTAATTGAATATATCTACCCTGTCCAAATGGACATTAACTTTTCCTTAGTTAAACTACTTTCAAATAATGTCTTCCTTAGATAAAATCATTCTGATACAGTTTTTTTTGTCTAAATGACTATCCAAGTAGTATAGATTGTGAATAATATAATCAATACCTATACATTATATTGATCTGAGAAACAATTTATTTACAGACTAAATTTAGCAGTTCTTGGTTTTATTTCATAGAAGATAAATCCAGTATCATTAACTTTTTCTCATCAAATTTTTGTTATTAGAGCTACAACATATATGCTTTTATTTCAAAACTTTATAGGGTATCCCTTGTCAGTCAAGTAAATTATTAAGATTCCGTCTCTTCCAGAAAAAATTGTTACTCGTCACTACGTATTTTCTGTAAATGTAAGCTGATTTGAGACCTACTTTTTTTGGTAAAAAAAAACTAACATGCTACCATGCTGATGTTAAGCCAACACTGGCGTTTACAAACCGATTGTATCACAAAATATCAAACCGTTCTTACTCTTGCGGGCTTTTACTGAGTCCTATTGAAAGACAGTTTGAAAATACCGTATTGTGACGCCCCTCCCTGTCATTACAACATGGCCGCCTACCCTAAAGACCCATTTATTCCTTCCATGACGAAACAACAGGGTGTAAACAATACTTGAAGCCCCGCGGTTATTCCCCAATGGTGGTCATGAAGCGGGAAGCGACACCCCGTCTGTGCGTACGGTGCTGCGGTCAACGGGGAAACGCGGAACTAACCCCCTCCCTCTCCCACCCTTCCGCGAGACCCTGCTGATAAAATAAGCCAGTCGCTCTTTAGCCGCACCAGGGTTCTGATCAGGTGTTACGATTCCTCACATTCCCCTAAAAGATCGCAAAATATACGTTACAACGAAAAGTTTTAAACGGTACGAATGTAAGTCTTTTTACGGGCAGGCATCAATATTGATTTTTTGTGGATTAGTGGATCGGGCAATATGAAGTCAGATGGTTAACAGCGATGAGTGCTTGTGGGATTTTAAGTTTGTTGGTGGTTTTTATTTTTATATCGACGGTTAACAGCAAGTTTGATCTGGATACGCCCGTCAGACTTGCACAGTGCAGAGCTTCCTGTTTGTACAAGGTATTGTAAAATATGTTTTTTTGTAGAAGGTAACTGTTTATATTTAGAACATTACAGAACCAAACGGTTGATTTTGTTATAGTTTTTGTTGTAGATATATAATAAGCTTAAGAAATGTAAAAAGTATATGAAATGTTAATGAGGTTTTGATTTTTGATTGAAAAATTAAATAATACTCCTTATTTGTAAAATAAATATAATAAAAAAATGGATAGGTAATGTAAAATCAATGTAATTCTTTTTTATTTATTAAAAAATCTGTACAATTACCTATATTATAAACTAGTGTGAATATAAAATGCAGTAAACAATTTCTAAAACAATCTTCTTACTTGAATATTCCCATTACAAAAAAAGTTGAATGAGGGTTTTAATATTTATAGATTTCAAACCTGTATTTGTTTTATGTCAACTCTATTTAAAATTTATATAGAAAATCTCCAAATTCACTTAAAATGCATATGAAAAGTAGTAAAGGAAAATAAATTAAGCTGTTTGGTTTTTGTATATTTTTTATAGTTGAGTCTGTAATAAATATAATTTTGGAGGAACAGTTCAAAATTGGGCTTAACAAGTTCCACTTTGAATTTGTCTGTTTCAACGAATAAAGGACGGTGTTCATGTTAAAGAAAGGCCGCAGGCACAATTGTTTCAACGCATAACGTGATAAGCTTATACACTAGTGTGTGCATTACTCGAAATCGAAAATTAGTTTGAAAATCGATAAAAAGAAACTTAACTTAATATACACGGTGGAATAAGCCTGGAAACTGTATATCTTTAAATTATTTAATTTACAAAACTAAAACCAATTTTGAGCCTTAAAGTGTACTTTCCAAAATTTGATCTTGAACCCTTAAGGTGGGATTAAATTTTAAATTTGAATTAGAATTTTAAAATTTAAAATTGAAAATTATTTTGCATTGACCTACGTGATGTGGTATATAATTTTAAATGTTTTGCATTGACAACCAAGCAATGTGACACAAACCCGAGCTCAAAAGGTAAAGTGTAACTCGAGTTATTGAATTTTTTGTTTTCGGCTATATGATTTTATTGTTAAGTTTGATCACCTACTATTTTATACCCAATCGCCCTTTTAAGGTTGGGTTTGCGACATTGTTCTCTATTCATAGAGGCCTTTAATGTGAAGTACATTTTGACCTATGCTTACGCTTAAGATTTTCTTCTGACGTCTTGTGGACCGTCACCCATTGGAGGTTCATGGTCAATATATACTTAGGAAAGTCAACTTGGAGACTCAAAATTTCAATTTTGTTAATTAAATAGGCCTAAATAAAAAAATATAATACCGTTTCCAGACTTTACTCCACCCTATAGTGTAAATACTTTTTACGGTTTACGCTCTTTTAATGCAGTTTTTATGCCACTGTACCATCATATGTTAACTTATCTTTGATATGGATAGATAGATGTTTTCGCTGGTGTAGCCTACTGTGTTTACCCTTTAGGCCTACAGTTGTTAAACTTCAAAATCAATTAATGTCCGTATCAATCAACAGGAAGTCAAATAGGAAATCAAATAGAAACATAACCAACTTTAAGGGCTTATAGTGCATTTCCTTTTGGATGTAAATTTACCATTTATTACAGAAACCATTTCACTTCAAACCCTATCCAATGACACGGAAATTATTTAAATCGGTTGAAAGCTGTGCGGAGGGTTTCTTGCTATAAATACGCGTGTTTGTATGGGAATGTTGTTTTCGAATACATATATTGCCCAACCTTCATTTCGCAGTTAATAAATAAATAAAGAATATCTGACCAGAGATCTTTAAAACTCCAATAGTATCTTGTGAAAACATTGCCTTTAGTCTTGTACGGTGTGTTTGTATAACCTACTAGGCCTAATGTCTTGTGTATTATGGCCTCCGAGTAATTTGCAGTTTGTCTAACTCTTGACAAAATGTTTGAATGAAATTTATCTTGATATGAAAATTAACCTTTTGTTGAAAAACATCGTGTTGTTTTAAAAGCTCACATGAATGAAGCAAATTAGACAAAGTTCTTTAGTTTAAGGAAACAAATCAATTGATAAAATGGTGCTTGTTTATTATACGAATGCCACTAATGTTTTACGAATCTTTTTACTTGAACCTTTAAAGAAACAAATAAATCGAAAGAAGAGTACTATATAATTTTTTTTTTTATTCAAGATTCTGTGTTAACTAGGTTTTTACTTTTTCATTTTTGATTTTGAAAACCAGCCATATTCGTAAGGATGTTGACAAATGCAGACCCGACACTGGAAGCAACACCAGGCCAGCTACACTTACTCAGCCAAGCTTACAAACAGTGTGTAGCGATGGTTAGGGTAGGTTACGTTAGGCTACATTTTATTTCTAAATATGTAAAAAAATACTTTTAAAAGTTATTCACATTGAAAATGACATAGCCTTCTTACCTGGGCAAAAAAAAATGTCTTCAGGACTTTATGCTCTACGCCAAATAGCCAAAGTTTTGAACATTATCATATTAAAAAGAATTTATTTTGCATTAATTCACTCACATATAGCATGTGGCATTATATTTATGGAGCAACAACTGAAATTAATTTTAACAAAATTTTGCTACGGTACTTCAAAAAAGCTATGAGAATCATGAAAAAAGCAGATTAAGTAAAAAAAACTATTTTTCAGATCTTGGGATTTTAGTAGTCTAAGGTTTATACACATATTTGAAACGAAAATGTATGTAAAACAAAAAATACAAGCCAAATTTCACAGAGTTATGGCCTCATGTACAACTTGAGATTGTACAAAAGAGTGTAGAGGCACAATTTAAATTATTATGAAAAGAAAAAGCATTATTTACCTATTAATTCATGGGTATTAAATTTTTATTTCACCTTCCCAAGCCAATTTTTGATGAAACAAATTTTAATTAATTCAGAAATAGTCTCAATAGTGTAGTAAAATTAAAAAAAAATGTGCCTGGGATATGAACAAATTTTGGACAGTACATTTTTACTGAAATGTGTTCTATGTTATCCCCTAACTTTGTTCGGAAAATTCCCCAAAAATCCACAGTGGGTAACATGTATAAAAATGATCGGATGTTCCACTTAGAGTCAGAAATAAATCTTTCGTCGGCATATAGGTTCATTTATATCAAATTAAAGCTCTTAAGTAGTAGAATTTAAAGCCACAAACCCTATCTCAAAAGGTTGCCTGAGTCTAAAATGGCCGCCTGTCAAACTTTGAATGAAAATCACATTTAATTTAAAAGCTTAAAAATGTAATAACATTCGAAATACTTGTCCTTTTGAGGTGCGGTAAACGTTTGTTTTCAAAATTAGCTTTGAAAATGCGGATAGCTTGACATATGCCTTTTGAACCACCCTCTACATGGACGTTCAAAAGAGGAAGTTCTGAACATTTTTTCTTAGTTCATAGCCATACTTACATAATTTTAAAGGCCTTAGTAAGGAGAGTGCATAGCCGAAAACCAGACCTCAAAAGGTCAAATATGCCGGAAGTTATTACATTTAAAAATTTTGATATTATTTTTCATTCTATATTTTGAACGTCTGTCATTTTTTGATCCCGACCGTTATATTGATTTCGGGTTTTAATTTTACCGTAATCTTAATTTTAAGACCTTTTAATATTTAATTTAATATAATATAAACTTTCTGGAATGTACAGTAATTTAATTTCGTATGCTTAATATCAAATTTTATTGTATAACTCTTTAAGTATCAAACCCTCTTTTTTGGGCATGATCCACATAGGATTTCAGGGGACGTTTTTGGAGGAAGGTCTGGGGTGCCAAAGAACACATTTAAAAATAAATTGCCGTTCCAAAAATTATTACATTTTTCCCGACTAATTTTACTACACTACAAAGAATATCGTATGCAACTTTCCTTGTTGATGAATTGATGAATTTTGGAACATTGAACAAAATTGGAAAATGTAGGAATGTAAAATTGTAAAACAGAAAATATTTACACTGTAAGTCATACTATATGAAGTGGGATTACAACCGGCATAGGATTAAATGTTTAGACTACGGTGCTTTATTATTACTGCTATTTTTAAAAGATTAAGGTAGAATGAAGTCGATAGAACGTGCGTATAGTTTTATACAACAATCCAAAACCTGCACCAACTCGTATGACATGTATCATTATTGCAGCTTCCATGTATTTCCAAAATTATTGCAATTCGATAGAAGAAATTACTTCAAAATAATAATATTATCTTTAATGACTTTTTTATTTCATAGTTTGTTTAGATTACTCTACGACGAAACGGAAGCAGTGACCAATGGATCCTTAGCGTTTAAAATAATTATACCTAATTTACAAACAAACTGAAGCTAAACCGGGTTTGTTGTGAGAGGAAATTAAAAATTATATATTCTAGAGTTTTTTAGCGTGATAACAATGTAATGCGTGAAACATCATATTTTATCCATAATGCAACATTGTAACGCAGAAATTGACAGAAATGGTATTTTCACCAACTAATAAAAATAAATAGAAATGTACTATGTACTACGGGATTTTCAAGGTCATATCTATATATATAATTCTGTAAGCGATATTTCTTGAGCAAAATTGTGAGCGTCATACAGATCGTAGAAAGATGGGAGAGGTCTCAAATTAAAGGTCTCGGTCCCATGCACGAGGGAAAACTATCGGCGTGTCCATAATGTTAACAGGAAATGAGAAATCACGTAAAACGTCCTCCATAAGAATAGCATGGGGATTTAAAAAACGTCTGCTTTGTATACATTAAAACATGTGTTATGGTTTAATTTCAAAATGAGACACAGATGATAACATTGAGTGAAGATAACAAAATAATTCACACACCAAGAGAAGCAATCTGTATATATAATTCTGTAAGCGAAATTTCTTGGGCGAAATTGTGAGTATTTTACAAATCGCAGGAAGATGATAGGAGTCTCAAATTAAACGTTTCGGTTCCATAAAGCGTATCCATAAAGTTACAAGGAAATGAGAAATATAGTAAAACGTCCTCCTTAACAATATCATGGGCATTAAAAAAATGTCTTCTTTGTGTACATTGATACATATGTTTTGGTTTTATTTTAAAACGAGAGACAGATGATAAAATTGAGTAAAGAACTATTCATAGCCAAATGACAAAAAATAACTCTAGAGTGGAAATACTATAATAAGACGGTTTGTTGCTTTGAGCGACTAAAAATTCTACTAGGAGAGTTAACCTTACATACTATTACAAATTGACTGCTGATTTTACTGTTGTGTTACTATAATTTAAATTGTAAAAAAAGAAAAAAAACGGAGCGTGTATGCAAATCATAAAATGCTTTCTGATCGTTGATAGAGATGCAATGGGCGATGAATTGTGGTTTGAGAAACACCTACATTATTTCCATTGTTTTGGTTTAATTTTAAGACGAAAAGTGTCAAATGATCATATTGAATAACGATGTCACATTACTTGATACTTAAAGCATTGACTTTGTACGAATCAGTCGGTGAAGTTTTGTTATTCTGTTAGCTGAATTGTCCGAGAAACCTTTTAGTCATTTCATAGATTGTAGGATTATAGAAGACGAGTTTAAATCAAAGACGTTTGTCCTAGGAAAATGCAGCAGGTAAAAAACTTAACAACAAAATGAGAAATATATATAAGAATGATTATTTTCTGAAAGGTTCTCCTTAAAGATTCTACATGTAGTGATTTTTTAAAATCTGCTTTGTTTACAAAATGAAGAGTTTTGATTAGGAAGGATGAATATTCACGGCAAATGAAGATGCACTTTGAGGTGTGTTTAAATTTTCTGACTAAAACATAAAAAATCAAAATAAACTCACAGTAGCTAAAAAATCAATGTTTTTTTCATTGCCGCTTTTCTATGTTATATTAAAAAGCCGTCACAGCTCAATTAAGGGAGTACGATTTCTTTCAAAACTTAGTTCCCATCTATATATCGATATGAGTTTAACAACAGACAAAATAGAGCATTTACAAACGGGTGACCTAATAGTACAGGATTGATAAGAGTACTTGGGGGCGAATGGTGTGTTCAAACGGTATTGTTAAAATATTATATACCGCAAATTAAATTAAATTTTCTAGAAACCTTCGTTGTGGAAGAAATTTTAATACGCTATGGTTCATGCTATTTTAATTTTATGATTAGGGGCTTTTGCCACTATGAGCCACTAGTAGAACATAATATCAATGTTATAGACTATAATATGTTAAACAAACCTCCTACTCTAGACATTGCTGAGTTCACCAATTCGTTTGTGCAATGGTTACAACACATGTGTATCTGTATTTTGACTTTATTAGTAAATGAGCAACAAACCCTCAGCAAATCTCGTCAGTGTTGTTTATAGAACTATGCAAAAAATTATATAGTTAAATTAATATTAGTTACAACTATATTATACCATATTATTATTATATTCAATCAAAATTATAAACATTTATTCAAACAATACAAATACATACAAAATTTGGAAAAAAGCAAGATTATTGTGACGTTACGCTTGTATTAACACCAAGTGTAGAGTATGACTGTCATGTCTAATACATGGTCCAATTTAGCGTACAATTTAGAGATGAATAAATTCAAATTTATGGTAATTAAAATTCTATAAAATTATGAATTCTATATAGGCCTACAAATAAAAATCTAATTGCAATTATTTTATTTCAGATGAAGATTCCAATAACTTCCGACGCAATGTGTCAAAGTTCTGTGTTTTGTTCTGAGGTAAGTCTGGATATGAATTGATAAAAAAATCGCATGATATTGTTTGAAATTCACAATTCTTGAGATTGTTATTGGTAAAGTGCAACACTTTAAAATATCAACTGAAACTCATGTGAATTAAATTTTTTAAGTAATGTAAAACAATATGAACTGTATGTGGGTCAATTTTCTTAGAAGTTTAAAATTAAATTTCTCATTCATAAATGTGTTTATTTAGCTCTTGTTGAGCAAGAGTAGTTTAATTTTTTTCGTTTAATCAGCTACACCAAAACCCTTACTTTCAAAAAGATAAAAGTTTGTTTCATCTTTGAGCTTAAGAGAAAGACTTGTATTAATCACAAGAAATACCAATAAAATATATATATATATATATATTGTTTTAATAAATACCGTTCATAACAATTAAATAAAAAGCTCGCCTTTGAATCCGAAGGTTGCCCTTTCGATCCTGAGAAAAATGAGTAGCTTTTTAAAGGTTTGATTCCGGGCCCATAAAATTAATGATGCTTTCTAACAACTGGTTGATGTTAGATAGTAGCAAGGCTGGGATTTGGACCGATCCCCAAACGTAAAAATGCCCAGGTATAGAAACACAAAAAATAAATAAAACAATTTATCTTAGGAATCTGTACGACAAAAGAATATTTAACTTCATAAAAATTTAAAATACAATGTATTCTTAAAGTATTATTATTATTCTTATTTTAAAACAGTACCTGGCACTATTTAAATCTTATGAATGATAAGTACAAAACACACAGCATTGAATCACGGATACAAAGTTAAAACCAGGAGAAACATTTAAAATATCATCTTTATCATTTTACAACTCAAATAAATGTTTATTTTCCTGTTAACTTCATTTATGATTCAAAACCACTCTTTACTCTTTCAAAGGTCAAAGAGTACCTATTTCGCTTTTCTGGCTTTCGTTCTCTATTACAAAAATTAAGAAGTTTTTATCCTGAATGTTATAGTTTTATAAAATTGTTTGTGAAAAATTAAATTGTCCTAAAATGCTATATAGTATTTAGTATTCATGGTACTGCATTTTAATTATATATATATATATATATATATATATATATATATATATATATATATATATAAGTAAATTTTATACCGTGAATTAAAAAAGTTTCAGTCTGTAATAGTTAAAAAAAAAAAAAAAAAAAAAAAAAACAACTTTGTCCGTATGTTTCTGATAATTCTCTTTGTTTCGCAGTGCTGGAGTTCATGCGGCATTTTACCAAGTTTGTCCATCAGCGAACTTCATTGTAGGAGAAAACAATGTGTAGGTATTTTCAACCACTTTAATGAAGTTTTAATGTCACATCGTATTACATAATACTTACTTTAGAGTACTCATTAATTGTTCTAAAAATTATTATATATTTTCTCATATCATCGAAGTGTATACTCAATTAAGGGATATTTTGAACACTTTAAGTAATTAAGTCAGATATAACTTAAGATTCTGAATCCCAAAATACAAGGAACAAACATATCCTCGCTTCTCTCAATCCGATATTTTCTTGATCAGTAAACAATTTTATTTTTTAAGTACGGGTGCCAATCAGTTGAAGATTCATCAGCTATTTTTTGTTACTGTTTTCTTGGAAAAACAAAGAGCAAAGACTATGGTTGATAAAAAAATAATTTTTAAAACGTAGAGGATTTTTGTAGAGAAATTAGATACTCATTTATTCACCAGATCCTTGCATAATCCAGAAGGTTTAACTTAGGCTAACTATGTGAAGTGTTTACCAGAGTGCGTATGTTTAGGCACATGTTGTGATTTTGGAGGCATACATAAATACGTTTAGTTTCATGCGATGATGTTGACAGTCATTGGGGAGAATGAATTCGTATTAAAAAGTAAGCTTTTTGGACTGTTAATTGTAATGAATGTCGCTGAGACTATTCCTGCAAATCAAATAGGTAAAAAAAAAAAAACTATACCTTATGTAGTGTTTTAGTTGCCTGAGATAATAGGTCATGGATGTCTCATGTGATTTACAGACCAATGTTCTAGGAACTCTGATGTCTATAGGTTGTCGGTTCCACACTCTGTCACCCAATTACTCTTGAGGAAGTCCTCATCATGATCACTCCCGAGTGAAGGGTGCAGAGGAAAAACGACTTCGTACACACGTAGTCACGAAACCCAAATTTTATAGGAGAGCTTTTTTAATTTTAAAACGCTTTCTAGGGAACAATAGTATACATATAATGTAAGTCTTGGTTGCAGTCTGCTCGTATAAGAACAAAGTCATGTTCTAGCATGTATTTGTTTAACACATTAACCAATTTGTAGTAAATTAAAAAAGGTTAAATGGACTTTTGTCGTTTTTTCTACGTAATTGGGGAAAATATAAACATTATAAACATTTTAATCTAATTAATTTAATTAAATTTAAAGTAATTTAATTAAATACAATCGTCTTTATTGTATAACATCAAAGCAAACAAACTATTACAAATAATGATAATATAAAAATGGATATAGTAAATTATATAAAAATGCTAAACCGCTAAACCATGTTTTTCTGGTTTTCTTCCACTTGGTTAGCTGGTAGTCAGGTCTGCAATTAAAAATTAATGTTAGGTGTAGACATTATAGTTATATTAATTAATCAATTAAAAATAATTAAGTAAATTAATTATAATAAGGAAATACCATAAGTTTTTTGTATTAAAAAAACTCACCAGTAATCACTGTCTTGCTCTCCTCAGGACCTTGTGGCTGGTTGCCCTTCTGTCGAGTAGTTAAGTTGTCAAAGAACGTCTGTGCCTCCTATTTGCAGAATTCTTTTAGCTCCTGTAGATCTTTATACTTGGATAGAGGTACAAGTATTGACTCAAAGTACACCTGTTGAGGCTCTAAAAGCTCGCAGTCTGGTACAGCTCCTTGCTTCTTCTTGCCTTTTTCAAGGTCTGTTTGTGATCCTTGTTTCCACGTAATATCCATTTTACTTATCACGGTGTTCAACTGTCTGAAGCTTTTCCTTACGAACTCTTTGCTGTTATATTGTCCGCGTTTTAGCTGTGAATTTCTTCTGGTAAATTGAGTCTAAAAACTCACTCCATTTGTAAAACATCTCTCTGTTGCAAGTTATTGCCTCAAATGGAATTGGGCTCACACTCGAGTACCTAGTAACTTCTCTCCATTCATCTGGTGTTTATGCTCCTGCTTTCTTATTGATTAGCCATGTTTTTATCTGGTTCCATGTATGAATGGCCTCTCATGGGAAATGTGACATAGTTACTTCATCGAACCGGCCCTTTTTAGTAACTATGTAATGCAAATATCTTATAAGAGTAAAGTTCTTCTTTTGTCCTGCACATGAATCACAGAATATAAGCAGTTCTCTAATTGTACTGTCCAATTTTTTTACAAAATCATGAAGCATAGACACTACGTCATCGGCACCTTTCTTCGCAACAGTTTGATCGTATGTATAGAAAAACGATTGACTACTAGAAAGAAGGTGAATATTAAAAGAGTAGAAGGACAGTTGTCTTTTATAATAAACATCATTTGTAGTGATATTAGGTACCGGTAAGGCATGGCCAAAGTCCATAGCAATAGCCATACCAGATACATTTTTTGTGAGTTTATTTTTGCATTTCTTTTATGTCTGTAAAACCATTCACCTTTTAGCTTATGAAGCTTTATTTCTGTTTGTAATTATCTGTAACTTTTTTCTAGTTTAGATTTTCCATCAGAATGTTTAGAATTTTTAGTATTTTTTAATAGAGTTGTTTCTTGCACTTTTTGCATATCACAGGTACTGCAGGTATCAGTCCTGGGATACCCGAAAGAAATGTTATATTTCGTGTTTATTATACTTAGAAATGCCTCATAACTTATTTCAATGTCAGAAAACTTTTCCAAAAACAATGCAAATAGTTTTTTTTACGTTTAGGTCCTCTGTTAAATAAACCTTCTTTGAATCTGATAAACTATAATGGGCTTTCCTTCCCTTTAAGAAAGTAAGAAAGTATGCAAACTTTCATAAGTTTTTTGTGGAAGCTTATTACCCCTGTTAACATGCTTTCCCTTTTGTCAATGGGGAGAACGCCGGTCGAGCACAGCGCGCTTTTTATAGTTCTAACATGGCGATCAGTTAAACCGAATATTGACAAAAAACCCCCATAGCAAACTGGAACCTCTACAATTTTGCCATCTCTTAATCTGACTTTATAAGAATATGAGTAGTCATTCAACCGAGCAACAGCTACATGTTTCCGCGGACGTCTCCGCTCTTCTGGATTTATTGTAATGAGGCCAGCAAGGAAAGAATTTTGTGTATTTCTATCAGTCATAGAATTAAAATCATTAATAAGCCTTGTACTACTCATGTTGATATCACATACGACCACCCTCACAACACCCAACCACACAATACACGACAAGTTACTACTAAAAACAGGGGAAACAGCAGTATAACTCAAGGTCTGTAAAGGAAGAAGCATAACTTCTTCCCAGGTCAGTCGAATAGCTTTGTTTTGTGTTCCGGATATGGAGCCTGTAAACTAAAACGGAAGTCAAGTTACGTTATAATATTTACCATTACACAGCTGATTGAAAAAGAGAATGAAGCAGTCTTGCCATGGGTACGATATTTATCTAAACGACACCATATTACTCTATTTTAAATTTGGATTATTAGTTGATAACAAACCATTAGGTAATGACCAAATTACAAATTATCAATCAAGGTAAATCTAAAACCATAAATTCTACCCTAGTTTGCTTTGAAATTCCTTATTTTACTAATTGTTGAGGGAAAAAATTCCCAACGCAAACGAGAACGATTGTTGTTTGCTGTTTTGTTGGCAACACTTGCCGGTAGGCGGCATCCATGGACGCAGAAAGTGACATCATTGCTCTTATGGGATGCGGCTCGCCTGGCCCTGGCCTTCAGTCACCTTGAGTAGGCTACAACTGACAGCATTGCACGATCACAGATCACAGCTGACCAGGCGCCTGCGTGAAACAGGACTCTGGTCGTTATACGCAGCAGCCAGTGGAGCTTAGTCGTTCTTCCTCTGGGTACGGTTTCGTTTTCGCTTGATATCTCCGTTCGTAGCCATTCTTGCACTGTGACTCTCCACATGGTGATTCTAATCGAATGAAGCTACCGACCCTAGTGAAAAAGTCAATAGAAAACCACTAAAAAAATTCGTAGTGACTATTGGGCCAACTAGACATCACTAGACTGCTTAGTGATTTCAGATCATTAGACATCACTACATAACTTAGTGATTGATATCACTAGGTACTGTAATGATGTCTAGTTGGCCTAATTGTCACTACGTATCACTACGCAGGTTGAAGGTAGTGATTGATATCACTAGGTACTGTAGTGATGTCTAGTTGGCCTAATTGTCACTACGTATCACTATGCAGGATGAAGGTAGTGATTGATATCAATAGATACTGTAATGATGTCTAGTTGGCCTAATTGTCACTACGTATCACTACGCAGGTTGAAGGTAGTGATTGATATCACTAGGTACTGTAATGATGTCTAGTTGGCCTAATTGTCACTACGTATCACTATGCAGGTTTAGTCTAGTGATTGATATCACTAGGTACTGTAGTGATGTCTAGTTGGCCCAATTGTCACTACGTATCACTACGCAGGATGAAGGTAGTGATTGATATCAATAGATACTGTAATGATGTCTAGTTGGCCTAATTGTCACTACGTATCACTATGCAGGATGAAGGTAGTGATTGATATCAATAGATACTGTAATGATGTCTAGTTGGCCTAATTGTCACTACGTATCACTACGCAGGTTGAAGGTAGTGATTGATATCACTAGGTACTGTAATGATGTCTAGTTGGCCTAATTGTCACTACGTATCACTACGCAGGTTGAAGGTAGTGATTGATATCACTAGGTACTGTAATGATGTCTAGTTGGCCTAATTGTCACTACGTATCACTACGCAGGTTGAAGGTAGTGATTGATATCACTAGGTACTGTAATGATGTCTAGTTGGCCTAATTGTCACTACGTATCACTACGCAGGTTGAAGGTAGTGATTGATATCACTAGGTACTGTAATGATGTCTAGTTGGCCTAATTGTCACTACGTATCACTACGCAGGTTGAAGGTAGTGATTGATATCACTAGGTACTGTAATGATGTCTAGTTGGCCTAATTGTCACTACGTATCACTATGCAGGTTTAGTCTAGTGATTGATATCACTAGGTACTGTAGTGATGTCTAGTTGGCCCAATTGTCACTACGTATCACTACGCAGGTTGAAGGTAGTGATTGATATCACTAGGTACTGTAGTGATGTCTAGTGACATTTTATGTCTAATGATTTTCTGCTTAATTATAAAAAAATCATCATTAGATGTCACCAGATCCTTACCGGTATGGTTTAAATTGTAGGATACATTGCAGAGCACCAGATGTCAAGTGTTCTCTGAAACCAATCTTTGCTTATCAGGTTTAGGTGAAAATATTTGCTCAAAGATAATCTTTTAAGGGGGGGTTAATTTGAGTTAAAAAGTCAAATTGTCAGCCGAGCGTAGGACAAAAGTAAAAATATTTTAAACAAGAATCGTATAAACATGAAAATTTTACTTAAAACAAAAATGAAATGCCTATGTGAAAATGATTATAGAGCATTATTAAAACCAACCAATATTTGATATTATATAAGAACCTATAATCGTATTATAGGGAATCATAAGAAGATGCCATTGCATGATATCAGGTCTCATGCGTTCATTCAAACGCATACTCAGATGTATTATTTAAGATATTTTTTTAAATTTAACAATAATTTAATACAACTTTAGAAATTCCTTTATGATCCTTAATGAAGAATTTTTTATAATCCTATAATACTAAGGCCACCCGCACACCAAAACGTACGCGACGTGACGTGACAAAACAAAGCATATTACAACTTCGCGAAAAGGTAAAAACATATTATTAAATGGAATACCCATACTACACTATAAAACATATCGGGTCTTGTAACCACGTCCGTTTCGGTGTGCGGCCGGCTAAGGGGTATCATAGAGTGTCTGTGATATCCTATACTGTAGGTAAATTTGGACGCATACTTTGAGAAATCAATATAATTACTTAAAAAATTCAATAATACTTTATAATTGTATCTTTTTAAGGTATATTTCTAATAATAATTTTTTTAATGTTATTTTATTTACGACAATTCTATTATTAGTTTTTTTAATCAGTCCATTTGTAAACCAATAACACAGTCTGAATTTTTTAAACAGTAGTTTCTCCCATAATGTGATTGGGTTGCTTCAGCTGAATTCCAGTTGATTATCAGGTTTCCAAGTTCTTGGACAGAGATCTGAAACCAAAACAATCAATGAATAGTGAAGGATCAGCTGTTGTGATTTGAACAGGATAGTCTTGTATTTTTCACTCCTAGTTTTTCCATATATTTTCACTTAATTTCTTATTTTCCAATTAAGTTTCGTTTATTTATTTAAAGTTTGTTTATTTGTGTTCCTTCTCCCTTGTGTTTTCCGTTTTTACAGTGAAATTTAACACGAGTTCTTCGTTAAAACACAACCTTAACCTCAAAAGGTTGTCAACGCGACGAAATAACTTATCGCCTATAGTTAAAAATAGTGTCTCACAATGTCATAATCCTAGTACGGTTAACGACTCAGTGACCATGATTAGTGAGGATGGTGCGATCCCAGGGACCTCTAAGGACGGTGGCTTCGTTCAAGCTAATAAGCGGAAAACGTTTTCCAACCAAATCTCGCAGCCAAAACGTTACATGTTTATAACAAAACCCTGAAATAAACTGATCCCTAAATAATTAAATAAATCAGTTTTAACTTGTTATACTTGTTTATTACTTTTTCTATTCACAAAACTCAAATCATAATAACATTAATAAACAGTGGCTTTGAAAACAATAAATAAAACATATGTTTTAAAAGACAGATGTTATTTAATTGAAATTAAATCAATGTCAAAGTCCATCAGAATAAAAATAGAGGTGTTCAACATTTTCTTACATTCTCCCCCCTTTTTGCAATTGGGAGATTGCAAACCAACAGTTCATCTTCAGAGTATTTTTATAAGTCCAATTTGGTTGGCTTCTTTATTATTCTTCCTTTTTGGGTTAATTTTTGTTTCTCTTTTGTGACACTGCTCTTAACATCTACTTTCGAGTCTTGAGGTTCCAAACTAATATCAACAGAGTTAAAACTTGAACGATCGTTGGAAGATCCAACGTCAGCATTTTCAACCTTAGACACATCACATTGTGTAATACTTTCTTCATATTTACAAATATCTTCTTCTTTAACTGTAAAATTACTATTCTCAAAATGTTCAACATTTAAATTTGATTCAAAAGTACTAAATTCAGTGAAATTTATCTTACTTTCTTCAATTTTCTTAGAGGTTTGCTCATTAAAGGATTGAATGTTTAAAATATTGTCCCTATATTGAGCTCTTCATTATTTTGCCCTGAATCCAAAAATGGCGATTTGGTTATTGAAATTTTTCCTCAACACTTTGTATCCTCCGAGATGATGAAAATTCAAAACTTCCAAAATCATCATCAGACTCCTGACTACACCCTTCTTCCCCATGACCATTGGGTAATCCGGGAATTGGAGAAGTTTTAGTGTTTACTGATGTGATAGCTTGGGAAGCACCGAGTTCACAAGCAACACCTTGAAGCCGTCCATCACAAGAGTTATGTTTGAGCGTTCTCTCGTCATCACTGTGAGGGGTGGGAGACATGCCTTCACTATCCGGACACAGGCCTGAGTCGGTTGCTGAGTCCTGGCTGGTACTGTCTTGTTCTCCTCTTGATTTACTAGTATTCTGTTTCTCATCTTCTTTTTCTCTGTATGATATACATTCATTGTAATCTATTTCCTCTGCAGTATTGTACAATCCAAACTCATCCTCTTCCTCTTCATCATCATTGTCAAAGGTATTCAGGGGTGGAGGGGTAGAAGAGAGTGTACTAGTTTGAAGTCGCCTCTCGGTTACATGCCTGTTTGAATCCAATAGAGGGTGTCCTTCAACCCATGGAAGATCGACAATGTAGCGGCCAGTCGAGTCCCTCGTTACTGTCTCCTCGAAGAAAGCCACGACTCTCTCATCTTTTTCTTTCTTTTGAAGCTGCTCACAAGGTTCCGTGATTCCCATAGTCTCAAACTCCCAAAACTGCTTCACATCCTGGGAAGACTGTAAAGCTATAAACATACATGATGAAAAGGAGGAATTCCCATTCGATGAACCAACAATTGTCCAGCCCAGTTGAGTTTTAATAGCTACAAGCTGGTCGTTTACTCTATGAAACTCGGAAGTGATAATTTGTGTCCATGTATCAGCACCTAACAACACATCAATACTAGTAGAATCTTCTTCACGCATGGTCGAAACATCACTCAAAAATATGTTTTCTTTCTCTAAGTGTTGAACTAAATTGTAGTTGCAAAACTTAGGTACCTGGTTACAAATAACTTGTTGTTCTATAACTTGTACATTGGTTCTAAAGTCGGAGTTTAGTGAAGTCAACACAGTATCATAAGTCTTATGGTACTTAGGACTAGATTGTTTTCCCCCAAAGACTTCTTGCTGAATCAAAACCCTGTCATCACTTTTGAGTCCCATTTCAGTGACACAACGACTGGAAATAAAACTCCTCTGCGAACCTGAGTCACACAGTACTCTTACTTTTTTCAAAGTGCCACCACAATCAATGAAGGCAATCAAAGTCTCCAAGTAGGTTGTTTTGTTCTCATTGTCCACAGCAGCGCATGGACTTACTGTGCTTTGAATGGGACCTTTAGTCTTTTCAGTCGCACCTTTCACAACTGATTTATCAGTTGTCTGAACTTGTGGGCACAAAATTGCTAAGTGTTTGCCCATACAAATATGACATTTCACTTGCAGTTTACATTTCTGAGCCAAGTGCCCCCTTTTTAAACATCTCAGACATGCACCCTTTTTCTTAACCAGTTCAGTTCTCTCTGAGACTGTTTTATCAAAGATAGAAAAGCAATCAGGTGAGTTATGGGAAGGTTTTCCACAAAATATGCATAGATTCCTAGTTAAATTAGTATTAAAATCTTTGCGTACCTTCTGATGATTACCTTTTGAAGAGACTAGTACCGCTGCTGAAGGTGTGTTGGTCTTACACTTACCAAACCGCTGTGTTTTGGATGAGTCTTCTGTTATCTCACTGGATTTCACACCAAAACAGCCCTCACGCAATCGAAGTCTTTCCTCAGCTTCTACTTCAGTTTTTAAAAACTGTAGGAGTTCCTTTAAACAGATATCTGGTTCTTTAGTAGAGGCATTTTTATTTACACGATACCTTTCCCATATCTTGAAGACCGATTCAGGTATAGCTGTCTCAACAAGGGGAAATAACATGGCAGCATACTTTTCTTTTGTTACTCCCAATGACTCAAGAGCTCTCAGCTGGACTTCCAGCTTGTCATAAAGGCATGTGACTGACAAGTTATTAGTTCTACTTAAAACCAAAGATAAAAGTTCCCTGACATAATACTCAATAAGAAATTCATCTTTACCGTACCTAGATTTAAGTAGTTCGACTGCCTTAAAATAATTTTCTTTTGACGTGGGAAAACCCTCAATTAGTTTGTGAGCTGAGGATCCTGGTTTCATAGATTGTAATAAATACTCAAATTTGTCCTCATCCCTTAAACTAATGTCATCATGAATTTTACTGAACTGAGACCAAAACCCTATCCAGTTTTTGAGCTCCCCATCAAATTTTTTAAGCTCTAGTTTTGGAAGACGTAATTTATTATGAAAAGTTTTATTGGAGCCATTTTCAGAAACTGATTCACTAACGGATTGCAGTTTTTGAATTTTCAAACTTATAGAATGATATTTACTTGAGTAATCCTTAGACCCCATGATCTCTTTTTCAATGTCTCCCTCTGTTACCCCTTCTTTACTCACAAGGCTTTGTAAAACCAATTCATTTAGAGAGCAAAGCTTTTCATATGTTGTGTTTAAATCATTAAACCGAGCTAAAATGGTTTCCAAATTTTCATCTTGTGTCAATAGGTTCTCAATTGTGTTTACCTCCTTAGTAAATACTGACCTGTAGGCTCTTCTTTGTAGTTCTGTCATATTTAATATTTATTACCTTTTGAAATATGACTTTCTCAATTAAATTAAGTCCTGTGTGTACGGTCGCCACTAATATAACAAAACCCTGAAATAAACTGATCCCTAAATAATTAAATAAATCAGTTTTAACTTGTTATACTTGTTTATTACTTTTTCTATTCACAAAACTCAAATCATAATAACATTAATAAACAGTGGCTTTGAAAACAATAAATAAAACATATGTTTTAAAAGACAGATGTTATTTAATTGAAATTAAATCAATGTCAAAGTCCATCAGAATAAAAATAGAGGTGTTCAACATTTTCTTACAATGTTAGACACTTCTGAACTGTGCAAACAAAACAAATATCAAGTCCTTATGGACCACTCCTATGCTAACACTAGTACCAGTAATCTAGATGTTTCTGACGAAATGGACGATAATACTAACGAACAATCAATTAGTGTTAGAAAACTCAAGATTCCTCCAATTTTCCTTCACAATGTTAATAACCACCAAGAGATAGTCAAAGATATCAAAACTGTTGTTGTTGCAGAATTTACAACTCAAATCCGCGGCCAATCTTTAAAAGTAAATCTGTCTTCCATTGACGATTTCCGAAAGTTGACGTCGTTTTATGACTCCAGTGATGTCAAATATCACACTTTTCAGGCACCTCAAGACAAGAAACTTGAAGTAGTTATAAGAAATATTCCCTGTTCACTGTCTGAAAATGAAATTAAGACCGAGCTGTTGGACCTTGGGTATCCTGTAACTCGTGTTTCTAGGTTACTGAATAAGAACAAAATTCCTATTCCTTTGTGTGTTGTAAGCCTTGAGAATGATGACAACGGTAAAGACATATTCAAATTGACTACTCTCTGCTATGCAGTTGTGGCCGTTGAACCAAAGAGGAAACCTAGACAGATTCCACAGTGCACTAGGTGCCAAAGATATGGTCATACGAAAAATTTTTGCAAATTAGACGCTCGTTGTGTCCGTTGCACTGGACAACACCACTACTCTAACTGTACGAAACACAAGACAGAAAGTCCCCAGTGCGTTAACTGTGGGGAAAACCACACGGCCAATTATAGAGGATGCAGTGCGTATCAAGATATAGTAAAAGCCAAGGAGAGAAAGACTAATGGTATTTCACATTCCACAACCTTGTATAGTACTGTAAACAATGTAAGATCCCAGATATAAATTCTACCTCTGAATTTCCGAATATGAACGATAGTGATCATCTTAATCTACGTGGATCAGCATCTTCCGATGGGCAGAAGAAGCCCTACGCAAAAGTTGTCAACAAGACGCTGGATGACTCCCAAGCTACACGTACTACATCTACAGAAGAGGTTGACAATGACTCAATTTCTCAGAGTTTGGAGAAAATTATATTAGACCTCGTTAAGTCATTCATGCCTATTATTAAGAAGATAATTAGTAATGTTATCACTTCTGTTGTTTTAAATGGATCAATCTAACAAATTTTACACGAACAACTTAACATTCCTCAATTGGAACGCTAACGGGATCCGAGAAAAGAGGGGTACTTTCAGCGCGTTCTTGGCAAGACATAATATTGACGTCGCATGTGTTACTGAAACACATCTAGTAAATAATGAACCTTTCAAAATAGGTGGCTATGTTTCATACAGAGAAGATCGACAGAATCCTATAGGCTCCGGTGGGGTTGCAATTTTTGTCAAACGAAACATCGTACATTACCATACATTTTTGCCTCAACTTAACACAATAGAAGCGGTTGGTATTAAACTAAGTCTTCGAAATGGACTTATTTTTTGAATTATTTCCGTGTACAAATCCCCAAACCGCCGTTTACATGCCGAGGACTTAGAAAATCTCTTTCCGGACAACTGTTCAACTGTAATTATGGGTGACCTTAATTGTAAACACCGAATATGGGGCTGTCGAGCCACCAACCCTAATGGTAACCGGCTTTTACAACACATAAATGTTTCCAATGTTATAGTGGCTGCTCCTGATGAACCTACCCACTACCCTTTCCAACAAACATATGAACCAGACATTTTGGACCTCGTTTTGCACAAGAATTTTACGGAGCCTATACTGCAGCAAGTTTTACCTGAACTGGATTCAGATCACTCTCCCGTCGTGATATCATTTTCTACTCATCCTCAGATAAGTTTGGGACCCCCTAAATTGATAAATGGTAAAATTGACTGGGAAGTTTTCTCTTCAGAATTGGACAAAGGTTTGGCAGACGAAGTAAGTTTACAATCCTCGGTTGAAATTGAAAATGCCGTCACACACTTCGTTAATTGCATTCGGGATTCCGTTACAAAATCCATTTCAAAAACGTTCAAAAATAAGGCTTACGAATTCCTTCACCCACCGCTCAGAATAATGCGACTTATAACAGAGAAAAATAGAATACGACGTCGTTGGCAGAGGCTCAGACTACCGTTTCTTAAGAGACAATTAAATGATCGATGAGATGTATGGTCCGTCGGGCGACACTTTTTTGGAGAGACATTGCAGGAGCGCTTTCGGCTTCTAGCCATTCTCAACTGCAACTGAGTTGCAGTTGAGAATGGCTAGAAGCCGAAAGCGCTCCTGCAATGTCTCTCCAAAAAAGTGTCGCCCGACGGACCATACATCTCATCGATTATGTGACTTCGGCGCACGGACCCCATCATCTTTAACAGTTTACAATTAAATGAACTTACGAGAAGAGTAAAACTTGAGTTGGATGACTTTAGAATTGCAAGCTACAAGAATTACGTGTCTCAGATCCACCCTCAAGACTCAAGTATGTGGAAGGCTACAAAACGCCTCCTCCAGTCTCGCCCTCAAATTGCAACTTTAACCCAGGACAATAACGTGTACGAGAGTGATGCTGAGGAATGTAATTTATTTGCTGACTTTTTTGAGTCTGCCTTCAGTCCCAATGACATTGTGCAACATGATTGTGCTAAACTTGTCGAAGAAACTGTAAATGCCAGTTTCTTAACTGCGGAGCTACCGAAGAGATTTGCTTCGAAGACTGAAGTGAAGGAAATCATCAGAAAACTTCCTCAGCGTAAATCACCTGGGCACGACCAAATAACAAACTTAATTTTAAAACACCTTTCTGACAAAGCCCTAAAAAACTTAACTTCTATTATCAATTCATGTTTATCTCAAGGTTATTTTCCTGATACTTGGAAACATGCGGAAGTAATTGTGATACACAAACCCGGTAAACCTCAAAATTCTCCTTCAAGTTATAGACCAATTAGTCTCTTGCCTACAATGTCCAAAGTTTTTGAAAAGGTTATTTTAAAAAGAATTTTGGATCATGCTGACGAGGCGGAAGTGATTCCTCAAAATCAATTTGGATTCCGTTCGAAACATTCTACACTTCATCAGCTCTTGCGTATATCAGGAATGATTGTGCACGGTTTCGAACGGAAACAACATTCAGCCGCTGCATTCTTAGATATAGCGCAGGCGTTTGATACAGTATGGCACAACGGTCTTATCTTTAAAATGCAAAATCATGGGTTTCCTCAATATATCTTGAACATAATTAGATCATTTATAGACAAAAGAACCTTTGCTGTTAAAATTAACTGTGCTACTTCTTCTACTCGATCTATACAAGCAGGTGTGCCTCAGGGCTCGATACTTGGGCCTGTACTTTTTAACATCTACATGTCCGACCTGCCAGATTTACACGAAGCAACTTTAGCCCTCTATGCAGACGACACTGCTGTCATTTGTCAAAATTCTAATGTTGATGAGGCTGTCACATCATTGCAAACTTCAGTTGATTCCTTAGTACATTGGTTCGAGAGGTGGCGATTTAGGCTCAATCCCAATAAGTGCGAAACGAAAATTTTCTCACTCAAGAGATTTACTCCACCTCCTGAAATACACATACATGGAACATTTTTGGCGTGGAACCCGGATGATCGTGCTATAAAGTATCTGGGTGTGTGGTTAGATAAAAAACTTTGTTGGAATTTCCATGTAAATGAAAAACTCACCCAAGCTTATGCTCGTCTAGCCCGCCTTTTCCCTCTTATTAACCGGAAGTCTTCTTTAAAACCTGCTTGTACGATTTTAATATATAAAACTATAATTAGACCTTTAATTATGTATGCGGCACCTGTCTGGGGACTGTCTCTTTCAGCTGCTAAATTGAACAGGATCCAAATTTTCCAGAACAAAATTCTTCGAATTGCCGTTAACGCCCCCTGGTTTGTGCGCAATAACCACCTTCATCAGGAATTAGGTGTTAGCTTGGTGAAAGACTTTATAACTACTTGCAGCAGAAAGTTTGTTGACAATTTGAATCTTGTTCCTGGCGCTGTATACTTCAACGTCGGACATCCAACTGAAAACAGACGTTTGAAACCTAGATTACCACAAGATTTACTTCCTGGTCTGGACTAATTGTTATTTTCAAAATGTTTGGAGTGATGTTTTGTTGTTAATCTTTTATTGACAGTTTTTTCCATTTTATATGTTCCCGGGTGACCCTAACTAGGGCGAGCCCCATATCGTTAATATCCCGTTATGTCAAATTGTTTAGTTATTCATTCTGTGTATAATGCTGACATTGAACCGGAAATAAATATTTGTAAAAAAAAAAATCAATGAATAGTATGGTTAATAGGTATAATGAGGCAGGTATAATGAAATTTTATAAATACGAAAAAGAACAGGAGGAAATATAATACCCCCGTCGCAGCAAACCTGCGTACTCAGCAAATTTCCAATGGAATTTTGGTACATTTTCTATTTCCCCATAAAATCCATGGTGATGAGAGTTTGTCGTCATATGGGTTTTGTTGGTAAATAGACATATAAATTAAAACCTACCTAGTGAATGTACATACAAAATTTTATCAGGTTAGAGTTTGTTTTATTTTTTTCCATAAACCCCATAGGGATGAGTTTGCCGCCATATGGGTTTTCTAAGCAAATTTAAGTTAAAACGCCTCCTAAGGAATGTACATACAAAATTTTATCAAGATATGTCAATAAATAACTTTACTGTACTTTTCCCACGTCGTCTCGATTGACCATCATCTGGCATGAGACCTGTCATGTTCCTATCTCTATAAAATCTTGGCACTTCCAAGTAGTGGGGTTTGGTTACTTTCAAAACGGAAGTCGTGCCAATTGCCAGCCGCTGCCGGCCAGCTGCCATCGGCCAGCTGCCAAATCAGTCGCTGCCGCCATATGCCATGCCATATAGCTTCCGGTGGGGTAGGAGATGTTATTTGAAATTTGAAATTCAACTTGACAATTGGGTTATGGAAAGTATGTCAAGGTCATCCAGAGTAAGTTTTAAAAAACCCTATCCCGCTACCACCGGAGTAATAGTTCGGAGAGTGGAACTAACTCCGGTGATAGCGGGATAGGTATAGAATTAGGTTTGTGAATTTTATTTGTGAAAAACATACAATCAATGTGTGACAGCAGTGTTTAAACAGGTTGAAGTTTTGTTATGAACTACAGAGTTGTAAACACAAACACCGACGACGATGAGAAGGTAAACGCAGAGTCCCCAGATGATGTATTTAAAAAGTTTGAACAAACGTAACATCTCGAGTTGGTTTTCCCGTTCCATTTCCAATCGTTTGATTTCCAATTTCAATTTATCCTCTTCCATCCTTGTTACAAATGGAACTTCATCCATCATATCCATCATGTTTGTGTTTTTTTTTTGAAATTTTGAAAGAAGTGATGTTGATAGTTGAAGAGGCGAGGATGGAATGAGAGTTAAAAGAGGGAAATGTCGGTTAAATAAAGAAGTGGTGGGGGGAAAGAGCGTTGTTACATAGAAGCGGTGGGGGAAAGATGCTGCTCATCATTTGCCTCAGAAGTTGTGTCCGACTGTAGAGGGGTAAGAGGAGTAGTATTTAGTAAACTGTCTTCATCAGAACTTTCAACCTTATTACAAATAGGACAAGCGTAAAGTATTTCCAAATTCATTGTAATAGCGTTAAATTTATCTATAATTTCATTTAAAGCATTAAATATTTCTTGTAAATCATCTTTTGAGTTTATTTCAAAACTAGCATTCATTCGTGCCGATGGAGAAGTGTTCATCGTTAGAGAGTTGGCAATGGAATGAGGATTAGCGCCTAGGGAAGGGGGCTTATATAATGGTGACCTTGAGCAGGCGTCTAGGGAGGGGGGCTTTCTAGGGAGGGGGCTTCTATATAGGGGACCTTGAGCTTATGATTGAATAAAACGTTTAGTTCTTCTTCTTCTTCGTCTTTTAATTCAATTATTTGAACCGAAGTAGTTGTTTCATCCTCTTCACTCGATGAAGAAAACAATTCACCAGGATTTAAATATTGAACTACAATTCTGAACCATCTTATAGGATATTCGTCAATGACAGAAAGTAAGTTTTGAAACAATTCTTCCATCTCCTCCCTGTCAGTTATTATATGTTCAAACTTGATAAATTTTCCTTCCATGTTGTTAGTTAGAGTGTTGGAAGTGGAATGATTTAATATTATATAAAAATTAGAACTAATGGTGGGGGAAATCTCAAGGTCATCCAATTGAAGTTTTAAAAAAGAGTGTAAAACTGAAATTATACATTTGATGGTTCTACAGGATCGGAATACCAATCTGATCTGTATTTACATCTTTTTATCATATGTGTACAAAAATCATCTTGATGAGACTTGGTGCGTTGACAATGAGCAAGATCTAGAGGGTGAAATTTGAAACATCTTTGAGGACAACATGTATGAAAATATCTTGATTTGTAAAATTTGAAAGTTCGCAATTCCGGTGGCGGTAGTTGTTTTGTTTTACATTTGCAATAACAAGATCCGAAGAATTCACATTTAGTACAAGTTAACCCATCCACCATCATTGGTCCTAAATCTGTACACTGTTGTTCACAACAGTAACGAGGTTTGTACTTGTATTTTTGCTCTTCCATGTTGACGCTGCGGAGTCTAGTGAAAGAATAAGATTGTATAGTGATGAATAGCGAGTTTTATGTACTATGAAAAGTGGTAGGGGTAATTTCAAGGTCATCCAAATGGAGTTTTAAAAAATTATACCTTACAAGTGTAAGGATTATTGAAATTTAGGAAGTTTGTTTCTGTTTGTTTTCTTCAGACTTTTTTTCTCTCTCTGCCTTAGCCATAGCAATAAGTTCTTCTGTTGATAGTGGATGTACTTCAGGAAATTTTAAAATTAATTTAGCTTGATATCCTTCTTTAGTTAATACATCTAAATCTTGAGTCATTTGTTCAACAGTGTTATAATCCTTTCCATAGATTTTCCCATCAAGTTCAATCATCATTCTGTATAACATTTTGTAGAATAGATCTTGTTGTGGCGAGAGCTGAGAAGCGAATGATTATTTATCAAACTGTTACATCCTTTTTATGAACTTGATATTGATCACGTGATTCCTTAGTTGTAATTTTATTTATTAAAAGTTATTCAACATTGGTAATACTTCTGGAACTTGACGTTATGTTGACCAGCTGGCGATGAAGAAGTTGTAGGTTGTGTAGAAAAAAATATTTCATCATCGCAATATTTTGTTTTAGTGAACATCCTTGTATTAGTAGCACTAACATCAACAGTTAAGTGATAACCACCGGTAAGTAAAACTCGCATTTCGTTAGTTAAATCTTCAAGTTGTTCAAAAGTAGTTATGGTGTTGGTATCATAAGATGCACACTTAACCTTTAGGGACATGTTGAAGTTTTGTATTTAGTGATAGAGAGTGAGATGTGTACGGTACGAAAGGTAGTCGTAGACTGATGAATTTAACAAGTTGATTTTCACTTTTATTATCACACAAAATTGGGTCAAGGTCATCCCATGGAATTTTTAAAAAAAGCAACATATTGTAATGTACAAACACATTACAATATGTTGCTTTTTTATTTTATTTTTTTTTTTTAGGTTTATATCATATTTATTGAGAAACAAATACAAAGAAATATTTACAATCTTATGTACAAACTAATCAGTAGTAGGTGTTACATGAATTGTAAGTTCAGTAGAATTGTTTCCACTTGGTCCATGTGATACCAAATAGAGTGCGCCGGGTTGAATTATACGAAGATCTTCATTTTGTAGTAGTTGTACGAAGCGCTTTGGTAGGAAGATTTGAAATTTTGCTTCATCACCAATTGTATAAGGTGCCTCGCTTAATGTGCAATTTATAGCATCACCTACTGAAGTTTCCATCTTCTTTATTGTATGAATGATGTAGTGTTTTTCTTCTTTCAGCTCGGAACATTTTTTTGTAGGTAGGATTGTTGATTTTGAATGAGCGTTGAATTGTTCAACTAAATTTTGAAGTAAGTTGTTTGATGCCATCTTAATGTTTTTGCTGATGCTAATCTTCTTGTTAATAAGAATATCCGTTGGAGATGTTGTCTCTTCGGAGGTTCGAGTAATACTCATGCTGTGTCATGGTAGCGCTCTCACTTTTATTATCGAGAATACCCCCACCACTGACACTACCCCCACCACTGATGCTACCCCCACCACTTTGTTGAAGGAAATTATTCAAGCGGTAGGCATTTTTTCAAAGCACACTGTGACCTTCGATGTTTAAAACTTTTTGATGAAATACAAAGTTCATTAAAGTAGCATTGGAAATCTCTATCTATTATTGCATTTATCACTTCATTGCTTGTAAATGATTGTATCCAATTTGCTTTTTCCAATCCTCTTGTGTAGATAGTTTTAAACTCTTTACAATAATGATTCATAATATGCGGCATCATGTTATAATGAATAAAACCTTCATCCCATTTTAAGTTATGAAAATGTTTGTTTAACCATTTGTTTGTAACTTTCGCTTTAGTTGTTAGTTTATTGAATGGAAATGGAGGTTTGAACAAGTAATGATAAATTACAGATGTGTTCATATCCAAAATTACTAATTCTTTAATAATGAAATTTCCATCATTCCCTCGAAAAGCTTGAAATTCAATTATACCTCTTTTAACTTCCATTAACTGTGATGCAGTAGAAAACGAAACCCGTTTGTTCATGATGAAGTCTCATCCACAACTGACTGTTATTACAAACATGACTGTTCTTCTTTTATTTCTTGCGCTTCTTCGTTTATATTAAAATTGGTGTGATAGTTGTTTAATTGTCTCCACATATCCACTTCTTGCGGTATTCGATTAAAAATTGAAGTATCCACAGGACCATATAAAATTGGAATGAATGGTTGTCTGTCCAATGTATCGATTAGATAATCTTTAATTATTGTACTTGAAAATACTAGTTGTTTTAAGTATCTAGTGACAGGACCGGTAGTACAACTTAAAGTGTAAAATTCTTCTTTAGTGAAATGTAATTTTACATCATGTCTAGTTAAATCTTTGAAGCGAACAACTTGTCCCCCACGATGTTTGATTATATCAACTTCAATATTTGATTCTAATAAACTTAATCTTGTTCTTTTTCCAAATGTGTTGTTAGTTAAATAACATTCCAAAAGATGTAAATGTTTCATTAGAGAATCCCAAGAAGTTTCAGTAAAGATAACCATTTTACTTCCTTGATTTAACATAACAATTGGTGAATAATCCAATGATTTTACAATTCCAACAGATATACTTTTTGTCATGCATGAAGAAATAGGGTAGAAAATTCGAAGAAATACTTCTGTTAAAATATTTGTTGTAATGTTAACTTCAACCTTTTTTCTTTTTACTTCTTTTTCATCTTCTCCTTCTTCTTCTTTCTTCTTATGTTTGTTAAACTTGAGGAATTCATCCATTTCTTGTTCAACTTGCTTTTCTATATCAGAACTATTTTCATCCATTAGAGGTGTATTTTCTTCTCCGTTAGTAGAATTCATCTTGCGAACGATGTTTCCGAAACGACGGTTGAAGATAGAATGAAGTTTCTACTAGGTAATTTCCTGCTTTTATATTTTTTGTAAAATTTTTGAAATTTATACAATTACATAATTGTTTATTTTCAACTTGTGTTTTATAAACAAAATTCTAACCTTAAAAATTGAGGAAGATAATTCTAACCTCAATATTTTGCAGTAGTTGTACTAATTATTCTTAAAGTACATTCTTCACTATTCCGGTCAGTGGTGTGTAAGTAACTATTTTATCATGTAGAATTAGACAGTATGCCGAAGTTCCATCCGCTACTGGTTCTTCAAATTCCATTTCAATTTTTATATCCACACTTGATGATTTTACTGATTCATTTTGTTTTGAACAATCGATTACAATTATTGGAGCTTTGGAATAATACTGATCAGGTGATAATAGTGGTGTATTAGTCTTTCCATAATATGATGATTGAAATCTTGCATACATATCATATAAAAATGGAAAAACGTTTTTTGCTAAACATGACATTTAAATTGTCATATGGAAAGAATTGAGAGTTTAAGAAAACTTTACAATTCTTTATTTTACAGTGATCAAATTGACCAGCATTTGCAGTAATAACATCTTTTCGCTTAGTTTGAAAACCGAGTATTATGTACCTTGCACGTTCCAAGTAAGTTGATGTTTTGACGGTCCATGTTTGTCGTTCTGTTTGAGGTAATGTAGGGTATTCATGAAATTCCCAACTTCGGAATGGCATTACAATGTCACGGTCAGATTTTAACTTTCTTAACAATATGATTCTATGTTCATCAGCCAATCTTACATGAGGTACTCTCCAAACAACTTTATCCAATTGTAGTTGCCATTCCAGTTTATCTTCCGTAGTTGCAGGGTCTGCAAGTATTAAGTCCTTATTAGTTGAAGATCTGAGTAATACTAATTCTTGTTTAACATTTATTATAACCCTTTTGTAATCTTCAGCAAATCCTAAAAGCAATCGTAAAGGTACATGAAAATCAAAATGACCGTTGGAAGCAGGTGTTATAGTGTCTTTATCAGGAGCAACCCATCCGGCAGTGACTATTGAATTCTTCTCATGTGGTGTTAATGATGTTAATCCTTTTAATGTAGTTGTTATACCAACCTTTTTTGTTGAATCAACTGTCACCCCTGATATCTCATATCTTATTTCATCAAAAAGATATGCCATTGGGTTATTTATAAAAGGAACTGTTGAAGCAGTTTTTCCATCCAATTTTAATACCCTTCCTTCGATGTACAAATAACTTTCACATGGTAATGTGTAAATATCTTGTTGTTGAATGGGAATTCTTATTTCATCATTATTGTTTAATTTTGATGAAGTGTAAGGGTTGTGTGTGTGATATTCCTTCTCCCATAGTGTTTCGTCGAATGTCGGTCCTTGAGATATATCCAGGATATCCATCGTTGTTAAGTTTCAATCCAATCTTTTGTAGAAAACGAATGTTGTCTGATGTTAACTCTTCCAATGTCGAGGAGCTACTGAGCTCCCGACTCTTCCGTTGTGGTTTAAATGATAATCCCATGTTGATTTTTATGTCGCCGCTCTGATGTGTATTCGTATAGTAATTGTTTCTCCTCTAAAGTCAACACTATGACCGTCTTGATCCAATATGTTCAGTACGATGTCTGAAATGAAACTGGTGTTTAACGGTAGGTATATCAAGTTTTGTGGCTTCTCAACAATTTTAAAACCTGGAGCAACTGTTGGATAAAATGTATGTAAAATATGCTGATTTACTCCTTCTCTATATGATCCATGTATAATATTACATGTTACATCAATACTATTTACTTTTAATATTGTAACAGTTGTATTACCTGAATGAGTAGTTTCAGGAGTTAAGATTTTCTTTTTTGTATCTGTAAATCCAAGTAAACTGCCAATAGAGTTTTTCATTCCGACATCGATATAATATTTTGAAGTTATTTCTGCTTTTAAAGTATTATTGTTTCCTTTAACGGTGATATTTTCTTCTCCGAGTTTTTTCTGTAGTAATTGGTTTATATCATCAATTTCATAAGCTCCAGTAGGAAATGTAATTATTTTCAATTCTGAGTATTTTCCTGCAGCATCCTTAGTTTCATAATAATGTAGTAAATTGTTTTTTCCTTCTGTAACATTAGGAATTGAATTGTAGGTAGTCAAATCAAGTAATGCTGCTTCCCATAATCTTTCCTTGGATAAACGCAATGCTGGGAATAGAGTACTTTTTAATGTGGATGAATTTCCACTCAGTGACACTGTATACGATGACATCTTAAAGGTGACTGACACTTTTCGCTAGAAACTCCAAACATAAATGTCCACATATTTCAGTATTGTTAGGTTGTTCTCTTTTGTAATTGTAAAAAATGTTTTTGGAGTTTTGAAAATAATGTTGAAGTTCTTTAGGCGGTGGTAGATTGCCAAAACTGTCAAAGTAGTAAACGGTTTGTCCGAGCTTTTTATAGCATACCCAATGAGTGCCTGGACCATAGGTGGAATCCAAATTTACTATTCCAGTTTCATTTTTCCATATTTTAGTTGGTAATGCATCTTTCATAAAAACTCCTCGAAAGAATGGTATTTTCAAACATTTTACATAATCATTTAACTGATGATTAGTTAAGGCTTTATTTGGAATTATCAATTGATTTTTTTTATTTAGTACACACGGTACGGTCTTAGGTATAAACCTGCTCCGTTTTTTACCATTGACCAAACAGAAGCCTTTTTTACTTTTGCTTTACGAGTTCTACGACGTCTCTTTCTAATATTTCCACCTTTTTTGGGAGCTCTTCTTTTTGCAGGTCTTCCTCTGCGACGTCGTCTTCCACCACCAAACTTAGCTTTTGTCTTCATGGCTGTTGTTACTGCCCAAGCCGCTGCTTTTTCTGCAATACTTGCGTCACTTGATTTTACTCTTTGCCAAGCTTTTTCTGCTAGAATTTTATCTGCTATTGATCTATTTGTTGAATCTTTAAACTTTGAATATGCTATATCGTGTTGTTTGCAAGCTTGATCTAATTTATTAATTCCAGGATCTCCTCTTGCTAAACGTTTTGCCAACTTAGTTCCAGGTCCACAATATTGATAACCTCCAGGAATATGTAATTCGTATGGTAAAGCGTCTATTGCTCGATTTACAACAGCACCAATAGGTATCCGTCTAAGCAGGGATAACGCAGTTGAAGTTATACCACGTCCTCTCTTGTTGCTGTCTTGATGATGACTGATTGATACGGCCTTCATTATGTAGTATTATATAAACTGGTGTGTTTACTCCACAAGATACATTACATAAATGAATAAGTTATGTATAATTTTTTATATTTAAACACTTAGTTATTCAAATTAATTATATATTGATTTATAATTCTATTTTTAATCCAAGCTTCCCTTTCATCGGGTTGAATTATCACATGACTCGTTGTACTAGCTATATGATTATGGGTATCAATAAGTAAATTGCCCACTATTCTTATTAAACAATCTAAATTTACAGCATCTTTTGGATGTTGAGGATCATGTAATTGCATAATACGTTTATCATTACATGTGTAAGCTGTTGAATCACTTTTTGATGTTTTTATGACTTGTCCAATAGTAGCAGCATCATTTGAATCTTCGCCTGGTAAAATATTAATTATTTTCTTCATCTTTGCATCATATTTGGTCCCAAAGTGTTTATCCCAAGTTATTGTTTGTTTCATTGTAACACAATCATTTGCTTCGTAACCAGGATAAATATCTTTTATTCTTCTATTACGACCATTGTATGTACCTAATGTACCACCAGTAGCAATTAATGTTTGCACCATTAGAGGTACATCTGTATCTTTTATACCAAATCTTCCATTTGTTATTGTTTTACGTCCTGCATCCCATTCATCATTATTTCCTTGCATTAAATTAAACTTTTCATTTCCATGTATAAATTTATCTCCCCGCTTTAACACGGCATCTTCATGTTTTACAAAATTGGATGTTTCCTTTTTTAATTCTTTAGATAATTGTTCTATAGTAACAGCATCTTTTGGTTGAGAACCAAACTTTACATTTGTCAATGTTTTACCATGACAATCGATTTCATTAACATCTTGTAAAATACAGTTGTCCTTGATGTATTTTAGGTTTACAGCATCACCGTCTTCCTTTGGGTATCCAATGTCATTTATAATAAATTTATAAAAAGAATATCCATGTTCAGTTTTTTCTGGTATTATAGAATGTAAATATTCTTTATTAACTGAATCTTTATCATTTTTGGGATTTCCCACGTTGGTTATTCTATAATTTCCAGCATCATATGTTTGTCCATCTTTTAAGTTGTTACCCCATTGCAATTTTAAAGTATTTGAAAGTTCAGATGATAAGTACTCTTTAGTAATTGCATCAGAACCTTCAGTTGGTTTACCAACATTAATTAATCTATGTGATTCAACATCATAAGTATTCTTATGTAATTTCAATGATGTTGAAGTAGCTTCTTTTACTGTCTTTAAATTTGCTCCATCAGTATCTTCTTCTGGATCTTTAACTAATTTTAAACGTTTATTACTTATGTTATAGTCACCTTCAGGTGTTTGCGGTAATCCGCTTCTTTTTCTGTCTTCTCCAACTTGCACTCCTAATGCGGAGTAGCGTCCGAACTTGTCGACGCTCATGTTAGAACTGATACATCTTATACTTGTAACTTCTTTATATTTGCGGACAATTATACAATTATACCACGATTTTTAAGTTCATCAACTAGAGCCACCCATTCATTATTTAAACCAGTATGACCGGCTTCCATAGCTTCATGCAATAGTCTCATTCTGTCAACTAATTTATTGATGTCGTTGTAATAGATAACATTTGTATTGTATAGATTTTTCATTAATCCTTTACCAGATGTTGAAGTATCTCCTTTACTCTTTTTACCATGTTGTTCAAGAAGTGATAAATCCATAAGTGATAAAGATTTTCTTTTTAAAGGTTGTCTCACAGCCGGTGTGGTACGTAATGTTGGTAATTTTCGTGGAGGAAACAATTTTTTTATAACAATACTATATTTTGTTGCACGTGAACGATTAATCATTCCATCCTTTGAGTAGTTTCTTTTATGAGCGTTAGTATTTTGTAAAATTTCTTTAAAAGTATTTAAATCTTTTGCTGAATATTTTATTGGTATATTTTTAAAAATTAATTCATATAATCCTTTTGTTCCTTTATATCTATGGTCACCAATAATGATATAATCGTCTTGAGTTACTTCAAGCTTAGAGTTACCAATTTTCAATTCATTTCCATCAATTCTTGCTCCATATACATGTGATTTACTTAAATTTGGATTTGATTTCATGTCATATAGCATTTTCATTATATATTTTCGTCCAAGAGGTCCATGTTGTAATATATCACTACTCAATTGAGTTAAATTTGGAATAGATTGTTCTGCTTCAGGTATTGGCTGTTCTTCCTTTTCAACAATTGATTCTTCTTCATTTTTTGTTTCTTCTTGTTCACTAGCACTTGTATATGAATCATCATCATCATCTTCTTTTTTTAATGCTTGTACTTCTTGTTTAGAAACTGGTAGTAAAACATCTCCTTCATAACGAGGTTTACCAATAGTTTCTGATATCTGTTTTAAAGGTTCCGTGATAGGTTTAAATGTATTCTCTAAAAATTCTTCTCTTTCACTTAAACCCATCCTTAATGCACGATTCTTTATCCTAATAGAATCACTGAGTGATTTTATTTCTTTTAATAGTTTTTCTTGATTCACCATGTTTACACTGTGAAGTTCAAAGTGTTACTAGATGTAGCATAGGTAGTTCAACGTATTAATACAAATTTATCCAATCCTATACGATATCTACCATTTTTAATATCTTCTTCTTTCATAATAACGAGAAATCCATATTTTTCATTCCATGCTTTACCATACATTTCTTTAAATTTATCAAATGGCATATCCGCATTAACATGATCATTATATATATGCTTTAAATTTGTCTCATCTTGCTTAAAGATGATCAACATATTTGCATTGTCTCTTATAAGTTGTTTTGGAATTTTACTGTATGTTTGACCAATATAAATGCTATCAATATTATTATGTCTTCCCATAGCAAAATAATTTCTTATAGTATCATGATTTTCACAAGAAACATCGTCAAATATAAAAATGGAAAATGGTTTTGCTTCACCTGGTTGCATTATTGTTTCACTAGCATTAAACTTGTAAAAATTCACTTCAGGTACACTTGCAAGTATTTTATCTAATAATTGATATTTTGGTTGTTGCAATGATTTTGAAAAAATATATATATTGTTAAAGCGTAAACCTTTAGGATTAGTTATAAGGTTAAAGACAACATTAGTTTTTCCACAATTTGAAGGACCAGTTATTAAACATCTTATAGTATTTGGTAGTAATTCACCATGTTTACCATGATTTAACTTATTATTGTCAACTGTCAATTCATCAATATTATTAATATTAAATCGATCTTTTTGTTGTACAATCTCCATCTTGTTTAAAGGTTAAACACATAATGAGCTATTTAATAACTATACCAAGTCTTTTGAAGGAATCCAAGAGTCTTCACTTTTATCAAATCCTAACCACCTAACTTTAACCATATCCTTTTTCCTTTGTAAAACCTTTTCAACAAGATATACATCACCAACTGTTGATTTTAACAACTCATGTCCATAGAATCCACCTTGAAGTAATTCACCCTTATTATCCTTTAAAATGTAAGTTTCAGGTATAGTTGGTTGCACTTTATAAATTGTAAATACTTCATTAGTCCAATTTGGCAGATATCTTTTACTAAATACACCTTTGTATTTGCTTATACGAACTTTATCATTAACCTTAAACTTTTTTGGTTGTAACTTTTCTATTTTTGGTGTTGTATTATTTTTGATGCGTTGTAATACAATTTTAGCATTAGCACTGTTTACTTGGATAGGTTTCATTCCAATGGTGCGATGATATTTGTTGTTATACTCTTTTATAAGTTGTGGTAATATGTCATACCACACATATGATCCTCGTTTTGAAAATTGTTTATACATAGCTCCTTTTAATGTTCTATTAAATCTTTCAATTATTGAAGCTTTAACTTCAGAATTTGTAGAATAATGATTTATTTTATATTTTTTCATCAAAGCTCCAAAATCTTTATTAAAATATTCTTTTCCATCATCCGTTTGTAAATGTTTAATTTTAAATTTATTTCTTTGTATTGTTGTCTCCATAGCTTTGGTAACACTTTTACCAGTCTTGTCCTTCAAGGGTAAAGCATCAGCTATTTTAGTAAAACAGTCTATAATTGTTAAAATATATTTAAATCCTTTGTTTAATTTACTGTGTGGTATCATTTCAATAAGATCAGCTTGGTAAAGATCATTCATTCCTTTAATGATTGTACTTCTTCTTGGAAATTTTCTTCTTGCTGGTTTATGTAGTTCATTTACAATCTTATCCTTTACACTTTCCATCTTAAAGTGTTGCTTGCACACTGTTTGTAGAAATACTGATCCATACAATGGTTTATTCTCTTATATATAGTTGAAATATAGGTCAAGGTCATTTAATATTAGTGTAAAAAAGAGGGAACATGGCATTGGGCTTGCCATGTCCCCTCTTTTTTACGGAAAGGAAAAAGGAAGAAGGTAAAGGACGAAGAATAGGTTTACTGGTCGATAGGGTTTAAGGAATAGTGGCCAAATGGTAGAGTATTAATTTTATCTTCTAAAATATGTCGCTTGTCGTCTTTGTAGCTTAATGCCCACTTTGTTTGTTTGACACTAAAAAGTTGGTGGTTATAACTTCTAATAGTGTTAAATGTTGCAGTTGTTTCAACATTTTCAAACAAACATCTTTTATAATGTTGAAACTGTACGTTCTTCTTTAGGAAAGATGTCTTTATTCCTTTAGCTTTTTTTGTGACTTGATATTCATTCGTTTCATTTATGTACAGTTGAAATGAATAGAGTTTAGACATTAATGCTACAATTTCCATCATCGGCACACCATTTGTTTCATCTTTAAATTTTCCCAATACTTTTTTGTTTTTGTCATAGTCGTAATTTGGATGGTCCTTAGGATAATCGGAAAAATCAAAATCATCTTTATATACAAAGGTCCGTAAATCCTCATACATGTCATTTGTTTTAATCCAGTAAATAAGTGCATCCGTATCCATATATACAATACCAATGTTATCTCTTCCATAATAATTAACCATCTTCTTATAATGAAACTCGTACATGTGTGTTTTAGAAATATCCAATATTGACATTCCAAGATATAAAGGACGATCCAATAGAACTGATTTTTTGTTCATAGAAATGACGACAAGATTTTCATTTATAATTACGGATGAACCAAAGTTTGGTTGTTGCACTAGTTTCTGTAATTTTACTGGATCAGTTACTAATTTGATATTCTTATGTTTCCTTTTGTTTTCTAAAGTCTTGCCAAATATTGCATTGTTCATCAGTTTGAAGAAATCTTTTTGAAAACTTGATGTAGCAGCAGCTCTTCTTCTTGTGTTGTTGTCGATGTACGGTTTCAGCCAACAAGATTGAGAGAATTGTAGTATTCGATTAATTTTTGTAATTTTTAATCCCAAGTCTAAAGCCTGTTGTATCATCCAATAATGTCCAACATACCTAGACTTATTGTTTAAAGTCATTAATAATTTTGGCCATCTTCCAGTAGGGGAAATTTCAGTCTTTGGAAGAAGTGGTAAATCGTAATGATGATCATGAAGATGTTCAGGATATTCAAAATCGACGTCAAAAATGTAACCAGTTTCACCATGCTTTGGTATATCCATTATGTTTCCAATTGATTCTGGATCTATCCATTTAAAATTATCATATGGAAGGGGATTTGACATTGCCCATCCGTATAAGTTATTTGCATCGAAATAACCTAGAAATGTTGTTGGTTTTGATGCATCATAATCGGGCAGATACTTATTATTAGCCTTAACATGTCTGGTTACACTTTGTGTCAATCCCCCTCGAACTCCTGATTCTAACATTAAAACCATATCTATATCAGTAAGAAGTTGTAATTTACAATTTGTTTCTTTCAACATGGCTTGCCATGCTAGTCCAGGTGAAGTGTATGAATGAAGAGGGTCCAATCCATATGCTGCAAAACATGTATTTCTAAATTCTTCCATTATATCACATAATAAAGTTACATCTAATTTAACATAAAAATCTGAATATTCTCCCAATGTTTTAAATCCTAATTCATTCCATACTTTACATGCATGATCATAATCCTCTTGAGATATGTCCATGTCGTATAGTTTACTTTTAAATTCTTCTTTTTGCGGAAGTGATGTTTCATTAAACTTTTCTAAACTGTCTATATAATCATATGGGAAAACACCTTTCCGAAGTACGAGATCCAGTTTGTCGTTACTTACAATCTTTTTTGTTTCAATAAAATCTTGTTTCCTTAAATTTTCAGAAAGTTTAGACAAACTCGACGGCATAAATCGGTAGGAGTCTAAAAATCTTAATTTGACATTTCCAACTGTTTTAGAGAAACTTATAAATTTTTCTGAAGTTTCAGCCAATACATCTATCGAACCATCGTCTCTTCCTAATTCAGGTATTATAAAATGAGCATCATACCCACTGAGGTTATGGAGAACCACAGGAATAAATAGTGGTAAACGATAGCTCAAATTACATTTATTACAAGCAGCACCCCTGTAATAACCTGTAAGGTGGTCATGATCTTTAACTTTATAATTGTCAATGGTAAATTCATTTTTACATAAGAAACAATGAGTTGCATTTTCATGTTGAATTTCCTCTTCTTCCTCCATCGGTTTCATTGGTATGATATTTGTATATAATCTTTGTACATTTTCAGCTATTAAATATAAATGGTCAAGAAATATTGTTTCCACATTTTCACCACGATATACTAGAGGTTCTGAAGTTAATCCATATTGGTTTAAATGTTCTTCTGATAATGTTGATTTAACCATTAAACAAAAACTATTTGGTTTATGCATTTGATATTTGACACTTTTTCTAGCTTCACAATTTTCATCTTCTATAGGAATTAGTGTTGATTCAAAATCAGCATATACAACTATAGGGATACGATATTGATGATGAACTTTTTGAAATGTAATAAATGCTCTGCTTTCTGAAGGTAAAATAATTTTTGCTTCATAATTATTGTTACATAATCTTTTGTGCTCTTGTAACCATTCCATTCCTTGTCTTCCTTCTCGTTGGAAATTAAAACATCTTTTGCAGATCAGCTTTTTGTTTCGATTTTTTGAAAGTTGTTTATTAACAAGAGAGTCAAATTTCTTTATATACACATAATGAGATACATCTCCTTGTGTTAGTAGTAGTAAATCTGTATGATCTGCTAGTTCTTCTTTAGCAATACGTAAAGGATAAACTTTATTTGAACTATCTAATCCAAAAACATTAATAGATGTGCCGGGATTTTTCTTCTCAAATTTTGATATATCTTTTAGTGATACAGGATAACTAATTCCTTGAAAGTTATATCTATATCTTTGATTTTCATAGTGCTGGTTTGGTTCATTACAATGATTTGGTACAAATTTACATGTCATCGCATATCTAAAACATTCGTTATCTTGATTTTTCACATTAACACATGATCTTGTATCTTCAATTATTTTTGGTAAACGAATATAACTAGATCCCGTTAGTCCATATCCATGTTTATGAACTCTTATATTTAATCCTTCAATACTTATAAGACTCCACCCTGATCCTCGTCCTTCATGTTCCTGAATTTTAGTTAATATTTCTTCTATACATTTTTCAACTATTGAATCAATGTCTGAACTTCCTATGATAGTTTGATTTTTAGTTATAAATCCTCTTGGTGATAATTCTTCTTGTACATTTATAAACATAGCTTCTAGTAGTAATCCAAATTTGAGAAAATTCAATCTTTTTAATTCTTCTTTTAAAGTTCTACTGATGATTGGTTTTGCTTCTCTAATAAATTCTTCTAAGTTTAAATCTTCATTTTGAATCTTATGATGCATTACTACCTTTCCAGGTAAAGCTGATACTTGTAAATTTGGTAAAGTTGTTGTAGGTCTTGCTGTTATTTCATTTTGTTCTTCTTGTTCTTCTTGTTCTTCTATGTTGTTGTGAATTAGTTCCTTATGTATTTCTAACAGAATATCATCATTAAACGATTCCAAACATTTATCGCAATGATACATGTTTGGTGGTGTTCACTCTTCAAAATTTCGCCAATAAATGAAATGAGCTCTCCCTTTCCTTCTTTTATAATAGTTCCCCCACTACTATTTCATCTTCTTCTTCTTCACTTTCAGAAGAAAACAAACGTCTTGGACAAAATATTAATCTTCTACTAACAGATTCTTCATTAATATTCTCTATATGAATTGGAGTTTCAATATGTATTTCTTCATATTCAAATGATGACGAAGACTCTGATATTACTACATCCATATCCAAATTTTCATTCTCCACATCATTGGCATTTTCTTCTTCTGATGTTGTTACATCCACATCCATATCATTTATAGTTTCTACTTCTGAAGTTTCGCTATTATTTTCATCTTCTTCCATATTTAAATCCTCTAATTGAATTTTATACAATATTTCAATCATAGATTTCCTTGGATAATCGGTGTTGTCTACAGGAGCCATTTCCAGTAAATGAGGAATAACTGTTTTTGATCCGGCTTATATGATATTTTGCTAAGTATGTCAAGGTCATTTTTGATTAAGCGAGAACTGGGAATAGATCACTAAGCAGCATGATGATTCATTACTACAAAGTGATCTATTCCCCATTCTCTAAGAAGTGTCCAATCAATAACCAAAGTCCAAATTCATTTTTTTGTTTAATTTAAGTCTTTTACATCTTCTTCTTTTATTACACAATTTATAGGTTCATTGTTCGATGTTTCAATATGTTGTTTTATCTTGTGCTCCAGCTCTTCTATTCTTGCTTCCTTTATCATTAATTCCGATTGTAAGTAACTGATGTAATCAGCCGCCATGTCTACCGTTCTTGATCTTATTTCTCCTAACTTAACACCAGGAATCAATCTCTGTAGTTTGTAAAATCTCAACCTTATTCTTGACTCTCTTACTTTAGCCATTTCTCGAAATCTTTGTTTTCTATCTTCTCCTTTGCTTGTGGTCAAGTCCATACTTCTGACAAGTTTATTTTCAGAGTGATTCCTCTACAGTAGGCTTCTCCTTTATACACTTTCCCCCACCATTTTCAATTTCCCCCACCCTACTAATGTAGGTCAAGGTCATCCAATATAACGCGAGAACGAGGAATAGAGCACTAAGTGGCATGTTAGTCCATTACCACAAAGTGATCTATTCCTCGCTCTCTATTCTACATCTACTTTTTTTTCATTTTACTATTTTATTATTTTTTTTTGTTTTTCTTGGGGGGAATGAGTGTTTACTTCTTACAATGTTCATTCTTCTTCTCCAACTTTTCAATTTTTTCTAACAATTCCAACAAATATGCATTGGTTGCTTGCAAAGTTTGTATTCTAGTACATCCCACTTTAATAGAGGGAACTGTTAACTGTAATTTTGTAAATTCTATCCTTTCTTTCTTGCACCTTTCTCTCATGTATGTGTTTTTCCTGATTCTTCCTGATTGAGCTGATATTAACTTATTACAATCCAAATGGGGTTTTGATACTTTAAATACTGATGTACAAAAATTAGTTGATGTTGTCGGCTGTTGATTTTCATAGAAATTTTGTGTTGAAGTAATAGTTTGCTGATTTCCATAACAATTTATACTTGAAGTGGCCGGTTGCTGATTTTCATACCAAATTGAACTTGAAGTACTAGGCAGCTGATTTTCATACCAATTTGAATTTGAAGTGCTAGGCTGATGATTTTCATAACAATTTGAACTTAAAGTATTTGGTTGATAATTTTGATGCCAATCCACAGATGCCAATACAGGTGTTGTGGAAGGATGCTCCATCGTTGTATAGAGTGAATTCTGTTCTACAATTTTGCTGGTTTTATCTCATTTCCCCCACCAATAACTTCTACATTTCCCCCACCACAATAATTTAAATTAGATACCAAACTTCTAGGGTCACATCCAAATCTTCTTCTTTTAAATATTTTATAAATGCAGAGCTTTCTGATGTTACATTAGGTGTGTTTAAATATGCCATTATTTTGTCATGACTTTCTTCATTGTGAATATAGCAATGTACATTTAGCAACTTTTGATTTTCTTCTTTAGACTTGACAAATCCTGCAACAGAGCTCCAATCTTCATATTTAATTTTAAAATGGCAAATTTCGAACTGCATGTTGTTTCAACAAATGCTGCAACAATATTAAAAGTCTCTTCAAACAGCCTACATTTATACAAGTTCTCCCACCACTTTATAATCCCCACTCTTTTTCTTCCCCACCTTCTTCATATGTAGAAGGGATATCATGATTTTAATGCACTATACTTAATAAATTCAAACAAGTTTTGTGCACAAATGTTACATTTTTTCTTGACTGTTTCAAATTTCATCACTTGGCCTTTTACAAGGTGAACTAATTTACCTCCATCATCTTCAAATTGTTCAAAGTCTAAAACAGATGCTTTTCCACAATCATGACACATTTTTGTTCCATCTTCAAAAATAAAAGCAAGATAAATACCAAATCCACTATTGTCCTTCTTAAATTTCATGACCATTTCACGAATTGGTTGAGGTATTTCACATTTATTTGATGTTATTATATAACGGTAAAGAAACCCATTATTGATAATTTGTTGTAAACACAAAACTAACAAGCTGTCCATAGTGTTAGACTTGTACTGAAAGTTATATCCATAACTATCTCTTTATATGCTCTTACCCCCACCACTTTTATGTAGGTCAAGGTCATCGGATATTAAGCGAGAACTGGGAATAGATCACTAAGCGGCATGTTATTACATTACCACAAAGTGATCTATTCCCTATTCTCTAAAAGGGGTGCTGATAATTTAGATTCCTAAAATTTCTTTTCCTTCTTCTTCACCTTCTTGAACAGTTGTATTACCAGACATGTGTGATATTAATTTCTTCAATTCTCGATTTTCCATTTCTAATCTTTTCAATTTTAGATCTCTTGCTTCAACTTGTACTTTCAAAAATTTGATATAACTTCCAGCCCAGTGGAGAGTTTTCAATCTTGGTGCTCCAAGTTCAATTCCTGGTATTTGAAATTGTAGTCTATTAAATTCCATCTTCATATCTTCTCGGTCTTGTCTTTCTTTTTCTAGTCGTTTTAATCTTTGTTTTTCCCTGAAGGAAGAAGTCGGATCACAAGGTACATGATGAAACATTTTGATCAACAATTTCTCGAAGAGTAAGCTTCTACACAGATAGTCAACACATTTATCCACATTCCCCCACCAAATTTAAGTCAGTAGTGGGGAGATGCCAATGGTGGGGAGACGTCAGTGGTGGGGAGAGTTATACTAATGTAATGGTTATTTCTACAGTTACACTCGCTCCATTCTCGAAAAGATATTTGTAATATGGTTCGGGATACTGTTCTCTTTCAGATCCCGCATGTTCTTGAATAAAGTTGAAAGCCAATTTTTTTGAATAATCATTGTGAAATACTTCCCTGACACAAACAAGAATTTTTTCTTCCAAAAATTTGACTTGAACCAATGGTATTTTGCTTACATCGTCCTTGTCCATGATAGGTAGCTTGTAGGTAAAAGTATTAGGTGGTAGTTTTTGTGGTTTATCCAGTAGAGAACAAAATTTCTTGTACAATTTCTCCTCAATGTCTGGAAAACGATGTATATCAAACAGATTGTAGTATGAAGGATCAAAAGGTATTTTACGAAACATCTTCGGTCACTAGTCTCTTTAAGACTGATCTCCTGCACAAATATTTAACACATTTATAAACATTCCCCCACCAACTTTTAACTTGTGGTGGGGATATTTTCCCTCCACTACTTCTTCAAAATAGTGGGGGTACCTTAGTCCAATTCAGATTCAGATTCAGAAGACAGTAAAGGTGATATGGGTGATTCCAATGATGAATCCAATATAAATATTTCAATAGCTTCCTTAATTATATCTTCATCACTATCATTTATCATTTCTTCAAATAGTTCTTGTTCAATCTGTACCATTTCTTCCTCTTCCATCATAGAATCATTATCAGTTTCGTCATAAGTTTCCTCTATGTTTTCTTCCTGTATTTCATTTGTGCTTTCAAAAACATCTTTAACTTGAGAATAATTAATAAATGGAGTATCTCTAGACAACATGTTTCTTTACTACTTCTTTTACTTCAAATAACAAACTATGTATCGCTTACTTAGTCTTATATATACTCCTACCCCCACTATTTTTGCAAAACAAAGGAATAGGAAGGGGGTTAGTATCTATTCTTCTCTATCTAGGTTATATTTCATTGCTGTCACATCTACTATAATTTTCTGCTCTTCAATTTTATTGCGAATAAATATTGTCCAAGGAAATAGTTCATTAATATTGTTAATTGTTACTTTTATACTATACAAAATTTCAAAATGTTCTACTAATGAAACAAAAACAATAACTCCTAGCTCATTGTTTCCCATAATTTTTTCTTCAATTTTTATCCGTAAGTTTGTTATTAAACTCCATATATTAATATCATTGGCTATAAAACCATCAAGTCTGGTAAGCATCTTGATGCTACAAGGTGTGGGTACAGACTAGAAACTTGGAGGTTCATAGCCTGCCTTTTCATCAATTTTAAAAATGGGGAAGGGGAAGGAATAAGGATTGGGAAGGGATAGGGTATAGGGTGGGGGGAAAAGTAATTTTGTTATTACACTACTTGTGCAAGAAAATAGCCACCAGTGTCCACACCTTGTTCATAGCACTCCATCATAGATTGTGCCCACTGCAACATGCGGTCTCTGTCATTTGGTGTGACAAGGAAAGAATGACTATCACCATACAATATAAAAGAGTCAATTCGTATATAACATCCTAAATTTAACCATTTATTAGCTTCAACCAAAAAGTTTTCTATTGTATCAAATGGAAATTGTGGATCAATTGCTATAACTTTACGTTCTTCACTAAGTTCAACACTATAATCATCATCTTCTTCACTCTCACTCTCACTATCATTATTTAAAATGTCTTCAGGTTGTACAAAAACATCGGAAATTTCGGAAGAATTAAAATGGTAATTCACATTAGGAGGCATTTTTTCAAATAAATAATATTTTAAAAGGTGGAGAAAAAAATACAAGAGATGTACTTCACGGCACAAAGTGCGAGTACAGACTAGAAACCTGAGGGTTCATAGCCCCACTTTTATAAATTTTAAATATAGGGAGGGGGAAGGAATAAGGATTGGGAAAGGATAGGGTGGAGGTTGGGGAAAGGTAATGTGGTTATTAAACCACTCTTGCAACAAAGTACCCAACACCAATGTTCAGTTCGTATGATCTCATCACATCGTCCTGCCAAGTAAGAATTTGTTCTCGATCATTTGGAGTTAGAAGGAAAAAGTTACTGTTATTGTAGACAATAGGTGAACCAATTATAATGTTGAATCCTAAATTTAGCCATCTATGTGCTTGAAAAATAAATCTTTCAACTACATCAAAAGGAAATTGTGTTTCTATAAAATATACTTTGAATTGTTCATTAATTTCAATTTCATCTTCACTGTCATCTTCACTTTCATCTTCACTGCTATTATCCATGTCTTCTATTACATCTTCTTCATGTTCTTCGAAAGCATTTTCTTCATGATGTTGGAAACCATCTTCAGGTGGTTGAAAAACATCTGCATTTTCTGAAGGATTAAAATTTTCATTAAAGTAAGGAAGCATTTTAAAAATAAAGATATTAAGACTGGCAGAAACAAAGCAACAAGAGCGGCGAAGCAACAAGAGTGGTGGAAGAAACCAGAATGAAACACTAGCCATAGCCGGCGCGTCTTTTATAACGGTATGCAAATGAGAGGGGTTAGCAGCCGGCCATGACCGGTCATTGGCCCAGGAGGTGGGGGAAGGAGTGGGGGAAGGAGTAGGGAAAGGAGAGGGGGGGGGGGCTCCATTTTTTCGGGGGGGGGGGGCTCCATTTTTTCGGGGGGGGGGGGGTCATTGACCTTTCAGATCCGGTCATTGACCCTAAGGAGTGGGGACGGACACAGAACCCTCCTTTGCCTACTACTACATAGATCAAACTAGCCATGTAGCAGAACTTATTTCTGCTAAGTCGCATGTAAGCTAAATAGCTTACATCCCTAAATTCAAGTCTTAGGTGGCCCTGAAAAGGGCCGTTTCGCTGGGTTTGGTGAACTGCTATGGAGCTTAAGGCAGTTCAATGTTGTTTTCCAAATTAATTTCAGCAGGATCGGCTTGTGTAAACTTGTACAAATTAATTGCACAAATATCACATTTTTCTTCTTCTGGGATGATAAACTTGTATGACAAGTAACATTTGTATTCATAAATTCCACCATCTATTGTAAAATCCAATAATCCATTTCCTATTGCAGCCGAACCACATTCTGGACACATATTTGTTCCATCCATAAATTTATACTGAAGATAATGAAAAACTCCAAAATTTTCCCTATAAAAAGAATACACTTCTTGACGTAGTGTTAGTGGAAGGTTTCCATCTTCAAATGCAAGTTCCGCAAACACTATATTTGAAACTATCTGTCGCAAACATAATTCTAATAGAGTAGGCATGTTGCAGCAGTGGTCTCACGGATTGGAATGAAGACTCTGGAGTAGCTAGTATAACGGTTAGATGTAGGTAGACAACCGGTCATGACCGGCCATTCACCCAGAGGAGTGGTAGGGGAAAGAATGGTGGGGGAAGGAGTGGTGGGGGGGGGGCTCCATTTTTTCGGGGGGGGGGCTCCATTTTTTCGGGGGGGGGGGGGGTCATTGACCTTTCAGGTCCGGTCATTGACCCGAAGGAATGCAGACAAACACAGAACCATCCTTTACTCACTACTCACATGAAAGTAGGTCACGAGACTTAGAGTGTTAAAAAATAAAAATTCTGCGGTGGCGGCATAGTAGTTGATGGTGGTGGCGGCATAGTAGTTGATGGTGGTACGGAGTCCTTTGAAGGCGAAGGCGAAGGCGGTGAAAAAATACTACGAAGTCTAGAAGTATTAGTTGGCGGAAGAATAGCTCTAGAAGTTGAAGGTTCAGATGCAAGTCGGTTCTTATAGCAATCAGGAAGGTTTTTGAGGCGAAGAGTTTTCTTAGGTGCAGGAACAGCTGTAGTAGAAATAGAAGTCGAAGTAGAAGTAGTAGTCGGTACAGAAGACATGGTTATAACTCTAAGTTCGCAGCGTAACGTCTGGAATCAGAATGAAACACTGGCCGCGGCTGGCTCGGCTTTTATAACGGTATGCAAATGAGAGGGGTTAGCAGCCGGTCATAACCGGTCATTGGCCCGGGAGGTGGGGGAAGGAGGTGGGGGAAGGAGTGAGGGAAGGGGGGGGGGGCTCCATTTTTTCGGGGGGGGGGCTCCATTTTTTCGGGGGGGGGGGCGCTCCATTTTTTCGGGGGGGGGGGGGGTCATTGACCTTTCCGAAAGTGGGTCAAGGTCATTCAAGATTTATAATGATCCAAGGTGATGGAAACAGTAATACTGTTCCCACCACCCTGTTTGCCTAGCGGTTCCCACTCCCAACCCACTAGTTACGTTCTGCAAGGGAGGTCCCTGGGCCGTCCGCATCAAAGCGTAACTTCCCGTCCGCATCAAAGCGTAACCATTAATTTCAGGGAAACTGGAACAGTTAATGCAGAAACGCAACTCTAACCCCACCCAAACTAATCCCACCCATCATATTCCTAAAAAAAATGCAAAAAAAAGTCCGACTTGCGGATGTCCCACCCATTTTAAATGAAGTTCAACTGAACTTCTGAATTTACAGTTAATCTACCCCCTAACATCTAGCTGTAAGGCAAAACAAATGCACAAAACAAACATAAATTATTAGTACCAACACATCATTATTAAAAACCAAATAATTCAACACAACCAAATACCATCATTATTCTTAAAATTAATACACCTTAATGCTAAATACCATCATTATTCTTAAAAATTAATACACCTTAATGCTAAACCCAACTTATAACTAACATCGCAATGCGCAAATTATTTCTTAAATTAAATACACCTTAAAACTAAACACACACACACACATACCACATTGCATTAAAAAACGCAACATAGTAGAAGAAGTTCAAATATATATAGGCCTACTATATATTTGAAACCTCTTGCTGAGTCGCCAACAACCTTTCGCTATGAAAGTTTGTTGGCGACTGAAGCAAAGATATAGCTCCTATCGCTCCTCGGGTTTTCAAGGAGTGGGGGAAGTTGTTTCACTCCAGTACAGTGTTCAATCCAGTCCAATTCGCAGCAGTGTAAAAGGAAGGCGAAGGAGTGGGGAGCAGCATATGCACAGCAACGCAAAACCAAGGTTTGAGGTTAGAATTATCCATGTGCAGTAGCGCTAAAGTGAGTAATACAGGACTAGGCGCATGCGCAATAGCATAGTCACTATTCCGATCCGGAGAACTCGTTGCATGCGCAGCAGGTTTAAGGTTAGAATTATCCATGGCAGCCGCCATATTTAGTCTGGTTTCACCACATAAAGTCAACAACCGGTGGTGACCGGCCATTGACCTGGAGGAGTGGGGGAAGGAGTGGGGGAAAGAGTAGGGGAAGGGGGGGGGGGCTCCATTTTTTCGGGGGGGGGGTCATTGACCTTTCCGGTCGGTCATTGACCCCAAGGAGTAGGGATAGACACAGAACCCTACTTCTCTTACTACTCAAGTGAAAGTCGGTCAACCAGTCATTTGCTTGCCATCTGCCGCCATCTGGCTGGAGTTATTGCCTCTATAAAGGTGGGTAGTTTATCTCGCTACAAACATTCATTGCCTCGCATCCGCTCGGTCATCATCTCTCGTTAGTTTTATGTTATGACTACTTCACTTACTAGGTTTGAGGTTAGAATTATCCATGAAATAGCCTTTGTAAATTCTAACCTATAAAATTACTACTCTGGCTTTCTCTTTCAATTTCTTTTGCACTTCATTTTATATCTCAGTCTTCTTTTAACTTCTGAACTTAACACATCGATTATAATGACTGCACAATGTTTAAAATTAAAGCTTTTGCGAACACAACACATATTACGAAGTACTTCTAAACCTTCAATTTCAAAGTGTAAAACTAATTTAAATAGAGTTAGGAAGAAGTACAGTTTTAACCCATTATACTGTTCAACAACTTCTCAGGTTAATGTTGATGATAGTGTTATTTACGACATTTTACGTTCTATGTTACACTTAAATAACTTAGAACTTGTTACACCTATCGACTGTGTTCAACAAGTTTTTTTATTTTACCCCCACCATTCCCTATATAAGGGCCCCGACAATAATTCCTACTTCATTATCTTCTATGCTCTTCAGCTAACAACATCTCCACTCTAATTCACACTACAATAATAATGGAAACCAACCAAGAAAATGTTCAAGTTCATGAAGTATCATCAACAACTCATCCAAGGGAAAATCCTTCTAGAAATTCAACTTCAACAACTCCTCAGAACCCTGTACAAGTTCCAGATGTATCTTCTACAACAATAAATGATGTTGAAGCTATTCTTCAATCCCTTGTCGGTTTCGACTGACCTGTATGATGATCACCGATAAACTGAACTCTTAGAGTTCAGTCTTTTTTAAAACCCCCTCCATATGACCTTGAAGCAATTATCCCCTCTCCTTTATACACTAACTCCTACTTCAAAAATTAACACCATCTCCTCACCCCTTCTCCACCCCTTCATTTGATTTAGCCTCTCCCCACCTAAAGCTATATGGCATGGCATATGGCGGCAGCGACTGATTTGGCAGCTGGCCGATGGCAGCTGGCCGGCAGCGGCTGGCAATTGGCACGACTTCCGTTTTGAAAGTAACCAAACCCCACTACTCTTCCAGTCTCCGAAGTTTGTCCAATGTAGGTTAGGGCAGCAGAAATGATTATGATTAGGTTAGGCTAGGTTGGGTAATTAGGTTATTAGGTCAGGTAATTAGGTAGCTGGTAAAAACTTTGTTCCAAAAGAAATATTTTAAGTTCTTTCTTAAATTTTTAATGTCCCTGATTTGAACCAGTTCTACCGGAAGCTGAGAAAGTAGCTTGAGGCCGATGTATTCAGGTTTTTGCTAGAATAATTTTAATCTATGAGACGTTGAAGAGTTAAGATTTCTGATCTTGTATTGTACGAATGTTCATGAGCCTTTACAAGGTGTCTTTCCTTGACAAAAGAGATTACCTCAAACATATAAATACGTGGCACTGTTAAAATTCCAAATCTTTGAAATGCATTGGACAAGAATCGTTTGGTTTGAGCTTTAAAATACATCTTATGGCCCTTTTCTGAAGTGAAACTATCCCATTCAAGTTTGATTTGCTAGACAAACACCAGAGTATGATGGGTTGCCTAATCAAGCTCTCAATCAGTCCAAAATAGACTAGTTTTGACAGTGAAATATTATTTAAAGAGGAAATATTTTTTAACACAAAAATATTCGAAGAGATCTGTTTGGATAATTTATCTATATGGTCATCCCACCTGAGCCCACCGTCCAATCTCACTCCCAGATAGTCGACATGTGGGGCGTCATCAATAACGGTGTCATTTAGAACTACTGAGGGGAGAGTTTCTCCTGTCCTGATTAATCTATCCTTTTTCTGGTTTGTCATGAAGTGTATGTACTGGTTTTTATGAGGTTTTATTTTTAGATTAATAGTGGAAAAATACTGAGAAAGTCTATTGAGATTAATGAAAGTTGCTTCTTCCAGCTTCCCAAGATCCTTATGGGTGGTTAAAACGGAGGTGTCGTCTGCGAAAATAGTAAGAAGATTTCCTGGGATATGCTCGGAAATATCATTGATGTAAATGAGAAAGAGGACAGGGCCCAAAATTGAGCCCTGTGCAACTCGAAGTTGCTCTGTTTTGGATTTGAGTATGAAGATTTCCTAACTTTATTTTGGTCAATGAAATTATTTTTGTTAGTTTAGATCGCGGCGCCAAGGGTAGACCGGAGCCTTTCTACCCCTGGCCCGCACCCAAATGCAAGGGATTTTTATAATCGTGTTATCTTTTGCCAAATGAAGCCTAGAGCTATAAATAAGGTGTCATATTAAAGAAGAATAACGGTTCTAATTTTCCTCTGTTACACTTTTGTAATTAGTTCATAAAAACCAATAGAAAACTTCAGTTAAAAATCGAGAAAACCCGATGATTTTAGACAGTTATAGCTTAAATTAGAAATTTTATTTTAAAATTCTAAAAAGATAGCCGACTAGATCCTTTTTTCTACTATAAAAAAAGTTAACAGCCAATCTCTATCTTAAGAGGTTAGTTTTAAAACACGATCCCCGTAAACCTCTGCATTTACAAAACTAAAAACCAGATGATTTTAGACAGTTATTAGTGAAATTAGAAATTTTATTTAAATATTTTAAAAAGATAGCCGACTAGACCCTTTTTTCTACTTTTAGAAAAAGTTAACAGCCAATCTCTATCTTAATTGGTTAATTTTAAAACACGATCCCCGTAAACCTCTGCAGCCATCAAACTCGCCTATCGCTACGGCCGCGAGGCGGCATTCGGCATTGTTGTTGTTTTGGCTGGGGTAGACCGGAGCCTTAATACAAAACATGGTATTTGATTCAACTGTTTCGGACGCAGTTTTTCAACAAATTTTCTCTTAAACGTGATAAGTATTCAGTTGAATAGTTGTATTAGGTCCCTCATACCTCGAAATTTTGAAAATTTAACAAATATTACTCTCTGTGACGTTGCAAAGTAACTAGATTTTCCTTAGTAATATTTGTTAAATTTGCAAAATTTCGAGATATGAGGGACCTAATACAACTATTTAACTGAACACTTACCAAGTTTAAAGAAAATCGGTTGAAAAACGGCGTCCAAAACAGGGGAATCAAATACCATGTTTTTGCAGTAAAAGCCGTATAGTTAACATTGCAGACTGCGCAATAATGGGCTACCGGCCCAGGGGTGAAGATGACTCTTAACCGACGTTTATGTTGACTGATTTTTCGATGTTTGTGAAAGGGACCTGGGGATGATGGACCAGATTGAAATATCTAGAATACATTCCGGCCTTTTCAATATTAGTGGATGGGAAGAGGTGCAGCATTGTTAATGACGGAGACGTGTAGATTCAACTATCAGAATCTTTAATCAATCGCAAAATGAAGAACAGTAGCCAAGTACATTTTCAGACACTCAAAAAGCTGCTAATCTTTCTCAGGATGAACTGTCCACCTCTGAATTGAAACTTAGCTTCTAAAACGTCTCAGATACCCAGCGTTTGTTATATGACGGTCACACAATGAAACTTGCACTGTGGTTGCCTTCTGCTTACGTAATCAAGATGATATGCCATTGATGTTTGGTGCTTACCTGGCTTAACCCAATTGGTTAATTTTTCGAAATCAATAATTACGCGCATGCATTTAAGCATGAGTAGTTTATCTACAAGTTAACGAGTGTAATATGTCATCTCTTTCTATAACAGTGTTTTATCAGCAGGGTGCATGACACGTTTTCTTTAATTTATTCACAGTTTAAGTTGTTTGTCAGACAAGAAACTATATAACTGTGTACATTTACTAAATGGGTTATGTTGCCTGTATATCAAATAAAAAAAATATGACCTGTTTCAATTTAATTTTGATTGTTTTTACTGTAATTTTGGAGAGTTCGTGTGGGTAAGTTTTATAATATTAACTGTAATTGTATTAATAATACAATTTAATTGATATTTCCGTCATATTACAAGTGCAATGTTACAAATTATATATCCATAACAATACAATATACGATTGCCTTTAACTTAATTTTGATGTTGTCCTCTATAATTTTGGAGTGTTAATAAGGGTAAGTCTTACAACATTACTTTATTACAGTGAGTAATACCATTGAATTATTAATACAAGTGCAATATTATAAAGTAACAGTAATTATTTTAACTTACTCATATAAAAAAAATATTGAAAAAAACTAATTGTGGTGTAAGTCATAGTCATAGTCAGAGGCCATATACAGGGTATGAGTTTCTTAAAAGTAATCCAATACCTAATTTTTTTATTCTACCTTGGAAATTTTTCTATATTTCGTTTTTACATTTTTATGTTGCTTTCAAGAATGCATTTTAATTTTCAAAATTTCCAGGCATTTATGGTGACCGACTTAAAATTTTTAATACGGAACCCTAATTTTATGTAATTTTTAATTGTACACTTACCGTAGTTTTAAGATATTTTACATTAGACATTTGTCTCTAAACCTTATTAATTTCAAGCTTAATGAGATAAAGGAGAGTCGGCAAGCATGACTTATGACGAGATGGAAGTGGCGATTGATGCGATGCCAATTGGCAAAGCAGCAGGCTTGGATGACATTTTCCCGGAGTTTATAAAACACTCGGGTAACAAAGCTAGACAGTGGCTTCTTGAAGTTTTTAACACCACTCTGAAAACCGGCGACATGCCTGGTATATTTAGAAAATCCAAAATCATAGCCATCCTGAAGCCCGGAAAAGATCCAAAACTGCCTGAAAGTTATCGGCCTATAGCTCTTTTAAGTGTTTGTTATAAGCTGCTAGAGAGGCTGATTTATGACAGAATCCTTCATGTTCTCAATGCCAGCATTCCTGTCGAACAAGCTGGATTTAGGCCTGGTCGCAACTGTTGTGACCAGATTCTGGCTCTGACTTCTTTATTTAGGATGGGTTTGAGCGAAGACTGAAAACCTCTGTGGCTTTTTTTTATACCTGACTGCAGCATATGACACTGTCTGGAGAAAAGGCCCCCTAGTTAAATTTTACGACCTTATTCCTTGCCCTTTCTTGTTGCGTCTCCTCAACTCAATGCTCTCCAATAGGATGATAAAAGTATATCTGGGACGCAGGGAAAGTACGTTTAGGCAACTAAAGGATGGCCTGCCACAAGGGTCAGTGCTCGCCCCACTGCTGCTTTAATACTGCCGACATTCCTGTAACTCGGTTCTTGAAGTTTATATATGCAGACGATATTGCACTGGCATATTAGCACCAGCATTTTCGACAAGCAGAGGAAACACTAACAAATGACCTCACGACCCTCATTGAATACTTTGAAGCCTGGAAGCTAAATCCAAACCCAACAAAAACTGAGGTTGCTTGCTTCCATTTGAATAATAGAATGGCCAACCAAAAACTTAAAATCGTATTCAACAATGTTGTTCTGAATCATACTGACCACCCTTAGAATCTGGGAGTCACCTTAGATCGGTCTCTCATGTTTAAAAGCCACTTACAAAAAACGGCTGCTAAGGTGAGAATCAGGACTAACATTGTCCATCACCTTGCTGGCTCCACATGGGGAGCTAACGCACAGGTTCTGCGAACCACTGCTTTGTCATTGGTATATTCAACTGCTGAGTACTGTGCTCCCGTGTGGTTAAATAGTGTGCACGTTAGAGAGATCGACTTCCAGCTAAACAGGCCCATGAGAGCCATTAGTGGTACCCTCATGGCAACCCGTGTACCCTGGCTCCCGGTGCTGTGTAATATCGCTCCTACTGAAATAAGACGATGGGGTACACTCATTAGGGAATACATAAAGATCTTATCTGCTCCACAGCTGCCCATCCATGATTGCCTTCCCAGAATGCGGGCCGATTGAGGTCCCGTAAACCACATCTACGAACAGCCTCCCAGCTAATGGACACGAACTTCACCATCCATACAAACTGGACTTCCTCCTGGGTCGCTTTTCAAGGTCGGAACCACTTCTTGATATATATATCTTTTACATTCTAGTAGGCATATGGAAAATTGACAAAAATCAAAATTAATAATAACATGTTTTTCAATTTTTGCTGACTTAAGAGTCCAAATTTAATATTTACCAGAATCTGGAATTTCTATATAATTTGCTTAACACCCGAGAATCACCTTTCTGACCAAGTGTTTCTTCAACCTCTGACAATTAGAGTTTTTGTCTCCTTACATTCTTGTTGTTCAGTTTGTTGGATCCAAGCAGAGTCTGATTTCCCCATTTGTTTTTGGTACCACCACAAACACTGAGCACCAGTCCGTAGGATCTTCCATAGGACTTATGACATCTAATTTAACCATGTATTCAATTTCTGGCTTGACTTTATCACCCAAAGGTAGAAAGGAGTGCATTAATGGATGTACTTAAGTGTAACTGTATGTGCATTGTCCTTCAAGTCGATCGTATACCGGTAGTAGGTTTTTTACCTTCACTAACCAAACACTATTCGAAATGTTTTTTGTTTGCACTTTAATTCCATCACATTTTCAATATTTATGCATAGTCGCATTTTTGTACTCCATTGTTTGTATCAGTATGTGGGAACAGAAAACGAATAGTTAAACATAAGCCAGAAGCCTATATGACCTTAAAAGGTTGAAAAATAAGAATATAAGTACACTTAATGACTTAGTTATAAAAAAATTATGGATACGGTGGGGAGTATTTTAAATCAAAAGATGATGTTTATATTTCAAAACATAAAGCTTATTAGTTGGTAGTTAGAAAAACATAATATGTGTAAAGAAATATTAATAAACAACTTCTAAGTTTAAATACATAAATTCAATCATCTATATCAAATAAACTATCTTTATAGTAAAGCAACCAAAATTATATTAAAGAATCAGCTGTTAATATTTTATTTTACTGCTTCAAAAGCCACTGCAACATTACGTTTTCTTGATTTCATTTGTATCTGTCAATTTTATCATAGAGCTGAAGTTGTCTGTTTTGTTTACAAAACACTTTGTAAATCAGCAGTGGGGTCAAAGTACAGTGTAGGATATGGATCACCTGGAGCAGTAAACAAATCGACAAAATCACGTCTTAGATTGCTCTAAATAAGGTCTAATTTTCATTTTGCGGCGTTATTTAGGATTTTCCAAGGTATACCATATTTTTCCTATCATATAGGGACAATAAGAAATCCATTGACACCAAAACGGCCACGATCCGTTCAGTAGTTCTCTCTCTAGACCCTAAAATGCACTCTTTTATTATATAAGATGATAGCCTCAACAACTTACCACGTCAAATAAAGAAATGAAATTTTGTTATATAGTTCAATCAGGTTATACTGTTAAAAACTTTTTATTTGAATTATTATTATGTTATTTGACATAATTTTCTTTAATCATGTTTTTAACTGTACTTTGAAATATATACAACGTACTAAAGTGGTTATATTTTAGCAAATTTAACCATACTTATATTAAAAATTCAAACCGCTATATCAAGTAATTAAATAAAAGAAAATAATAATAATAAAGTGTAACAAAGTAAATTAGTTAAATAACCAAACATAACTTTATTTTACCTTATTTAAAATAACTTAACCTTGATTAACATAATTAAATTTAATATTTGACCTTTATAATTTTATTTTAATAAAAACTAACTAAACAAAGTGACTTTTTGTAAACTTTTTGTGACTTTTTGTAATTAGGTAAACTTGGTTTTGGATCACTCTGATGGATACATAAGTAAAATAGTTGTTTGGCGTCACAGGAGTTTTTTTTGGTGAGATATCGTTGTGTTAGTAAATATCTATAGCCCTCTGTTGAGCCAAACTTTTATTAAATTCATAAAATAAAAAAATAAAATTAAAAAAACAGCCAAACCATACATAATAGTGTAAACCTTAAACTAACCAAGCTATGTTACCTAATAAACACGTATATAAACCATACAAAAAGAACAACCCATATTAATTTTATACAAAAATTATTATCTAAAAATGTTACAACATATTCTTAAATTATATTTATTTTTTAAATTATCACCAATATTGTATAAAATATAACCTTGCCTGTCATGTACCATTTCATTTTGACATACTTAAATCAACCTTAATTTGAATTATTATTTAAATTTCCTATAGAGACTGGATTAACCTTCGTATGGTTAGACTTTTCAAGAAAAAAATCAACCTGCTATGAGAAAAATACACTGATGATAGAAAATCACCTTGTTACATACGAGAAAATTAGCCTGCTTAGAAAAAGTAACCCTGTTTAGGATAAATTACCTTTTTTAGGAAAAATCACCTTTTAAAGGTTAAATCGTCCTTCAATGAGAAAATTAACGTATAATGGAAAACTTAACTTGTTAAAGAGATAATTAACCTATTACATTGCATATTAAAATTTATTTTGTTAAAATTTCTCCCTCCAATACCTGGAATAAAACTGGGCCCACAAAATAAACTGGATAAACCATAATAAAGTTACACTTTTTATGATATACCCTTTCATGAGAAAATAACCTGATTAGAGAAAATTACCCTACTATTACTTATCTTATCTTACTTAGTTATGTAGCTGCTCAGTTCAATGATAGCGTTAAAATAAAATACCAAATGCATAGGTAATAGTAAATTACATTCTTAATTACAGCGAAAGTAAACAATTGAAACTTAGGACTCTTAAAACTTTGTTGCAAATTTAATAGGGCAGTATGAATTAGGTATTGACTAATCATTCTGGATTATTAGTACTTATTTTGTTATAAAAACGAAAATGTGTATTGGTTTAATGAAGTGTTTTAGCTTTGTTTGAAAAAGTCAAAATCCCGTAAATGAGGTTATTTCAGAGCCGGTAATCAGTTGCGTCAGCTGACAAGTAAATTTTACCACTCGACTTGTAAACACAGTAGGATATAAGTGTCCGAAAAATGTTTATGAAAAAGAAAGTTAATGTAACAATCTTATTCGATCCAAACAATAGGGTTTTAAGTTGGGTAGAAGGAAAGGGTAGTAATCAAAACTCTAACTGTCTACTTAACGTTTTAGGGCATTGAAAAGCGAACCACAATTTCACCAGAAGGAGGCGTGCCCAAGCTATCACAGAGATGACTTTGCAGATTCCTTGATCAAAGATATTTACACCACAGTGAAAAAAAGCGAAAGTTCGCTGGCGAACCCAGCAGACTACCCGGTTCACTACAGTCCTCAGGAAGGAGAGGAGTTTGACTTCATCGTGGTAGGAGCCGGATCGGCAGGAGCTGTCGTAGCGAACAGACTCTCCGAGAAACGTTGTTGGAAAGTCCTTCTCCTGGAGGCGGGTGGCAACCCGACCAAGGCGACGGAAGTGCCCAGAGCGTTTCTCGAGTTGCAGGATACAGCCATAGACTGGCAGTACCATACTGACCCGGAGGGAGACAACTGCTTAGCGATGGTGAACAGAAGTTGCAACTGGCCGAGGGGAAAGGTTCTAGGAGGAACAAGTGCGATTAATGCGATGGCTTATGTCCGCGGTAACAAAGATGACTACAACAGCTGGGCTCGACGTGGGAACTACGGCTGGGACTACGAAAGTGTGCTTGAATATTTTAAAAAGTCAGAGAATCTTGTAGCTAAAGAAGTTTTAAGGAGTAAAAACTTTAAAAGTTACCATGGTAAAGGAGGACTTCTAAATGTTTCGACAATTAAGAACTATGGAATCGAAAGTATTGTTCAAGCATTTTCTAGTGGAATGAAGGAACTTGGGTATAAGACAATTAACGATTGTAACTGTGAATCTCAAATGGGGTTTGCCAAGTTCCAAGGGACAATGGTTGACGGGAAAAGATGTAGTACAGCAAAGGCGTTTTTGAAAACTTGCAAATCCCGGCAAAACTTAAAGGTTTCGAAAAATTCTTTGGTTACTAAAATTTTAATTGACAAAAAAACTAAAACAGCGTATGGAGTAAAGTTTACTGATTGTAAAGGTAAAGAGATCAATGTCAAGGCAAAGAAGGAAGTGATTGTATCTGCTGGGACTATAAATTCTCCACAACTTCTCATGCTTTCAGGGATCGGACCAAAAAAACACTTGGAGGAATTTAATATTGATGTTGTAGCAGATTTACCAGTAGGAGAGAATTTACAAGACCATATGTTGATGTTTGGGCTTGTATATTCGTTCAATTATTCTCGTCCTGTAAAACATCTTAATGATTACATGTATGACTTCTTAACTTCAACATCGAGCAAACTTTCGGGGTTAGGCATGCTATCATACCCATGCTTTATAAACACAACTGATAATTCTTCCGAAATTCCAGATATCCAAATACTTCAATTAGATTATGACCAAAACGATACAATCTCACTGCCAAGTACGTTATCCAAATTTAGAATATCAGAGGAAAACAGTAAAAAATATCTCGAAATAAACAGGAACAGATATATATCAATTGTGATTCCGATATTATTAAAACCTAAAAGTAAAGGAAAAGTTATGCTGATATCTGCAGATCCTAAAGACAAAGTAAAAATAATATGTGGCTATCTGACGGATGATCGAGATGTAGAGACATTATTAAGAGGAACGGAATTTATTTCAAAGCTAGCCAAAACGAAAGGCTTGAGAACTCTAGACACCAAGTTCCATGAAATCATAGCTCCCGCCTGCTCCAAGCATCCCATATCATCGAGGGAATTCCGGATTTGTTCTCTAAAACATTTTGTTGCGTCTGCCTACCATCCATCATCCACTTGTAAGATGGGCGCTGTAGAAGACCCGACGGCTGTGGTCGATCCTGAACTGCGGGTGAAAGGCATCCAACATCTCAGAGTGGCCGACTGCTCCATCATGCCCGACATTACCCGAGGAAACACGAACGCCCCGACCATCATGATCGGTGAGAAGGCCTCCGACCTCATTAAAAAAACGTGGAAATAAATACAAAGAAACTGAAATCTTACCTAACATATGTATATTTGGCAAAAATAAAATGATCTTGTACTTTAAAAATGTGATTACTTTTTTACACAACTTTTCAGGAAAATAAATCAAGAAAAACCAGTTATTGCATTTTTAAAGAAAGAAAAAAAAACTTACACTTCTTAAATTTTACGTTTTATGTTTCATAATTATACATTACTTATTTAATTTAAGATGAGAATTATTATATTTCTTTAACTTAATAAAAAGTTGTATCAATGTTAATAATAACTTTTATTGTTTTATTCTGGACAATTATGTTCATTTACACTCCACCAGAGGACAGTATATGATCTTGAGGTATTTTCCAAGGGTATTTAAGCTGTTCAATAAATTACCAATGTGGTAATGGCTTTGCAACAAATCAGTAGATTACCAATGCACTGCACGTCAGCGTTTCCCGTTTTTTGATACGTAGTCGACTTCTAGGCCTTTTTATGACACAGATGATTACTTACTTTATGATTTTGGCACAATTAATATTGCAAACTCAATGACTGCATGTAAAACTGTGTAGGAATTAATTTATTGTTTTATATTTATCGCCAGTCAAGACGTGGCCGGCAGTGCATAACACTGTTACATTTCTACACCAAAACATGTAATTTATACAAGAAAAATGCCACTGTAAAATAGACTGTAAAATTCAACTACACAATGAACGTGATATAATTAATCGCAATAAACTATTGACTTAGTTTCATGAAAATTCCCAAATGAAGCTAGCGTGGGAAATTAAAAACCATTGTTTTAGCCCCTGAGCTGTGGTTTTAATGTAAGAATTATTACTTACTGTAAACCGTCGACAGCTCAATTGTAAGTATTCAAATTAGGACATGTTTCGACGCTACTGCGTCATCATCAGCTGGTTAAAAAGTGAAGATGTTGACCGGAAGGCTCCGTCATCTTCTATATATTAATACGCAAGCATTCATTCATTCATTCTTTCATTCGATGGGGCGGACCTAATCCCAAGGCGCGTCAGCCGCAAGGGCTTTTTGCGAAGATTATCAGTTCTTTTATGATAGTTTATCTCATGAAAGTTAGTTTTAGTTATTTTTAAGTTGTCATTATATTGAAATATATTATAAACCAATAATTTCAATGAAAGAAGTTTCTCATAAAAAGTCGTATGTTAATGAAAACTTCCAAACTTGTAAACAAAAAGGCTTAATCCTGCGTAAAAAGGTCTTATGTTGAGAAATATCCGGAAATTAAATTGCAAAAAGTCGTATGTGCGTCAGAAATATAAATCTGTTACGTTAAAGGTATAAACACTATATAGTATAGTATTACATCATAAAAATAAGCTATAACCTCACTTCTAAAGCAATTAAAAGGAAAAAGAAAAAAATTATTAAGTTTTTTTGCTCTCCTGAAAAGTTCCTTTTTATCATACGACTTTTTGCAATTACAGGGACACCAAGATAAGACCACTGTGGGATTTATTATTGGGGCTATTTATAATATTTATAAGTACATATATTTGTATATATATAGACTTAATATATATTTACATTATACGTAAATATAATACATATATTATATATGCCTATATTTTTATTTTCGTTACTGTATCTATTATTTATTTATTTGTCGCTAGGCAAAAATTCAATAAAAATCCAATTTAAGGCATTCCAGATTTTGTATAGATACATTCTATATATATATATATATATATATATATATATATATATATATATATATATATATATATATATATATGTATGTATGTATGTATGTATGTATAAACCAATACGTATTTATTTCTATTCTTAATTTAATTCTCTTTTAAAATATGTACAGGTTGCATTTTTATTTGTAATATTGGTCATTATACAAAATTTAAAATATTTCTATATTATATTTTTTATAATATATGTTGTTCAACTGTTGTGAAATAAAAAAAAAAGTCTTTAAAAAAAATACACAACAAATAAATCACTAAGGGAACAGCTGTTGTATTGGTATACATTTAAATACATAGGAATACCTGAATAGGAATAGGCCAGTCCAGAAAATGAAAGTGGAAAGGGTTGAACACCATTCCTTGTTATTTATTTAAGTTTAAAAAGTAGGTTTTATTACCTTTTTATGTATAACAACATCATGTAAAGTTTATTTTTGACACAAGAATGACATTGGAAGTGTACAGGCCCAAGCTGAAAAATTTAGTATGTCAATAATTAATGCTTAACTTAAATATTCCAAAAAATTTTTATGTCATGAAAACGTTGTATTTGCTTCCTTTATTTCTTTCTGAGCTTAAATAATACTAGTTTAATGTACTAAAATTATTATTATCTTTTAAAAAATGTATATTTAAATGCAGCAACACGCGACTGCGACATTCTCTCAAAACAACAACAAACAAACTAGTATATAAAATTGCCACCAGGCTGTAACACCAATCACATGAGTTGGATGTGTTCAGTAGAACCTATAAAATATTGTGGTGTGGGCCTTAACACGTAAATCTTTCACAATTGTGAAGAATAAAATATTAAATGAACCTACAAAATATTGTGGTTGGGGTCTGAAAGGGGTAAACATGGTGAATCAAGAAAAACTATTAAAAGAAATAAAATCACTCAGTGATTCTATTAGGATGAAGAATCGTGCATTGAGGATGGGTTTAAGTGAAAGAGAAGAATTTCTAGAGACTACATTTAAACCTATTACGGAACCTTTAAAACAGATATCGGAAACTATTGGTAAACCTCGTTATGAAGGAGATGTTTTACTACAGTTTCTAAACAAGAAGTACAAGCATTAAAAAAAGAAAACGATGATGATGATTCATATACAAGTGAGTTTTTGTAAGAAGAAACAAAAGAAGAAGAATTAATTGTTGAAAAGGAAGAAGAACAGCCAATACCTGAAGCGGAACAATCGATTCCGAATTTAACTCAATTAAGTAGCGATATATTGAAACATTTACCTCTTGGAAGAAAATATATAATGAAAATGCTACATGATATGAAATCAAACCCGAATTTGTGTATTTAAATGGAAATAAAAAACTGATGCATAAAAGTTTTATACAGGCTACTATTCTACAAAAAATATTTTTTTAGCAAAATGGGTTCCTTGGTGTTCTAGGTATAGTTGACGGGATCAACGCTACTACGGACAAAAAATACTTTTTGTTACATAATATTATAAACATGTTCCTATTTTTAAATTTAATTTTCATCAAATAAAATCACAACGTCGTCTAAATAAGCAAGTCATTTAATGCACATTTTTTACTAGTATAAGGTAAAATGAAATGTTTGGAAAGATCCTTTTTTTACGAAATGTCAGTAAAAATTTTCAATCCCAAAGACATTCAGTCAATCTCAATAATCAATCATTTGTTTCTATGCCACTGTTAAAAAAATATCACACTGATAGGGTCTACTTTTTTAATAAACTAAAACAGTTTACTTCTATTCTTGAGTTCTTTCTCTACATTTTCCTCACATTCTACTTGTGCCAAAGTTAAATAAATTTAATCAAAGGAGGTTATTGAACATAATGTCAGCAGAAACTTCATACACACATACACAGAGAGCACACCACCAAGACCGAACGTTGCGTTGTCAACTGATAAGGGACGAGACACGGGGGCTGTGGCCAAAAACGTAAACAAAATCCTTTGACAGAGCCGTCGTCTGTAGGCTGTACACCTTGAATGCCACTACTCAAAATAGAGAATTCCCAGCAATCCCCTCCTAACCCATGGCATAAGTTAAAGAATAAAGATATTCTAGGACTGACTACGATAGTCCGCGAGTTAAGTAAGTCATCCCCGATCTCCGAAACTCGATTATTTAATATTTTTAACCTACCGATTATCTTATTCCACGGATTAACTAACTCCAGGATTAAATATCCCCGGACTCGGAAACAGGCCCTAAACATTCTAATGATGTCATTAGATATCATTAGGCGTCTAGTGATATCACTACATATCTAGTGATATCAATTCAAAGTGTAGTGATATCACTTCCATGTCTAATTATTTTCTATTGACTTTTTCACTAGGGGAATCATGAAAAAAACTGGCTTTTTCATATTTTTGGACTTAAGTCGTTTTTTCTCTGTCTAAACTGATGATGTGACCAATGTTACAGGGTCCAGGGTGTCTAGAGGCGTGTCGTTTCCACTCACTCTCACCTACCCAATTGCGACCAGTTCCTCTTGAGGAAGTCCTCACAGTGAACCTCTCCAGGGTGTCATGGCCGACCACTCCAGGCCCCTCGGTCTACGTGGTGATGGCCAACGGATCGCAGCTCCACCAGACCCTGGAATCGAGCTTCGTCCTCCCCCCCGCCGCCGACCCCGCCAAAGTCCGCGTGCTGGTGGTGGACTGGCGGGGTCTGGTCAAGGTGCTCGCCCCCGGGGCAGAGTCCCCCGTCGAACAGGCGCTGCGCATACTCCACAGTCTGGGCTTGAAGAATAACGTTGCGACGAAATCACAGTCAGCCTTGAAACACGAAGTTACAACGAAGGAGTTAGTCCACCAAGTAAGCGTAATTTTGTCAATGGAATATCTTCTCTAGGTCGACTATACCTATGTAATCACCCCCTGACAGATTGTCACGACGAAAGATTGCCACCCTTCAACACCTCCAACATAAAATTTGTCGATCAGTCGCAACACTACCTGACACATCACCAACCCGAGAAAAGGTTTAAAGTATGTTATGGTCATAGGCACATTTAAATATTTTAATAATGATAAAACAGATAAAAGTTAAAATATGAGTGATACAGTAAGATATTCTGACACAGGCAGGACAATATGTTATGTTCTGATAAAGACTTTGAACAGCTTATAATCCATGATAAATCATGGTTTTAATAATCTTAGATACACAGCGTAAGGAAAAACTATCGTAATTATTTCGAATGCATTAGACGGTGCTGATTTAATGACTGTAAAATCAAATGAAAAATAAGTCTGTCCTTTGTAGGTCACAGTGGACGACTCTTGGACGATCAGTCTGTTGTCTGTACACCACCAGCCATCATTGGTGCTGGTGAAGGTCGGCTGGGAACCTTATCATGATCAGCTGATAAGAAACGATCAGATGAACGTGTCTTATCTCGTCAGCTGGACTGCAGAAGGGGACGTCGTGAAAGGAAATCTTCTCACTAACACCTCCGTGGTCACCCTGTCACTATGGCCAGACACTACCTATAGGGTACAGGTAAGGATTTAAATTACAAAATAGTTATAATTTGAAACCGATAAAACAAATTTGGGTTCATAGGTTCATAGGTTTTGAAGAATACATATGTTTTTAAATGACATTGCTTTTATTCAAAATTTACTATGAGAAAAATACTTCAAGAAACACACATTGTTCATTTTGTAGTAGAGAAACGTAATTTTTATAAAAAAGCAAATCTCTAAATGATTATAATAGTTAATAGAGTCATTCCATCAAGGAGAAATATTCATAAGTATATTAGACCTAAATGCGTATGTTATTATTTTTAGACAGATCCAAAGGAATGCTTCACCAACCTTTTTGAGATGGATTGATACTGTGATAGGATTCAGATTTGTTCAACACAAAATGCATGCCTTTTTTATCTTTTATTTACTGAGTGAAATCTTCAATGCCAGTTTTGATCATTTACAAATTTTTGTAGGTGGCACTATTCTCTCTTGAGCTTCCCTCCGTCCAGAGTGCACCTCTTATAGTCGACACCCATGTCGCAAATACGTCCATCAACTCTACATCCAGTCCATCTACCACTACAAGACTGCCCGAACAAGTCCACGTCGACCAAGAAGGGAATGCCACTCACTACCACATTCACCACGCGGGACATCACCAAAGGGAGAGCTCCCGGAGTGTAGGGGTCGGCGCCGGGAGGGAGGTGGTGGCAGGGGTGTGTGCGGCGGTTCTGGTGTTCCTGGCAGTGGTGATGACTTCCACCTGGAGATGGCGACACAGGCTATACCTTCCGCACAGGAAACTGCTCGACGAGGAGGCTGACGCACCCAACATCTACAGAGGTAACTGTAAGACTCGAAATAATCTAGGGTAGAAAGAGAAACAGCCATTTAGATTAGATTTTATACCTAGACATCTAAAACACCTTTTAAGTTTTTAGAATCATTAAGGGATTTTTTAAAAATATTATAATGGATTAAAGGCTATACAAAAGTGGGAAGTTAATTGAAAGTAGGAGAAAGAAGAACAAAATGGAAAGGAGACCCCTAATAAGCTTTTTAAGTAAAAACTTGTTGATTTAAAAATAATAAAAAAACTCACCGTCTAATAACTATCCGGATTTTTGTTGGTTGGATTGCTATTAGCCGGTGGGTTATTTATCTTTTATACTTATCAAGTCGCTGTCGTCAGTAGTTACAAAGTGAATTTAAGTTTGAAGGTAACACCTTAAACTGACATAATCTAACCGAAATAGTTGTCAGACTGAGTTGGCAAGCATTAATGTAAACAAGAGATCGCTCCCTGGTTAAAATTGACTAATATAGCAGTTAGTTTACCTGGACAAAATTAGCATTTATATAAAAAAAGATTATGAATAAAACATTTGTTATTCCTGATTTGCTATTTTTTTATTACAACAACGGTAGAATAATTCAATCAATTACCATTCTTCCATAAGATTGACATTGCAACTTTTAAGGGATGTAGGGCGTAGCCTTGGAGGCCGATGTGAATTACTATGGGATTCTGCTAATCTAATGTACCTTTTCTAACAGTATGTGTGTATTTCTCCTTCGATGTACAGAAGCTGAGAAAAAGGAGGAAAATAATCCTACTTGCCTATTAATATACTGATTGGTGGCAAAGTTTGAAGACAATTTTGCAATCAAAATAAATAAGTCACAATTGAGATCAATAAAGAATGGAAATTATTCTTCTTCTTTCTTCATTTTTTCCTAACGAATGGAATGTTACAAAGAAAAACTTGTAATTGTTGAAGCGTTTGTGTAAATCTTAAGAAACACATATCAACTATGATTTAAAATGTAGCAAACCTTTCTACTTATAAATGTTTTAAGGTGAGTTTATATTTCGATTGTTTTTTTGCAGTTTTCCCTCCTGTGATGAGACTGATGGGTGAGAGTGACCGGTCGTCGGATCTCTTCTCCTCCAGGGACAATCTTCTTCTGGGCCAATGAAGAACAACAACGATACATTAGTATTAAAACACTAAAAATAAGAAATTTTTTAAAACTGTGCTATTCAAGCGGTTTCAACTCCTGACAAACTCCCCGCAATAGTGCATTACCATTCCTCAACACTTATCCTCAATGTAATACTAAAATTTTGAGCGTTCCTAAAAACCTAATGACTTTCAACAGTGAATGAAATAAGTATGTATTTATAATTTGTATATTTTGTATATTACCTATAAGATATGTTTGATATAACTAGAATATATTGACATTATGTACATAATAATAATTCTTGAAGATACAAAAATCTAGTCAATGGAGGAAATAACAAATATCCTAGTCTGATCATTTTTAGGCCTCTAAACAGAACAACTCGACACAACCTTGCCAAGAATAATATTTATTTATTTTGTATTTTGTTGTGTTATTACGTGTAATTTAAGAATCATGTGTATACTGTACCAATAAAGTATTGTTAAAATCAATCATACTCTCATTTGAAAGACTGTCTTTAGATTTAAACAGCTAACTGTTTGCCATTAATTAGTTTTACAAAAGTTAATGTTTGCTTTATTGATTTATTCGTCACTAAACCAAGACTTCATTCAACCACTGTACAGTCCTCACTCATTTAATTATAATTAAATGTAATACAAAATTATAAAAAGTAGTATGCCGATTTAAAAATGTAAAAAAATATTTATTTAGCTAAAAATTTAGGAAATGTAAAAAATGCTCATACTTTTTTCATGTTTCACACAAATTAAAAACAGTTTTTCGACACTTTAATAAACATATTTCTTTAAACTAATGACTATTCCAAACAAATTTAATATCTAAAACTAGATTTTCTTATTCAGTTACACGTAGGGTTTATGTGCAATATAACCAATCAATTCCAAATTAAAAATATTGCAATTTCAATAATTTTAGTTCTTTTCCTCAAATCCTTGAAAGATTCAAAACTTCCAAATTGAGTGTGGCACGATTGAGAATTGTTCCCAAGATGACTGCGTCTCCCCACAAAGGAACAGTAAACGAAGAAGAGGAATGGAATGAGTTCATTTTGTCGGCGGGTGGGGGGGGGGGGGGGGGAAGGTTTGGCTGACATTATCAGGGGCTGACGAGAAACCAATACGCGAATCATCACATTAGCATTTAAAGTAAGTCCACGCCACCACCACCACCACCGCCACCACCCCGTCAGCGACGATTGCATTCTCCACCGAGCAAAGTCTTATTTTATAAAGGGGTCGATAAAATTCGAAATACGAAAACTGAGGTAGATAAAAATACTCTCTTCGTAGCAGAAGTACGTAGTAGGTACTCAGGGTGTTTCCATAAAAATTTAGTATTTTCCTTATTTTCTCCATAAGCACAATGGGGATGATGATGTAGGTTTGCTGCCATGGGTGTGTTGTAAGTACCAGTGCAGTTACAAATGTTTACCAAATAATTTATAATCTGGACATAAAAAGGCCAGTATGAAATTCTGTCTAAAGTACAACTTGTTTAAAATTCTGGTATTTTGCCCTATAATTACCGTGGGGTTGAATATGTAGGCCGCCATATGGGTATTTAAAGCAGATATAAGTTAAACTCTAGCTAGTGAATGTACATACGAACTTTGATCAAGTTAATTATGACAATAAATAAGCGAGAGACAGGGTTTCGTTGATACTTAACTTAAGAATAACATGGAAACATGTTTTTTTGGATTTTCTCCGTAACCAGTAAAACCAAGCTAAAAATTCAAAATACTTAATTGTTGGTTTGGTTATGTAGTTATAGTTATAATTATTTAATTTTGAAAATTGAGGTCCAAAGGCCAAAAACTTATTTTGAATTTTTTTTAAACCCCAAAAAAGTCGCTGTAAAAATGAGCTTTTACTATGCTTACCGGGTATTTCAAGGAAGTTATGGCCTATAGTTATTTCTTTCAGAGTTTGTTTTAAGAGTTTTCATTTTCCCCAAAATCACTTTGAAAATGTGGGTATTGTTTCCCTGGAACCAACCATCAACCAAAAGGTATCGGCTTCAGCCCTGTAATATATACCAGAAAAGATTAAGTAAGGTGTAAAGTAAGTTATACCAGTAAAAATTGTCAATTTTTTGGTTGTAAACACACCTTTATATAAATTACGTAATCCTCGCATCAGCTGTTTGTTCCATTGCGATTAATATTTAGTACCGGGGAGCCGAGCTTCGCTCTGTAATTATGTTGTATGACTTACCTCAATAGAGTGTGACGTAATGTAAATAAGAATGACTTAAGAGTCATCTTCACCTTTGAGAGAGTGGCCCATTGTTGTGCAGTCGGCCATGCGAACCATACGGCTTTCAATGCAAAACATGGTATTTTATTCCCCTGTTTCTGATGCCATTTTTCAACCGATTTTCTTTAAACTTGGTAAGTGTTTAGTTTAATAATAATATTAGGCCCCTCATACCTCAACATTTTGAAAATTTTACAAATATTACTAAGGAAAATAGAGTTACTTTGCGACTTCACAGAGAGTAATATTTGTTAAATTTCCAAAAAAAATATTTATGAGGGGCCTAATACAACTATTCAACCAAACACTTACCAAGTTTAAAGAAAATCGGTTAAAAAACGGCGTCTGACACAGGGGAATACAATACCATGTTTTAGCATAAAAGCCGTATGGTTAACATTGCTGACTGCCCAACAATGGGCTACCATCCCAAAGGTGAAGATGACTCTTAAGTTAAGCGGAATCGGGTGAAGGTTTTTGACGGGTGGCGACATGTTTATTACTCTTTTTTTTATAGTGATTTACCAAATTCATTTTGCCAAAAATTTACGTTTGGTGTAGTAATGTACGCAACGATTGTATTCATCCTTTAAGCCAATCTTGAGATACATATAAAGAAGAAACCACTCTTTTAGCATGTGTCTTAACTTACATCTCAGTTATGTAAAAGCCACTCATAATGCAATTGTCGCAAAACTACTAAAAATTGTGTTATAATGAATTTTAATGATAAACAGTTTATCTAAATGTGTATTAATTGTATTGATACAACATTGGTGTTTAAAAAATACTAAATAAAAGAAGGGAAGTTATATCCTACTTTATAAGGCAACCAAACATTTCATTACAGTTGGTAGGCTATAATAATACATTTAGTAAGACATAAAGCAAACCTGGAACTGAAAGCAGGCAACTGAGGGTAATTTATTGTTATCTTTTGTAGAATTCTTGAATCTACTATTCTGTTTTTTGGTTCTCAGATGTTTTAGTCACTGGGTTTCGGGTAATATGTCTTAGTGGTTAAAAAAAATTATAAGACATTTTTAAACACTATAAAAAATTTTGGGAAAGTAAACTAAATTTATAAAAATTGTATCTTGCTGAATATTTAAAAATTTATTACTCTTCTTAGTTCTTATTGAATAGTGAGATCTTATTGGCTCGCATAACGAATAAAACAAATTTTATTAAACATTTACTTGGCATGACACCTTAACGAATTCATTATTAGGCCTACAATACGAACTCAACTGTGATGTAATTACAATTTAAGTGTTCTTAAGATTAAACAGCTTGAACCAGAAAGTCCTCATTTATACTGACGTTTCCTGGACCCGCAGTGGCCAATCATGTGATAGTCCCCCCAATAGTTTTTGCGAGATGTGATACTTTTTTTTTAAACCTTACCTGTGTCTGGCTAACAGCTGATGGAGATAAAGATATTTTTCTAAATTTGCCCAACCATATGGCAAACGTTAGGGTTCTACAGAAAAAACTTTGACCCGTAAAATGAAACCTCAAGAAACTTACAAAGGTAGTAGGTATTTCATTTTGTAGCTATTTCATTTAGGTATTCAAAGAATACATTGTACAAAAAATATGACGCATTTACGTTTAGTATGGATGTTAATCTGTTTGGTTCAGTGTTGCCCTTAGAAAAGTTCTGGTATCCTATACTATAATACCTACGAGGAGTGTCTGAAGGGATGTGTGTTCCACGATATCAAAATCCAGCGGGTAGATTTTGCATAAAATTTTGCATTTAATGGTGTTTTGGCCCAAAAATAAGTTTAGAAACAGCCTCAACCCCAGGAAAAGTCAATTTTTTTGTCAAATTAAGTTTAAAATATTGCAATTTTTAACATTGTTCTTAAGGGTTGCTATTTTGGTAACGAAATAACAACTGAAAGCAAACAAAAATAAAGGAACATTAATTTTAAGCAGTTTTTTTTTTTAACACCTGTTAACTGTAAACAGTCTTATGTAAATTTATTTAATAGCTTGATTACAATGACACTATGACAAAAGTGAATTAAAACCAACGAGCAAGGCTCGGTTAACCTGGTACTTAATTAAACTATACGGTCTAATTAAAAGACAATTTTTGAAGTTTCCCTTGAAAATATATGTAAGTAAACCCCATCGCCTCCATATTTGTGTGTGGTTGCCCTGTTCTGGTAAATAGGAGAAATATTGTGTTTATACTATATATCTTTGGGTTTTGTTGATTGAATGATATTGGGTTATCAAATTTTATATGTTTAGACATCTTATTTTATTAATTAAACCAAATTTCATGTCCGATGGAATTTGGTCTATAATATATAGTAAACTATATCTTTTGAGTTAGTTGTATAATAAATTTGAAAAAGAATACTCAGTTTTGAAGGAATATAAAAAAGGGAGATCCTTGTCTTTCTACCATTTAAAAAAAAATACGGTTATAAATTATTTAATTAGCTACATCGCTTTCTTAAATCATGAAGTTAAACACTATATACATGTTTTCCCCTTTAACACTACTATTACCATTTTATTCGCCATGACGACCTGTCGCTTGTTCTATTGCGGTGCCCAAATTTGCGCGGCGAAGGTCTTCCGCTCGGTCGGACAGTCATTCAAGGATGTGGTTTTGTCATTCTAGCATGTGTAAAATACGATCCATGATAAAATTATAAAAAAAATGTGAGCCGGTTTTATACAGAGTGAGGCAATTTAACGATTATGAAAAATGACCAATACTGTATTTACAGAGAAGGGATGGTAGTTGTTACATTAATGTTAAGTACCTGAAGGGCAATCAATGTTTTAAAGAAAAAAAGGAAAAAAAAACTATCTACTTCAATATTATGTTTTTGAGGGGCGTTTTTGCTCTTGGTGTTTTTTTCTTTCTTAAAATAAGTAAGTAAAATTAAATCTAAAACAGCCATATTTTATTTTGAAAATACATAATTGGACACTTATCAAAATCGTGCGCCGTTTCAATGCCTCACTGCACAACCGGCCCTAAATAAGTAAGTATGGAAGAGGTCTGACCAAAGCAGTAGTTTGTAGCCACAATGTGATTTCCCATATAGTTTCGTATATAGTATAGTTATTTTAAATTGTAACGGTACTATTGATATTTGTGAAAAAAATATTGAATTGTAGTTTAATTTAGTTGTAGGTCTATTAGAATTTGAATCAAATGTGTGTTATATATGTGTGTATCTTATAAATAGTGTCACATAGTCTTATTTTTCGGTTATGTATTGAATTAAAATTCCTCATTTCTTCATATTTGATCCTTTTTGATGGAGAAAATTTAAATGAAATTATTGGTATTATTTTTTTGAAAATTTTGACATGAGTATCTTAACTGAGGTTTATTCTATTCTACTTTGACGTTTTCTAAAAAAAATGTGAAAGGTTTTAACGGTCTACAATAATCCTTTATTTGGTCCAATGCACAATTAATTACTATACTCTATAAGAAACGACTTTAATACAGAAAATAAACAACTTTTTCATACGAAAACTCTTATGAAAGTCATAAGTAATGAATAAATAATGTTTGTAATTTTGATTGTTGTCATCTATTTGGTGACAAGTTGATTCAAATCATTTAAATCCATCCAATTTGAGGAGATGAGCGGTAAGTGCTAAACATAAGGTTTTTTTTTTTAATTTGGCTTGGGACTTTGGAATGCTAGAAATTTAAACATTATAGTCTTCTAAAGGATAACCAAGCCTTAATACAAAAATTCATAAAGATGCTAAATAAAATATAAACTTTACTAACATTTTGATAATATTATAACTTTTAATAAAGAAAGAAATAATTTTTTTACAAAATTATTCCACAAATGTTAACGTAAAAATCATCTTTCATAATAGCCAAAAGTATTTGGATTTAAAATATTTTAAATTTAATTTTTTTCATATCTTTGTTTCATATATTTTTAACGTTGAATCAAATACAAACCAGCCATGGTTTAGGTTGGTAAAGCTAATAATTACTTGGAAGTTAAATTCAAACTGAAGTTACAAAGTCGCATTCACAAACACGCCAATGTGGGCAGCGTTAAATGCGTTATTGGTCTCTTTAAGGAGAAAAAACAGGAAGAACAATATTATATACTTCGATGGTTTTTAGTTATAAAATCCTTTTGAACTTCTTGAGTTCAAATCAACTGAAATTTTGGTCGAATTTCGATAAAGTCTCTAGTTTCTATTCAAACGCTTCTATAGTCAAATTCTGAGCTCTCAGTTGTCATTTGTTACAACCATTTATATTTTAATATGAAACCCTTTCGTTAGATACCTCACTAATCAACGGGTTTGAATTTGGTTTAATAATGTACCTCTTTAAGACGCCACCTGTAATATAATTGTTTTGAGGGTGTATTTTGTGCTAATCATTATTGGTGATTATTGCAATGGCCGTAGATAAAATAATTAAATATAATATTTCACAACTATTTTGTTTTAGTAATAGATTTAATCGATTCGTAGCTATAATGAAAAGCATCAGATAATACAATGGACAATAGAAAATTGATATTATGCCTTATATTATTGTAGGACATTTTAAGTTTATTTCTTGTATAGTAGGACATCTTATCAATTTATTAATGATAGAATATAAAAAAATTACTAAAAAATAAGTTACGTTTCACATGGTTAACGAAATCTTATGACCTGATGAATTAAATTAAGTGAGATAGATTTTAATAGTTTTAGTACATTGATGAACTACACACATGCTTATATGTTGATGAATACACAGTTGCTTCTTTATCAATAGCCAAATGATCATGCGGCTTGTTAAAAGGATATAAAACAATTTTTTTATATTTAGCAATCTAGAAGACTTGCATAAGCAAAGAAATCTTTAGACAGTTGTGGTCTTATTTAAATGCTAATATGGTTACCTATTTGGTGTTATTGGTTTCCTAACCCCTTGATTATGTCAAAAAGCCTTTTCCGCCCTAAAAGCGAACCAGGTTCCCTTTGATTTCTTTTCTTTAAACAGTTTTTTTTTGTTTCATTTAGATGGAAGATTGCATCGACATTACCACAAGCAATATCAGTTCGAAGAGTTAATCTTAGCGAATTTCCCACAGGAGGGAGGCTATTACCTAGGTCCCATGGTAAGAACTAAGCCCGGGACCGTGTTACTTTTTCGTTTTAAGGCACTTTGATTTAATTTAAATCTACGTTTAATAATAAAAAACAAATAAAAATCCCTTTCAAATTTTTAAAATTTTACTGTAAAAATCGAGTTAAAAAAATTGTTTTAGAGCAAGAAACGGTTTTACGAGCACAAATAATAATTAAATATGTGGGATTTTTATCCATAATTTTATTCAGCTCCTAATCCTGCACTACTTTGCTTGTTTAACCTTCTATGTACCCTTTATTGTTTACGTCAATGATAAGCATGAAATTGAACACACTGTATACATTAATAAGGAAATGATGATTGAAATTTAAACTGACACATACTTTTACAAGAATAGATTTAAAAAAAAATTATGATTGATATGTAAATTATATCTTTATGATATTATAATTAGATAATTGTAAATATTATATTTGTCTGCAAGTTAACGCTTTTCCTTATCCTAAATTAATACAATTGATACAATAAACAATATTAGTTACTATAGTATTACGATTAAATCACTAAATCACTATTTTGAGACAGAGACCTCACATAGAGGGTATTTTAACCTGATAATGAATGAGAGATGAGTGTAGGATGATTGTGGCGCGATCTTGTAGTCTTGTTACTGACTAAGGCCGACGTTCTCCTTAGGCAGGACCGTTAATTAATAGCCCAACAGCCAATGGTATCTAGGGACCTACAGTTTTACGTGGGATCCGAACCACAATTTCAACCTCATATATTCAAATTGATCTAATTATGACGATGGTCTTTATGGATGAACTAGTATTCACTAGTGCGGACGTTAATCCCCACCAGGGAATATCACATCCACAAGCCATCGCTTATAACTATCCACAATTCGTGACCTCCAAGTAGCTGGATTACAGGACGTCGCCACCCTCCCAGTCTAATATTAAGACTAATATTAAGACTAGGCTAATATAGCCTAAAAACTAACATGTAACATATAAGGAGCACAGTAGTTGGTAGTTATAAATCATTGATTGATAATTTTGAAAAATATTACTATGTAACTGATTCTGCATTTGTCTGTTTTGTAGCAATATGCTTTATTTAACATTTTAATTTACAACCTTAGCAGTGAAAATATCATTTGTGGATTCGAATAATGTGATACAATTTCATATAATTTGTTAACAAATTCCTTTTATTCCTGGATTATAAACAAATTACAAAATACACTTTTTATTATTTTAACCATTTAAATATAATAGACATAAATTGTTAAATTAAACTTTTTGTTGAGATCGAATTAATAGCTAACAACACTAAATAAAACAATAATTTATTCTCCATCTCCTGGCATTCGAATTACACAACAATAACTGGTAGTTCCAGTACTGAGCGGTAACCCACCAACTTTTTACCCGTAATCATATCCCTAATAGCGATAGTCCTGAGTAAAAACGGCTCACATTTTACAACCAGTTTCGCCACCCTCGCTGCGGTTCGGCTGTGAATATCAGGTTGCATATCGTATCAGCTTTGAAGCCCAAAATGGGAAAGGTCTTCCGCCTGATTAGGTGGTCAGCCACATCGAGGCGAGCATGCCTGGAACCAGAGCTTTGACATCCTCATTGCTCCACTTGTAACATTATAACTTTTATTTTTACCCTTTTCGATGTCCGATTTGTAATTTTGTCTGCGATCACAATCTTGTTTGCCTATTGGAAAATTTTTATTTTATTTTATTTTGGGTGTATCTACGCCAGTGGCACTTTTTAACGTTTTGACGGGGAACGGTCCAAACCCCAGTCTTGTTACTATCTAACATCGACCAGTTGTTAGAAAGCATCATTAATTAATAGCCCAATGACAAAAATGGCAACTGGGTCCGGAATCGAACCTTAAAAAGCTACTAACTTTCTCAGGATCGAACCGGCAACCTTTGGACTCAAAGGCGAGCACTATAACCACTCAGCTAACCAGCCAGTTAATTTTAAAAAGAACTGGTACGTAAAAAGTAGATAATGCTAATTTTACAACATATTTTTATTGTATTACTTTTTAGCAGACAACTAAATGCGAACCGTTAAATAATGTAAAATCATTTTAACGAATAGTATGTGCTACCATACGCTACGAGTACTAAGATACAGGAAATACAAAGTAGCTAAAATATGACTTGATATAGTCACATAATATAATCATTATTAAGAAAATTATTGCGGACATATTCCATCACTGATTGGTAAATTTACTAATCAGTGATGGAAAATGTACACAATAATTTACTAAACAACGTAAACTCACCATCACCAACAATGAATTTAAACAAAGGATATAATCGTAATGTTTTGAACATTAAAAAATCAAAGCAATTTAATACTGATTTTATCAATGGCATTTTATAACCATAAGTGTAGTAAATTTTATTTTATTCGATCACTGACCGAAAAATAAATACATTACATAAAGAAAATCCCAGAACAAAATAAAGCCTATAAAATGTACTATAACTAAGCTACAATATAAAGAATTAGTCCCGTTCTAGGTTTACTTTTTTTTTTAAAGTGCCTTTTCATTTGTATTTTGACAGGGCGAATATGTATATTACATTACAATAAACAACTGCTCCATCAGAATATTAATGAACACGTAAGTATTGCAAATATTAGATATTATGTTGACAGTGCAAATTTATATTCTTTTTCATCAAAGTATATTTTTCTATAGTTTAATTCAAGTAGTCTGAATAGTGAAAAGACTTAAGTAATTTCTTAGACGGATAAAGTATTGGGAGTATTGGGATAAAGTATTTTAATCGAATGCGGATGACAGCTACCCTATACTCTTTGTGTTGGTGACCAATACCCATTCTTACTTTTAATGAAGATTTGGTTTTAGAGGGAGTAAGGGGTTGTTTTATGAGGAGAGTTAGTCTACAAAGTTCTCCCTTACACCCGGTCTGCTGGGGTAGGACCTTAATTGAAATGTGAAACCGTACAAAGAGCCTTGAATGTGTAAAGAGAGGAATTTAATTAGCAGTCCAAATATTAGAAGGTTTACACTTATTCGTAAAATGTTCAAATATTTATAATTCATTTTTGATGGGATGTTTTTTTCAAATTCAACGAGACAAATAAAACTTAAATACGGTATAGAAAAAGAGATATAAATACTATTTTATAATAATGACTTTATAACTACACTATCAGTAAATTTATAGCCCATGTGTGAACTACTTGAGGTTTGGCAATTACATGCACCTGGAATGATTCATCTCACACTATTTCTTCTCCTTCCTTCCATGACTTAAGGATGATGGTTCAAGGCTTAGTATTTTATTTTAATTGAATTTGCAAAAAATAGTTAATTTTGAGTTTTAGGAGATAATAAATATCAAATCCTTAAAAATCTTCAAACATATTATTACAAAATAAAACTATTAATTGTTAAATTTAACGTCAGTTGTCTTTAACTTACAAAATTGATATAAAGTTGTATTACTAAGTACATTTTTAGAAATTGTGGTTAAAAAATAATAATTGACTTAACAATAGTTGACTTTACCATACTGACACTTCAAATTTATTTTTTATCATTCTGCACGAAATGAGCCTCTTTTTTGTTCTCTCAATAGTATCAAAACCGATTCTTTTTTGTCCTAGGACTGGAAAATCATCTGGAGAATTTTGTAGGTCCTAGGACTGAAAAGTCAGCTGTTTGCTAAGTGTATTATTATTGATTTAGTAATGTTGAGGAGCAGAATTTTGAAATTCAAACGTTATAAAGAGCATTGTTTGTAAATAACAAAAATGTAAACACTGCACATAACTTACTTTGTAAATATAACCTCGAAAATACAACTTTATAGTAAATATTTTTAACGATTAAAAAGTCTAATTTTGCATTGTGATAAAAAAAAAAAAAAAAAAAAACGTTGTTCATCACTTGAAGCAAAAGTATCTTTTTCATGCTTAATCGTTGTTAATTGCGCATCAAAAAGACCCACTTTTGCACCTAGTGATGAAAACTACTACTAAACCGAAAACGAATTTACTTTTGTGGCTTTCATTAGTGTCTTTGTGTTTTAACATAAAGCAACCAATTAATCATTTTTTGTTTTTCATCACCAAACTAATTGAAAATAAAATTTCTTTTTTACTTCTTATTTCAATTCATTGTGTAAAGCATTACAATAATTGTAATATAGTAAACAATTGATTAGCTATTTGGTTTAAATACTTAAAATAACTCGATTATTTTTCAGATAAAGCATAAATGTCATGGGGACTTAACTGTTAAGAGTAAAGACTCAAATTTGTTTTGGAGCATAATGTTGTCTGTGGCTATTATTGTCGCAATGCAGGGTCCTCAGTGTTTTCATATCCCAACACCTTATTACATATCTAAAATTTATTATAAAACCTCTCCACTCTTAATGCTTTAGTTTTTACCTGATAAAATAGTCAGCTTTAACAAAAATAAAAGAGATTCACTTTCATTTCAATTAATAGTTTAACCAACTTTAGTAAATCAATGTAAAATTAACAATGAACTTATTATTCTCTGCGTATTGGAGGATTGTTGTCGAACAAGAAGATGGAGCAAAGTTTATAGTAGACTTTCTGCAGTTTGGTTATGAAAGCGTTAGTTCTAAACATGAAAACAACTAATTCAATAAGACATTGAATTTATGAGACTGAATTGTAAATTGTCATTTTCATCATAAACTTTTTATTGAAAGACCAACGGAATCAATAAATTTTCTATTATTTCTTATTAGCTACTTAGGTACTGCATATAGAAGTATAAATACATATAATGAATACTTAGTTCTTCTGTTACCATATAATCTACTATTAGATTATTAGTTATTATTACCAAATTAATTTGTTTACAAATCTTAATTTTAAATCTTACCGAAATGGCTTTTAATTCTTTTTACGGATATTCGTATGTCTTAAAAAAATTTCTAAGCATTTATTAATAAATAAAGTCTACCAAGGTATGAAACTGTTATGATTTTCAAATATGAATAATTTACCAATGGCAAAGCTCCTGCAACTTTTTAAAGTAATGTTTATTTTTCAAAATGCTGTCATAAAATAATGAGAAGTTCCAGAATAAATGATAATTCTCTATCAAAACTTTTTTTATACTCAAGAAGTCCATCACACATTTTTAACTACTTTAAGTTTGAGATTACTTTTGTTATTGCACGCCATGTTAGTTAAAAAGTAAATGTAACTCAAACAACGAGTTTTTATATGGGAGTGTATTTTATTTTAATATTGTTTATTATAGATCATTATCAAAATCAATAACATTATACAAATGCCCATTTTTTTCAAAGAGGTACATTCCGTTAAGATATTTATTAATCAAAACTGTTCTGACACTGTCGAAAAAAGTCAATTCAATCGGAACAAGAAAACCTCAAAATTACTTTTCTATTAAAGTTTCATTGAAAGCCTTATTCAAAGTAAGGCTAATGAAAACTACTTCAGATCCGTCTCTTGCAATCCTTCCAAAACGATGTAATTATTTTTTTTATTTTTATTTTATTTCCTTTCTTCGCTGTTTTATAAGTGAGTTCCCTCATCTCAACGTTTAATAACGATGTGATTTCACCTTGGAAGTGGAGTTGGAAATGAAAATTAAGAAGAGAGAGACATAGAAAGAGTGGTTTTGTCAAGTTAGTCACTATTTGAAGCATGGTCTTGAAAGCATTAACGACATCTAAGGGTTCATTCGAAAATCAGATTGCTGCCGAAAATGTTGATCAGTCATTAATATGCCTATGAATTCAGAAATACTTTATCCTATGTCAACTTTAAATGTTATTATTTTCAGTGTTATTACTGTCACACAATTTAGTTTAATTTTAATTTATAAATTACTTAATAGGAAAAATGTTCTTAAAATTCTAAGAGCATGTTGATCATGGTTCTTCTCTTAGTTCAATTGATGAATATACAGGGTGTCCCTAACTCTCTGGACAACAGTTAGGGATGTCGTTTGCTTGGGTTAAGACAAACACGTTTCAATGCAGGAAAATGCGTTTCTGGTGCCTAGTTTCCTGCCTATATGTCTGTGTGTGTTTTTACAACAAAAAAATCACAACTCCCACATTGTTTAAGGAAAGACTTTGATATTTTACAAAAATGTATGTGCATTTGCCAAATTATACTTAAATATCCATACTTAAATAGTATTTATGTCTCTTGCAATGTTTTGTAAAGTTAACGGTTTTCATCCCCTAAACAATTTGGCTCTTTTCTCCCCTAAAATTGCACCTTTTACAGGTTCCTATAGTGAAATGTGTTTGTCTTGACAGTAGTGTGTTTTTGCGGTTGCTGGCTCAGTTCAATGACCTCTGAGGAATGTGATGACGTCATCGCCAAGGTCAATGACCCCGATGACGTCATCGATGACGTAATCGATGACGTCATCGATGATGACGCAATCGATGACGTATGACGTCATCAAAATGACGTCATCGATGACGTAATTGATGACGTCACCATCGATGACGTCATTTCCGTGACGTCACACCCATGACGGCACAGAAATGACATGCTGATGACGTCATCATCCATTACATCATCAAAATGACGTCACTGACACTGTTAAGGTCAAGGTCACGCCGAAACTCAAAATTTTTTGGCACTTTTGCCGTTTCTCGCACTACGCTCCGAGTTTCAGTCAGAGTCCACGTGACCTTGAAGACTTGGAGCGAATTTGCGATGAGAAACAGCAAAAGTGCCAAGTCAAACTCGAGTTTGCGACATGACCTTGCTTAAACCGTCATCCACTAGTCCTCAGAGGCCATTGAACAAGCACAACATCCGCAATTTCATATTACTGTGACCTTGAACACTTAACAACTACAGAGCGCCGACACCGATGCGCACCCCACGACAGCCACCGAGTGACTGACTGTCAGGCTCCGTGTACTCTAGGTATATCGGCTTGAGAGACTAAGACTCTAAACTGTCAGGAATGGGAGTAACTAACTGAATTTTGCAAGGAAAAGTCATTTCATCCAATATTTTAAACAAATCCTCATCAGTAAAACTGACATTAGTCTGTTTTGTATAAAACTTAGGGTGTCCGCGCAACAGTTTGCGCCACTTAGCTAAAGTTGAAACTCTCTTAACTTTCAGTGGTGGACAGTGAGCAACTAATAAAGTCTTAACACGGCTAAGTTTCTTACCTAAAGCGTCCCGCGACATGGCTTCCCCTCACAAAAGTCCGCACAATACTGAGAGACTGCTTGTAGCGCATGAGTCAAGGGAAAAGAGGTGGGGGAAACAGCAGGAGTGGGGGAAGGTCACAGTGGCGGGGGAAGGTGAGGTGGTACGCTGGAGTTTCGCATCACTTCACCATGAGCTGTCCTACAGTCAACACACTGTTCTCTTGGCCCGAGTTGGCACTAGAAGAAACATTTCTGTACAGCTTAGGCTGTGAGAGCCAAGGAAGCAAAGTCAAAGTGGAAATTGTGTTAAACTCCAAGATGAAGAGTCTCCTAAATAAACTAATTGTATCCTTGCAATCTCCTATAACTTTAGAGAAATACCACTTTATTAAGCGACACCTTATACTTTGGCAAAACGAAGCAGAAATGGAAAAGATTACAGTAAAATTAATTTAACTTAAAACTTGGACTGGACACTCATGGCGATACCACGTGGCGTGCAAACGCCACCCTAAACATTACAAGTTAGGTTATTGAGCACCTCTGGTACGATAACCGATGTGCTAGAGTTAAAGTGTGATGACCTTGAGTCAAAACACTGAAATACTACAAGTCGATATCGTCCCAGAGTCAAAGTGTAGTGACCTACATTCAGAACTTGTAAAATTACTTACATATAGAGAGCTAGAGAACAGCGAGGCGCACCGCATGGAAGCCGGAGACATACTGGCGAAGCGGTGTTGTGCAGCCTAGGGACCCCCAGTTGTGGTGGGGGTATAGCCAACACTTAGAGTACAAGTGTTGTGGGTGACCTTGACCCACTTAACTTACCCCGACCCCCCCCCCCCCCGACAAAAAGTGCGAGCCCCCCCCCCGACAAAAAGTGTGAACCCCCCCCCCCGACAAAAAGTGCGAACCCCCCCCCCCGACAAAAAGTGGAACCCCCCCCCTCCACCCCCACCCCCTCCCCCACCCCTGATATCCTGGGCGTGGCAGCCCCGGTGGGGATATAAGGGGGCCCAGCCAGAGCCGGCTCGCAGTCCGCTCCCGCGAGTTGAACGTGAACGATCGGGACGGACCGCCATAGGCATCACTAAACATTGAATGGCGCCTTCAGTGTTTAGCGAAGTCTACTCTAACTTTAAGACATGTATTAGTTGTAAGATATTGCGCTTGCGTTTGGGTATTGCGAATTGTTTTATATGAGAGTGTTTTACTTGTACCTTATGTCTCCTGTGTGTCTTTTATCCTTTGTGTCTTGTTTGTTATATGTGTTTAACGTGTATGTGCTTGTTCCAGCATTGACTACGTTGAGCTCAATTGTGTGTTGTAAGTGTGTTATATTTTTCTAAATTGTATACGCTTGTTGTAGCATTTCCCCCTTGAGCTTTTGCAATGCTCAAAGTAAATCGTAAAGACAGGGAACGGAGTAGGCCCCCGTGTAAAGTTACTTTTGTATAATTGTTAGGCTCCTCTCATGCATGCTTTAATGCGGCTGAGAAATAGGAGCGTCCGTTTGTACGCCTATATGGGGGTAATAAGCCGATGGCCTCTGCACTCGGACCGAGGACGTAAGCCACTAGGGTGTCCTCAGTTAGTTTCCCTTCTGGAAACTCAAAATTATGTAAATGAAACTTTGTTAGCTATTTGTGTTTTTTTGTCCCCAAGGCCCCCGAACATTCGTGGTTCGCCATGGATGTACGGGGGCCGAAATTTTTTAATGTCCGTGTGGCCTTGACCTACAAAGACTTGTAAAAATTCAATGCATTGCTAAATTAAAAATATTAAAGATAGGGTTACGGGAGTAGGCCCCCGTGTAAAGCCACTTTTTTATAATTGTTAGGCTCCTCTCATGCATGCTTCAATGCGGCTGAGAAATAGGAGGTGGTCCGTTTGTACGCTTATACGGGGGTAATGAGCCGATGGCCTCTGCACTCGGACCGAGGACGTAAGCCACTAGGGCGTCCTCAGTTTCTTTCAAAATTATGTAAATGACATTTCGTTAGCTATTGGAAAAGTTATTAGTTGGAAATGCAGTAAATGTTTACAAGTCTCGCGTGGTGAAGGGTACACGACATTGGATGTTGCCTTGTTGTCATAGTTGGGTCTCTTCGGAGGCTACAGCGATGACAACCCAAGTGCCCCACACCCCCATAGGGGGGTGTGGGGCTTAATTTTTTAAAGTTTTTTCGTGACCTTGACCTAAATATAAAAGTTTTCAAAATCTTTAACAGTCAGATCCTATTAACACAGTTTATATATATAGAGGTCTTTTAAAAGTTAACAGTTAGGTATTAGTAACGCACAAGTTTGGAATTGTTTATAGTTGGGTCTCTTGGGAGGCTTCAGCGATGGCAACATAAATGTCCCAAGTGGGGCTTATTTTTTTGAAAAAGTGCGAGCCCCCCCCCCCCGACAAAAAGTGCGAACCCCCCCCGACAAAAAGTGCGAACCCCCCCCCCCCCCCGACAAAAAGTGCGAACCCCCCCCCCCTCCACCCCCACCCCCTCCCCCACCCCTGATATCCTGGGCGTGGCGGCCCCGGTGGGGATATAAGGCGGCCGGGTGGCATGCACTTCTCATTCCTGTCCAGGTTCCCGTACCGGACGGTCCTCTCTCGCTCCTGAGATTTTGTTTAGTTATTTCAATCTTCTTTTCATACTTACTCTTTTCATATTTACTCTTCATTTATTCGCTTCATCAAGATGGGTCTTAAGCTCAAGAATTACCCACCAGCTTCTTCAACCTCGGCCAACACGCCTCAGCCCTCATCGTCCTCCGCTCCGATCCTAGAATACCTCATGACAGCGCAGATTCTGAGCTGCCTGACGATGCCGCCGCCGCCGCCGCCACCGCAGCCTGCCTCGATGCCCAGCCTCTCACCATTGCCACCAACATTGCAAGAGGTTGGCACACCTGCAGCATCGGAAGAGACTGGCGCACCTGCAGCTTCGGAAGAGGTTGGCGCACCTGCGGCATCATCAAAAAACCCCAGCGGACGAGTCCTGATAGCCTCTCCTGCACTCTCGCTGCTATCAGACTCGGGATCGGAGTCTGCGGTGTTTCAAGAGGCGTCAAGGTCGAGGATAACCCCCTATAGCCGCACAAAGAAAATCCTATCCTACACCAAATCACAATGTCCCTCACCCATATCCCCCATGCCATCCACACCAACCAAAGCACCCCGTAAATCCATCTTTTCCCCTGAACTTCCCTCCATAGACCTAACACGCTCTCCTACCCCACCCAAAATTGTTTGCTCCATTCCTTTTGACCAATCTTTGCCTCTTCCACCCCCTTCCACCCCTATTTCTTCTAGCCAGCCTAATTCGGAGAAGCTCCAAAACACTAAGAGTCCAACACAAAAGAAACGTAATCGTGTTAAATGCCCTGCTGGCAAGCGTGATAAATGCGATTATGTTTGGTTTAGCAGAGAGGCTGTGGTTCTTTGTTGTCCGAGTTTTGCTCTTCCAGAAAAAGATCGTTGCCAACGACACTTGAATAAGAAAATCAAAATTCCGACACCAAAGCCCTATAGCCTTAATATTATGCCTGAAAAGTCCAAGTTCAAACACCCCAACAGTCCGCAGAAGCCGAAAATTAATAGGCTCAAGAGGGACAAAAAATATTATTTCATTGTTCAAGCTTATGGAGCATTTAACATAAATGTGCAAATCATTCTAAAAGGTGATGGCCGCCTTCATAGAATGAAAGTACCAACCTGCGATGGTACAAAGAGAATTTTTTGTCCCCGGGGCTTATTTAATTCGAAGAAAAGGATGCCTATCTGTTTGGGAAATGGACTAGGACATGGGCTCACCAAAAAATCAAAATTGTTAGGTTGTGTTGGACAATATTTAAAAGTCTTTTTCCAAATTATTTTTCCAAATTTAGTCTTAACCCTCTTAAAGTAAGGGAGAGGGGTATTATACAAGTCAAGTAATAAAAAAAAAAACACTTGACTTGTATAATACTTTAACCTGGCGGTGATGTAAAGTCACTGGGACAATCTCAAACCGTGTCCTTGAGGGTGAAGACTAAGTTACAAAAATCTTTAACAAATAAAAAACTTACCTCCAAACGCTTGTAGCTTGCTACAAGTGTTTGGAGGTAAAAATTTTTTAAAGTTTGAATGACCTTGACCCACATAAATTACTGTTTAAAGTAAACTGCTAACCTTACAACTTATGTCGTGTATCACGTGATACCCCCCACTCTAACGCTTTTAATAAGCTTGTATGAGCCGTTCATTTGCTTCAGTCCGTTCCTATGCTCTGTGGTAAACATGTCACAGTACAATAACAAAGGTGGAGACTTCTTGATAAATGAACACAATGCTTGGGAAGTGCTAAACCGGCATAGAATGGAAGTTGAGTGTTGTATAAGACGAGATGGGTCTACATTTTATCTATGTATTATAAACAAACAAACCCACAAGTATGAACACTGGACAAAAATTAATTATAACAACATAGATGAGCTGTTTGCTTGGGTTTTTGAGGTGTGTAAAGTTATTGAAGAAACCAAAATGATGGGTGTGCTAAAGGTATGTAAAACCGATGACCGCGAGGACTAAGGAAAGTTAGTGGAAGTCCTTAAGCTATCCCCCCCCCACCCCCACCCCCTCCCTCACCCCGGGGTTACCCCCACCACTAAAAATGGGTATATATAGGAGTGGTGATCAACCGTCTTCTCATTCTGCTTTACACTGTTTAGCTGAATACTACCATGTCAGCCATGAACATTCCAGCCTCTACCTCTGGCCCGACCGCATCCAACTCTGGCTCAAGCTCTGGACCGATCCGGCGGGGCCGCCTGTCAAAGAGTCGCGTTCGGTTCTTCGGATTCACTCCGAGCAAGACGGAGTTGTGCAGCAGTGGAGCCTCCAGAAGAGAGTCTAGCTTGTATGAAGAACTCCAGCAGGTAGTGCCAGGTGTAGTGGTTGGTGCATCTTCACAGGAAGACACTGTTAGAGCTGCTATAAGATATATTAAAGGTTGTAACGTATTGATAGAGGAAAAGGACAGGTTGTTAGAGGAAAAGAAGAGGTTGTTGGAGAGTGCACACAGTGAAATACTTTTGATCCGGAAAGAATGGGAAAAACTAATTATGAAGTGTGACAGATTGTTAGATGATAGTGATGATAGTGAGGATGAGAGTGGATAGGTGTGGGTAAAGACTCGGACTGGGACTTGCGTGTTTGTATGAATGTGTGTGTGAATGCGGAATACAGAGCGGGGGATAGATCACTCTGTGGCAATGGACTAACATGCCACTTAGTGATCTATCCCCCGTTCTGGTAATGTTTTTGGATGGCCTTGACCCACTTTACCAAGGCTAGCTAGTACCCCCACCACTGATAAGTGTATATATACGGGTATTAACGTGCAGTTTGGTTATTCTGCTTTGTACAGCTTAGCTGAATACAGCACTGTAACATGGCTTTCAACTCCAAAACTTCTCAGGCTTCCTCTTCTTCTTCAAGAAGGCGTGCTGCCAACGTTCTGCCTGCTACTCGTGGACCTGCTCGACCATTCCACAGCATAACTGTTGCTCGGGCAAACGCCTGCAAAGCTCCGATGCTACGGACCTTGCTGGAGGTAAGCCAAGACGGACAAGGCTTGCTCAGTCCTGGTCAACGGCAGGAGCAAGAAAGGCGTATGGCGTACTTCAGGCTGCAGGGTGTAGTTCCCAGCTTGAAGTTAGGCGATCCGAGAGTAGCAAGCATCAACGAGGCAGCGGACTACATATCACATCTTCACAGTGTTTTAGAAGTAAAGGACCAACAATTGAAAACTTAAAAGAACAATTGAAACAATTTAACTTTAATCCTGTGGAGTTTGTGGAAGCAGTGATGAGTGATAGTGATGATGAAGGAACTGAATATATATTGGGTATGTAATGAAAGACTTGGACATGGACATGTGTGTGTGTGTGTGTGTGTGTGTGTGTGTGTAGAATACAGAGCGGGGGATAGACTACTTTGCGGCAATGGACTAGCATGCTGCTTAGTGGTCTATCCCCCGCTCAAAGGGTAGCATTGGATGACCTTGACCCACTTTACAGCAAGGACAACCGGTTAACTGGTATAAAAGAGGGGGGTCTATACATCTCGACTTCATTCTGCTTTGAACCTTCCAGTGGAACGCTAGAAACAATGAGTGGATCGCTGCTTGGTGCTAACTTGGACAGGTATTCTGTGATGGTACACTATGAAGATTGTAGAGACATGTTGACGGCTGTGTATGATTGTTTGGTGAGAAAAACCTTTCAAGAAAACTGCCAATTTATGTTAGCGTGGAAAAGAAACTTGTTTGTTGATGGTCATGCTACAATGCAAAGCATGAACCACCTTCATGTGTTAAAAGTAGGACATCATAATTTGGACGAACTGGACGATATGTTTAGGGAGCTGGAGTGTTTGATACATCAGGAATGTAAACCATGTGAAATTGAAATTTTTAAATTGGATATGGAATTAGAATAAAATGTGTTAAACAGGACTTGGACTTGGACTTGATTGAGGTTTTGTAGAACAGAGCGGGGGATAGATCACTTTGCGGCAATGGACTAGCATGCTGCTTAGTGGTCTATCCCCCGCTCAAAGGGTATCTTTACGTGACCTTGACCCACATAAATTGTATAGTTGGTGGGGGTATAAAAAGGGTAAGCAAATTGGATGGATACAACACTTCCATACCATGGCTCCACTTGACAACACCGTGTTCCATCGCAACAGAATTGTCTCTATTCTGGAGGTAATACCTCTAGAAATTATAGAAGTAGAGGACCAACTACCTGCGGTTGATCAAGAAGAGGAGGAGGAAGAGATAATGGATATTGAAACGGACTCTGACGAAGCTGGTTCAACGGATAATGAAGTGGACTTGCACGCCTACGAAACATTAGAGTCGTCATCTGAGTCGGAAATGGAATTCCAATTGGAAATCGAAGAAGAAGAACAAGAACAAGACACTCCCCATCGCCCAATGGATAGGATGTTAGTTGCCAGAAGAATTATGTATTGTCATCGCTGCCAATTCCGTGATGAGGATGATTCCGACTCTGATGGTGATGTTTCACCCTTGTAAAAAGTTTAAACAAAAAGTTAAAAAAAAAGAATGTGAGCGAGGGATAGAGCACTTTGTAGTAAATGATGCTGCTTAGTGCTCTATCCCCCGCTCAAAATAATAATTCCAAATGACCTTGACCTACATAAACTTGCTCAAACAGACGTCTTTGAAAAAACTTGTACAAATTATTGAATCTAGACCAAATATCATCAATTTATCAAGCCTACTGATAAATGTATTACAAAACGGTTGTGTAAAGGCTAAATTTAGCACATGAGTGATAACCTGTTTCCATATGACGTCACTTTCCCCACCTATCTGCCTCGGATATAAAGGGTCCCTGTGGAGTGCGCTGCTCATTATTGCGTGGACATTCACAGAGTGTGCATTCAAAGCCAAACTGTTTGAAATGGCTCTTTGCGATATTTGTGGGGAAATCTTTCAAGACGAAGATCTTTTCACCATACATAGAGAATTACATGAAGACGAAGATAGAAAAGAAGATATTACCATGGATGAAATAGACTTAGACTCAATTGACCGGTTTTTGGAAGAGCACCAGAAGCAGACGGACTACTGGGACAGCTATCTACAGCAAATGCAAAGAAAAAGACCTAGTGTGATCCAATTTGCTGGTGCTGGACCATCCACTACTAGAAGACCTATTGAAGAAGAGGATATGCAAGAAGAGGACACGGAAGAAGAGGACACGGAAGAAGAACTGGAAGATGTGAGACAACTGCGCACCACGGCCTTACCAGGACAAGTTGTAACACATTTTAAAATTGATAATGTGCAATTGGAATTAGATAATTTTATAACCCAGGCCAGAGTACTTGTTGGAAAAACGCTAAAAGAAGAATTACAGAGATTGAACTTCATTAAATTTGGACTGGTGTTAGAATCAAAGTTTACCAATACTGATGGTGAAACGGCATTAAGAGCATTCATTACCAAAAACCGAACCCTTACAACTGAATCTGATATCAATGAAATTATTGAAGAATGTTTGCATGAACTGCTAGTTAAACTGCAAGAACATGAAGGAAGAGGATCCGGCTGGAGTCTGTCATCGATTGAAGGTATGGATGTAAGGTTCACAAGCACGGATATGGTATAAGGGGTAGTAGTTATATACCTTTGCCAAAGAAGATACAAGCTACCAAATCTTGTATCAATGTGCAAAATGAGGACAATGAATGCTTTAAATATGCTATGCTAACAAAATATGTGCAAGAAAATCCTTGTAGAGTTAGCAGAGCGTATCAAAATGTCCAACACCGCTACAACTTTCGAGGTTTGTCATACCCTGTTAGTGTTAAAAGTATTGGTAATTTTGAGAAACAAAACCCAGGTGTTTCTGTAAATGTGTTTGGTTTAGATGATTCCAATAGTGTTTATCCTCTGAGAGTATCAAAAGTTGAGGAAAGAAACCACACGGATCTGTTATTGATAACTAAGGGTGAAATTTCACATTATGTGTGGATAAAGGACTTTGCAGCCTTGGTTAAAAATCAATAATCAAAACAGAAACGTAGGTTAACAGTGTGTAAAAGATGTTTCTGTTTCACATATAAAGAGTTGAGACGTGGAGGATCGGAGTGGTTGTCGGAACACCAGCGGCTTTGTAATGACAACTATGAAGTGAAGATTAGTCTGCCACCACCATCTAGAGCATTTGTCCAGTTCAATAAAACAGTTCACCAATACCGGATTCCACTAGTTATCTATGCTGACTTTGAATCCACGTTAGTGCCGCAGGAACTTCCGGATGGTGAAGTAACTAGAAGAACCAAATATCAATTGCATCAACCTAACAGTTTTTGCTTATTGGTGAAATCTACTTTACCTGAAGAACAATTGCAAGACTATGGCTTAACATCCACTCCGATACTCTACCGTGGGGAAGAAGCTGCTAAGTATTTTGTAGACCAGTTGTATGAGATTGCTGAAAAGGCGGAACGCTTATACGGTAATGTTTTACCCATGGAACCTTTGAACCAAAATCAACAAGAAGAATACATTTCAGCAACAAGATGTTATCTATGTAAGAAGAGCTTCAGTGAAGAAAATCCAAAAGTAAGAGATCATGATCACCTCACAGGGTTATACAGAGGACCTGCTTGTAATTCATGCAATATAAATTACAAACTGCCAAACTTTATCCCTGTAGTGTTACACAATCTTAGCGGCTACGACTCCCACTTCATTATTCCAGAATTAGGAAGAGATAATGGTAAAATCGATGTTCTTGCTACAACATTGGAAAAGTATATCAGTTTCTCAAAAACAGTAGGTAAAATTAAACTTCGCTTTGTAGACTCTTATAGATTTATGGCATCTAGTTTGAGCAGATTGTCTGAGAATCTACGAAGAGAAGACTTAAAAGAAACCAGCAAGATTGTACCTGAAGATAAATTGGACTTAGTATTACGTAAAGGAGTGTTCCCCTACGATTACATAACTTCTACAGAAAAATTTGAAGAAACCAGTCTACCACCGATTGAAGCCTTCAACAGCAAATTAAACGAAAGTGAAATCTCCGTTGAAGACTACAATCATGCTTGTAATGTTTGGAACCAACTAAACATTCAAACCTTAGGGGAATATTCTGACTTTTATATAAAATTGGACGTAACTCTGCTGTGCGATGTGATGGAAGAATTTCGAAACACCTGCTTCTCCGCCTATGGATTGGACCCTCTACACTCGTACACATCTCCAGGATTAGCATGGCAAGCTATGCTAAAGTCAACCAACTGTCGACTGGAACTTCTAACGGATATTGATATGGTGCTCATGATGGAATCTGGTGTACGGGGCGGTTTGACACAAGCTGTAACACGTCATGTCAAAGCCAACAACAAGTACATCCCCGGCTTCGACGAGCAACAACCATCGGTCTACCTTGGCTACTTTGACGCAAACAACCTTTATGGTTGGGCAATGTCAAATCCGCTTCCCTACGCTGACTTCAAATGGATCGACCCGGCCACCATCGGAGACATCTCACAGATTCCAAAGGATGGTCCAAAAGGCTATATTTTGGACTGTGATTTTGAATACCCGGAGCACCTTCATGACCATCACTACGACTTGCCTCTCCTAGCCAAGACTGAAGTTTCACCGACAGGAAGATGGCCAAAATTGATGATGACCTTGGAGAATAAAGATCGCTATGTGGCTCACTACTGGGTAGTTCAACAGGCTCTCGAATTGGGTCTACGTATAGTGAGAATTCATAGATCAATTGAATTCACCCAGTCTTGTTGGTTGAAACCATATATTGATTCCAACACTACAAGAAGAGCTGCAGCGACAACAGCTTTTGAAAAGGACTTCTATAAATTAATGAACAATGCCATCTTTGGGAAGACCTTGGAGAACAAAAGAAAACACAAAAATGTAAAATTAGTGAGTGATCCTAGGAAATTGGAAAAATTAGTGCAAAAACCAAATTTCGGAACATCCATGATTATAAACCAAAATCTAGTCGCTGTCAGTATGAAGAAAACAACAATAGTCATGGACCGTCCGTTATACATAGGTATGTCGATTTTGGACATAAGTAAAACCCTGATGTATGATTTCCATTATAACAAAATGGTTAAACACTACGGAAGGGAAAACATTGGAGTTGCATACATGGATACGGACGCGTTTATCTACTGGATAAAGACTTTGGACATGTATGAAGACCTAAGGACTTTTCCATACAAAGAAGATTTCGACTTTTCTGACTATCCGAAGAACCATCCAAATTTCAATGAAAAAAATAAAAAAGTAATTGGAAAATTCAAAGATGAAGCAAATGGAATGCCTTTAGAAGAAATAGTAGCGCTGATGGCGAAATTATATTCATTTAAGATGTACCACGAGAACAACACACCGACAGTCAAGAAAGCAAAAGGAGTGAAGACATCTTATTTGAAAAAACACGTGACATTTGACCACTACAAGACTTGTTTGTTTGAAGATACTACGATATCAGCAACATTCAACAATATCCGAAGCTTCAAGCATCAAGTCTACAGTGTCACCGAAATTAAAAAAGCACTGTCAGCTCGGGATGATAAAAGACATATGTTGCCCGACAAAATCCACACTCTTCCTTTCGGCCATTACTCCTTAAACCCTATCAACTAGTAACCTATTCTTCGTCCTTCTACAACTTCGACCTTATTCCTTTCTCCTTCCGTAAAAAAATGGGGAACACGGCAAGTCCAACGCCGTGTTCCCCATTTTTTTACACAAGTTTGGATGACCTTGACCCATATAAATGATGTGAATATTTAAAACAACATTCATTGTGATTATACATGTGATACAACAAACATTGAAACCTGCAATATGAAGGACTTGAAGCAACAAATTGTCAACGAACTTCATAAACCTGCAAGAAGAAAGTTTCCACGAAGAAATACGGTGATAAAAGGAATTAATGATTTATATCAAGCGGATTTAATCGAAATGATTCCTTATAGCAAACAAAATAAAGGATATAAATACATATTGACTGTTATTAACTGTTTTTCAAAAATGGCAGATGCTTTACCACTAAAAGATAAAAGTGGCAAAAGTGTTACAAAAGCAATGGAAACAGCTATACAAAGAGACAAACATACTATTAAACATTTACAAACAGATGATGGAAAAGAATATTTTAATAAGGAATTTGCAAATTTAATGAAAAAACACAATATAAACCATTATTCAACCAATTCAGAAGTAAAAGCCTCAATAATCGAAAGATTCAACAGAACTTTAAAAAGTGCAATGTATAAAATGTTTTCCAAAAGAGGATCACACATATGGATTGATATGTTACCAAAACTTATAAACGATTACAATAACAAATTTCATAGGACTATCGGGATGAAACCAAACCAAGTAACTAGTAAAAATGAAAACCTTGTATTAAAACGTATAAAAACGAATACTAAACCAAAAGTTGAAAAACTAAAGCCTAAAAAATTTAATGTGGGTGATAAAGTGCGAATAAGTAAATATAAAGGTGTATTCAGTAAAAGATACCTGCCAAATTGGACCAATGAGGTTTTTACTGTATTCAAAGTACAACCTACAGTACCTGAGACATATATTTTAAAAGATAATAAAGGACAATTGCTTGAAGGAGGGTTTTATGGACATGAAATGTTAAAATCAACAGTAGGCGATGTATATTTAGTTGAAAAGGTGTTGCAACGGAAAAAAGATAAGGTCAAAGTACGATGGTTAGGATTTAATAAGACGGAAGATTCTTGGATACCTAAAAAGGATTTGATATAACGATAGAGAATCATTTTAGGTTGAACCATTACAAAGGATGGAGATAGTACCACAAAAAGAGAGTTTTACTATTAATAATATAGATGAACTCACAGTGGATAATTCAGAATTCAATAGTGGGAAACATGGCAATTTGTTACCAAACACCGTTCGTTGTCTGGTTACCGGACCTTCCAACTGTGGAAAAACTAATGTAGTATTCAATTTGATTACAAACCCTAAAGGATTACGATTTAACAATCTATATGTATTTTCAAAATCACTACAACAACCAAAGTATCAATTATTGGAAAAAATACTGACTAATGTGCCTGAAGTTAAATATTTAAAGTTTAATGCAAGCGAGAGTGTCATGCAGCCACAAGAAGCTAAACCATTCTCCGTGTTTATATTCGACGATGTATCTTGTGAAAACCAAAACACAATAAGGAATTACTTCGCTATGGGTCGACATAACAACATAGATAGCATTTATATTGGCCAAACTTACAGCAAAATACCTAAACAACTCATTAGAGACAATGCAAACATGTTAATTGTATTTAAACAGGACGAAACCAACCTAAAACATATATATTTTGATCATGTAAATGCGGATATGACATTTGAACGATTTAAAGAGTTGTGTGGAAAGGCTTGGGCTGAAAAGTATGGGTTTCTAACAATTATGAAGGAACAACCGCTAAACAATGGTCGATACAGGATAGGATTTGATAAATTTATATTAATACATTAAACGCGGTATAACACATTCATTGTTGTACAACACGTCTTGCTACAAACATGGTTAACCAAGAAAAATTAGTAAAAGAAATAAAATCACTTAGTGATTCTATTCGGGCTAAAAACAGAGCATTGAAACTAGGTATTAGCGAGAGGGAGAAATTCCTTGAATCTACTTTTAAACCTATTACTGAACCCTTGAAACAATTAAACAAAAAATTTGCTAAACCTGTATTGGAAGGAGATGCGATTGCACCTATTACGAAGTTTGAAAGAGAAAATGTAAAATCAGAAGAGTTTAGTGATGAAGACCCGGAATCCTCTACGTATAGTGGTTTTACCGGTGGAGAACCCGAAAGAGAGCTAGAATCACCGGACTATAGTGGAATAAAAGAATTATATGAAGTAAAAGCCAAAAGAGGACATGAAGTTGTATCAACTGCTAGTGAAGAGGAAAAAGAAGAAGAGACAAGGGAAGGTCCGTCAAACATAAGCTTGTTGGGTGAAAACATTCATAACAAAGGACCTTTAGGAAGGAAATACATGGTAAAAATGTTACTCGGAACAATTCCTAATAAGAATTACCATAGTTATGGAGCGAGATTAACAGAAGACGGTTTAATGATAGGTAATAGCCCGTTAAACGTTGACGAACATGATAATATTGTCATTGGTGATCAAAGGTATAAGGGCACAAAAGGATTATTTGAATTATTATTTGAAAATAAGCCTTCAGTATCGGTAGTGAAAGAAAAAGACATGGAAGCATATAAAAATATTTTGGAACAGACAAATGCATATAGGAGAAAGTATTTACCTGACCAGCCTCCTTTTAGATCTAAGTCTTTAAAATATAAAGAATTTGTATCCAAGTTAATACCAACTAGAAGACAAACAATGCCGTTAACACAAAGAAAACCTGTAAAACGAAGATTTATGGCATCCACTTTGGATGTAAGTGCTCAGGAACGAAGAAAAAGAAGTAAGTCCGTTACGGGTACAGGTTTAATGAAGAAACTATATAACACAAATGTGATTTATTACAATAATATCAATAAATTGGTGGATAGAATGAAACTAATACATGAAGCTAAAGAAGCGGGTCATACTGGATTGGAAAACGAATGGGTGGCTTTAGTGGATGAACTCCGAAACCGTGGGGTAATCTCATAAAAATGCGTTACTCCCTAGAATACTATTCAGTTGCACCATGAGTGTCGACAAGTTCGGACGTTACTCCTCGGATGGGTTATATTATGCCAATAGTTTAAAAAGAAGTGCTGGTTTACCACAAACACCTGATGGAGATTATGATATGAGTAATAAAAGGTTAAAAAACATAAAAGATCCTACGGATGAAAACGATGCAGTAAATCTAAAAATATTAAAGGAAAAGATATCGCCAACATTAAGACTACAAAATAACACATATGACGCAGAAGATCATAGAATCATCAACGTTGGTAAACCAAATCAAAACGGTGATGCAATAAACAAAGGTTATTTGTCATCTGAATTAAAGAATACGTTAAAATTCAATGGGAAAACGTATAGTGCTAACAATAAACGTATATCCAACGTAGATGACCCTAAAGATGCAAAAGACAGCGTAAATAGACGCTATTTACATTCTTTGATACCTGAAAAGACAAAAGATGGATTTTCTTTTTATAAATTTGTTATTAATGATATAGGCTATCCAAAAACTGAAAACGATGCTGTAAATCTAAAATATATTAAAGATCATTGCATCATACGTGATGTAGGGGTTATAGATTGTTTTAATAATTGTTTAGCAAATGTTAAAGATGGTTCGGCGCCATCAGATGGTGCAACAGTGGGTCAAATGATGGAAACCTTAAAACAAGAAACAACCTCTTTTGTAAAACAAGATCAAGTAATATCGAAGCAAGGGGATGAATTTGTTCAAGGTAATGAAAAATTTAATTTATTAACATACAAAAATGATGCTTGGGATTGCATGGATAAAAAGTTATCAAATATGGGATGGGGTTATGAAAAACATGATGCAGCTGCTTTATCACAAACCGTACATCTAGATCCAGATCGATATTTTAGATGGTTTACATGTAATAATAGAGTGATAAGAGACTTGGCACAAGGAATAGAAGCAAATGATGCTGCAACTGTAGGACAGACCATTACAACATCATTAAAGGATAGTAAAGTGTATAATTGTAATAATAAACGTATAACAAAACTTAAAGACCCTGAACATGTAGATAATGCTGTCACTGTTAATTTTCTTGTAAAAGTTTTAGGTAATGCGATATTTGATTTACACAATCATTTTACACCAGATATTCTTCAAGGAAAATCAGGTCATAATACTTATGCTGAATCCATGAGAGGTGAGTATATTAAACGAGAAATTTATAATAAATACTTTATTAACCCTAAAACGAAACAGTTTAGATCATCAGATTGGGGTGATATTGATATTTAAGTAAATAACTCAATAAATGACTTCATTTATGTGCAACCTGTCATAGAGTTAACACATGAGTTGCACATTGCCATTATAAAAGGACAATAATGACGTTCAAGTACATCAGTCCATATCGAGACACTGCAAGAAAAGGAGGTGGGATCACGTCCACAGCGGTTTCTCTGTTAAGTAAAGCTTTAAAACAAATTCCAGTAGGATCCATAGTAAATAGAGCAATAGACGCATTACCATACGAATTTCATATACCAGGAGGTTATCAGTATTGCGGACCAGGAACTAAATTGAAAAAACGACTGGAAAGAGGCGATCCTGGCATAAACAAGTTAGATCAGGCTTGTAAAGAACACGATATCGCATATTCCACGTTTGCCGATTCAAAAAATAGATCAATAGCTGACAAAAAGCTTGCGGACATAGCTTGGCAACGAGTAAAATCAAGTGACGCTAGCATAGCAGAAAAAGCAGCAGCTTTAGCAGTAACAGCAGGTATGAAGGCTAAAACAGCAGTAGGAGGTGGAAGAAGGAGGAGAAGGAGAGTAAAAAGGAGGTCAACCACAAGAAAACATGGAGGAAATATAAAAAGAAGACGACGATCTACAAGAAAAGGCAGGAAGAAGCCCACCGTGTGGTCAATGGTAAAAAACGGGGCAGGTCTTTACCTAAGACCTTATCGTGCATATTAAATGAAAGAAATCAATTGGTCATACCACATAAAGCATTAACCAATATTGAATTATTTAAATATATTTCCTGTTTAAAAATACCATTTTTTCGCGGTGTGTTTATGAAAGACAGTTTACCAAAGAAAATGTGGCAAAATGAGACTGGAATTGTAAATTTGGATAATACTGAAGGGCCTGGCACCCATTGGGTTTGTTATAAGAAACTAAATAACAATGTATATTATTTTGATAGTTTCGGTAATTTGCCACCACCAAAAGAACTTCAAAATTACTTTAAATCTGCTAAAAACATATATTATAACTATAAAAGAGAACAACCTGATAATACTTCAATATGCGGCCATTTATGTTTGGAATTTCTAGCTAAAAGTATCAGTCACTATTGAGATGTCTTCCTATACGGTATCATTAACAGGAAAATCGTCCACTTTACGAAGTATCCTTTTTCCAGCGTTACGCTTGCAAAAAGGAAGGTTTTGGGAGGCGGCACTATTGGATTTTACAACGTACAACTCTATTCCCAATGTTACGGAAGGTAAAAATAACATATTGCATTATTATAAGGGAAAGGATGCCAGTGGAAAATTTACAGACTTACAAGAGTGCAGGTTACCCACAGGTTCTTATGAAATTGATCATATAAATGAATTTTTGCAAACTAAAATGGGAAAAGACAATATAACATTAAAAGGTAATAATAATACGATGAAAGCTGAAATTACTTCCAAATATTATATAGATTTCACTCAACCAAACTCAATTGGTGATTTATTAGGATTTTCCAACGATGGGCCTGTATTAGAACCAGATGTAACACATTCCGGTAAAAAACAGTTACAATATTAAAAGTCAATAGTATAGACATAACTTGTAACATTATACAAGGTGCTTACAGGGATGGGGCTAACACCCACATCATACATACTTTTTACCCAAGTGTACCACCTGGATTTAAAATTGTTGAAAAGCCACAAAACCTGGTATATCTACCGTTGAACACCACTTTCATTTCAGACATCGTGTTGAGCGTATTGGATCAAGACGGTAACTTGGTAGACTTCAGAGAAGAGCCTATTACGATTAGATTACATTTAAAATCGACACTTTAATACAAAACCATGGGTTTAACATTTAAAAGCGAACAACCTACGGGAAACCGCATTAGTAGCTCTTCAGCTGTGGAGGAGTTAACACGCGAGAACATTCGTTTCTTAGAGAGAATTGGATTAAAATTAACCGAGTATGGATATACTGGATATAGCGCAGGGTCCAACATTCGACGAAACCCTATGGGAAAAAGAATATCACACCCACAACCCTTACACTTCATCGAAATTAAACAATAACGATGAAATTCGTATTCCCATACAAAATCAAGACATTTACACACTACCATGTGAAAGTTACTTGTATATTGAAGGACAAGTTACTAAAAAGGACGGTACTACTGTTGGTACAACAGTTCCATTTATAAATAATCCTATGGCTTTCCTATTTGATGAAATTAGATATGAAATATCAGGTGTAACAGTTGATTCCACTAAAAAAGTAGGTATTACGACAACTTTAAAAGGATTAACATCTATAACACCCAATGAAACCAATTTACTTAAACCTGCCGGATGGGTATTACCTACGATTGACACGATCACTCCAAATCCAAATGGATATTTTGATTTTCATATTCCATTACGTTTGATGCTTGGTTTTGCTGAAGATTATAGGAAAATAATATTAAACGTTAAACAAGAATTAGTTTTATTGAGATCTTCTAACGATAAAGACATTATTAAAGCTGCAGATGCTACTACAGATGCGACTTTAGAATGGAAATTAAAATTAGACAAAATTGTATGGAGAGTTCCACATGTTAAATTGGCTGACGAGCATAGAATGCTACTTTTAAGAAAATTAAAAGCCGATCGTGATATTGTTATTCCATTTAGAAGTTGGGAATTTCATGAGCATCCCAGTTTACCTACTACGGATCGACACACTTGGACTGTTAAAACATCGAATTATGTAGAACGAGCCAGGTATATTATATTTGGTTTACAAACAGGTAGAAGAGACGCCATTACTAAACATGCAGGACAATTTGATCATTGTGACTTGAAAAATATTAAAGTTTATTTAAATTCACAATTCTTTCCATACGACAATTTAAATGTGTCATTCACTAAGAAGAAATACAGTATATTGTACGATATGTACGCGAGATTCCAAAGTTCATATTACGGTAAAACAAATACACCTTTATTACCACCTGACAAATATTTCGATGCCTACCCAATAGTTGTAATCGATTGTTCTAAACAAAATGAATCAGTAAAGTCTTCAAGTGTGGATATAAAAATAGAAATGGAATTCAACAATGCTATACCGGCTAATACAACTGCATACTGTTTAATTCTACATGATAAAATCGTAACATACACACCTTTAACTGGAATTGTTAAAAATGTATTGTAAGAACCGGTTTTGTTTCATTCCGCGAGTATAAAAGCAGAGCGTACAGACCGCTCCTCATCAGTTTGTTGCCTACTGTTGTATGGGTAGCATCGTATTCAATATGGCTTCTCCTAGTGGTACACCTGAAAATGTGGTAGATATTGAGAAGGAGATATCTGAGTTTTTAGATCCTCAAGGTCACCAGGAAGGAGGTGAACAAAACGTTTGCGGACAACTTCACGCCAGTAATAATGTTGAAGAAAAAGGTAAAAGAAGAAAGACTATACAAAAGAGAAAAAGGGATATTGAAGATAATATTTCTCCAAACATATTGAGTGAGGTATTTTTGCGAATATTTTACCCAATCTCTTCCAGTTTGGATAAAAGTGTTTTAATCGGTGTTATGAAATCTACAGATTATTCCCCTACTGTAATTTTAACTCATGGACCCAAAATGATTTTGTTTACGGACAGTGCTTGGGAATCGTTTATGAAACATTTGCATCTACTAGAATGCTATTTAAGTAGTAACATGTTTGGAAGAAAGACAAGAGTAGGACTTTTGGATTCAAATGTGGAAATTGATATCATTAAACAACGTGGTGATCATCAGCTACGGTTTAGAGACACAACAAGACATGATAACAAAATTCAACTTAATCGAGAGGAGTTTTTCATTTTAACTTGTGCTACTGAACCTATAACAAGATACTTGAGACAACTGGTGTTTTCAAGTTCGATTATTAAAGATTATCTGGAAGACACTTTGGACAAACAACCGGACGCACCTATATTATACGGACCTGTGGATACTTCTATATTTAATAGAGTTCCTCATGAAGTACAGATGTGGAGACAATTGGAAAAGTACGCTCAACTACATAAGAAATCAGTAAAACAGGAAGAAGAGGAAGATGGAGGAGAAGAATCAAGTGTTAGTGATGAAAATGAAAATAAGGAAAATATAAAGATGGAAACTTAAATGACAATGGTTAGTTTTTAAAACAATAACCAACATTTTGTGGGGTTAGGCCTATTGGGGACGGTGCCCACGTTAAATATACACCAACGCGCCAACAACTGTACGGCCTGGTATAAAAGTAGTACCTACCGTGGTGTGGAAATCAGTTGACCTCCTGACTTCGTAATGAGCAGACGTGTGACCTTCAAAATGGACAAGGGAGAAGAACAACAAGTAAAGTCCAAGCCTGGTATTATTGAGTTTCAAGCGTTTCGTGGTAATGATGATAGATTCATTATAAAAGAACTTGTGTTTTTGGACATGAATACAAGTGTTCCTTATTCGTTTTTATTTAAACCACCATGTTCTTATTCGTCTTTAACTAGTAAAGCCGCTACTACCAACAGATGGATTTCAAAACACTTCCATCATATCGATTGGTATGATGGTTTTACAAGTTACACGGACTTGTATCACATTATGCATCACTTTTCAGACAAGTTTACCAATATTTACACAAAGGGGCTGGAAAAGAAAAGATGGATCGAAGGATTTACTCATGTTCCGGTTAATGATGTGGAATTGGATAAGAATTATCAATACATGCTGGAAACCATATGTATTTGTACAAAAAGCCCAGAACATGATAAAGATAGACATTGCGCTTTGAAAAATGCCTATAAACTCGCCTCTTACCTTCAAAGTGGGGAATTGGGGAGTGGTGGGGGTAACGGAGAGTATATAAGTGGGGAGCAGACAGGGACCTGGCATGAGTATTACTCGAGATTCCGAGACGACAACATCTCCGAGCAAGAAGACGATCTGTAACCTGACCATGGCATCTCACCAGTTCCTTCAGACTTTGGTCGAGCAGTTCAATGCTCACTCCAAGTCAACAATATTACCTGTAAAGAAGTGCTCGGAACTAAAAGACGAGAAGCACTACATAATCCATGCTATGAAGAAGATGGAGACTACAGTTGGGGAGGCCATCTGCTGCAGTCTCAGCGAGGCACCGTTTACTCCGGGGGATGAACCAAAGTTCCAGGTGTACCTGCCCAAGAGATTCGTCCATCTTCTACAAAACGAGGATCTTCGCTCTATTCAACCCGGGTGTCTATACCTGGTGTCCCACGGCTGCACGGGTAGCAATTCTACAGAGTTGACCATCCACATCGCTGACAAGCAGCAGTGTTAGATTTAAGTTTTAATGTTGTACATATGTTGTTGTTGTAATGTTTTATAAATAAACAAATCATAAAAGACAAAAAAATAAAAAAAACAAAAAATGCAACATATCAATATGTGACAGACTTCACGTATTGATATGTTGCATTTTTTTTAAACTTCGCGGGTGACCTTGACCTTTGACCTTTGCATTTCACAATTACCCCCCACTACTGTAATTACCCCCACTACCGCACTAGGATTCAAACCTGCTTGGATGCGAAAAACGGTCAGTCTGTTGCCAACTAGCAAACGATGAGCACCTTGTACGAGCTTTGCATACAACAAGTTATAACTCACAAGGACTTGTTCCCAACATGTTTACAAGACAATATCCCACTAACAATAAAAGAAGATGTCAAACGCTACAGGAGGGAAAATACAGGGTATTCGGAATACTCCTGGTATAAGTTCCACGATGGGGAAAGGTTTTGTAGGCCTTGTGGCGAGGCCGCCGTCAGAGACCTTCGGCGATTCGTACAGGATGGTGGTATAAAACAATTCGGATTTCTAGCGCCACTGTTTCGATTTGAAAATTACAAGGACACCTGCGCTATTTGTTCCATTCCATTGTATCGATGGAAAAAGTTTAGAACTGTTTAATTGGATTTTCTATACCCCCACCACTATTACCCCCACCACTTTTTCATGTACCTCCAAGCGCTGTGCCTCGGCTTCATTTCTACTCCAGCAGCCAACCTAGCAACATCAAGATGTCTCTGAACGTTAGTTGCGCAAGTTACGAGGAGGTGAGCATCAAGACTCAGCAGGAGCTAAACGACTTGTACAAGGAGTTGCAGCTGATGGTGGCACGAGGCTACCGTATAAACGTGCAGGTTTACGCTTGCAATATACGGAACACCCGGCAGCCAAAGGAAGAGCCTGGACACTCCTCGACAGCTTCCTCACCGGCGTTGATGAAGACCGAGCCAGACAACTTGGACTACTTCAGCTGACTAGCAGTTGTCTTCCTTGTTCTTACAATAATAGAATATGTATATTTTTTCATTATATTAAAGAAGTAAAAGAACAAAAACACCTATCTTGTTACTGACTTATAAGCTCAGTAACAAGATAGGTTTTTTAAAACACAATTTGGGTGACCTTGAAACTTCCCCCTCCACTGCTTTGCTACCCCCACCACTTGACTATTGATGTACATGGCACATCACAATTGGAAACCTCATTCCATCTTCAACGGCCAAACCGACAACATCAACAATGGCAAACCTACCAACGGATAAAACATGTCCTCACGTTTGCTGTGACTTCGTCCACGAGTTGGAGAAGAGGATGCAGGAGAGGGCGATACGAAGAAAGCAGATACACTCAGAAAATATCATGATAGTCAACGGCTATCTTTTATTGTTCGGCCTTATTATGGTTGTACTTTTCATACTGTATGGCATAGTCACATGTGTCGGCAAGGTTGCAGAAGAAAACGCTCGCCACCATCAATTGGAAAGTTTCAATGTTACTTTGTAGGTTTTCCTTTTTTTAAAACTCCGTTTGGATGACCTTGAAAATACCCCCACTACTCCACCACACCCCCCCACCACTTCACCATGTTCCTGCATGAGCATCACATCAACCGTCATTCCTTGTCCGACAAGCAACCATGGCAGACAACAACACCATCAGCCAAGCTGACTCCACTACTGATGTTGGTACAAGTACGGGTTGGACACTGTCGATCGATAGTGTACCTATTTGGAAACAATTTGCGAACGGATGAAGGAAATACTGCGGGACAACCCTGGGATCATAATACAAATGAATTTAAATTATGATTGGTCCCAAGTTAGAATGCAAGGGGACGATAACAACGGTCAACAATCTCCACAATATTCGCCCATGTCCCCGATCTACCCTTACGGCGAGTCTGACGTCGATGAAGATGAGGCTAATGAGGATGTGGGGGACAACGAGGCTGAAGAGGAGTAACCTTCATTCCTTTTTTTAAAACCCAAATTGGATGACCTTGAGAATTCCCCTCCACTATTTCCTTTTTTTTAAAACCCAAATTAAATGACCTTGAAAATACCCCCTCCACATACTTTTGGTTTACCCCCTCTACTTTTCAATACTGTTACCACAGTCTGTAGCTCACATCATTCCTTGCTTAGCTATCATGGCGGACAGCACTCTTTCTCGAGTTGACTCCACTACGGATGAAGAATGGCCATTTTCCTGGAATGTTCATCTGCAAGACTCGGCAGAAGTGGATATGTTGCATGAGAAATTGGTGTATGTATTAAACGAAAACCCCAACATTGAATGTAGAATGACTATGGATTTCGATGCGACAGGGGTCCACACTCAACCTTCCACTTCCAGCCAGCCTGAACCTCAGCTACAGCCGAAGAACTTTACACATCTTTACACTCCAATACGGCCGGAGGATGTGGTTATCAGCGAGGCAGACTCTACTACAGGTTATATTGAACCAACGAATTGGAAGCTTGTTGTTGACACCTTACACAAGGTCGACTTAGTATGTGACAAATTAAAGGAATTGATGATGCAAGATCCTGGTCTTCGTTTTAAAATTGATTTGTTTTTCATCTGGGGAGCACCTGCACGGGGCTCTTCGTCTGACAGCTCTCTAAGTACAACGGATGAGGAGGAGGAGGAGGACGACTAGTTATCTTTTTTAAAACTCCGTTTGGATGGCCTTGACCTTTCCCCCTCCACTGAGTTTATTTAAGGTGCACTCTCAATGACTGCAGCATCATTTCATCGCGCACCTTCACCACAGCAACATGGAGAGTCGACTCAACTACTGTTGCGAACAGAAATGTTTTTCATGGCCAAATGACATTGATGTTGCGGATGGCCTGGCGTGTAGAAAATGTGAAGCTTTTGGTCAATGCATGTGTAAGTGCAAGTCTTGGAAGAAGCCGAAACCAGAGTTGAAGACATTCCATGTGTACCAGATGAGAGGGCATAAGTACACTTGTTGCCCTGAACGTTGCATTGAATTCACACTAAAACAGCTAACTGGCTGCAAATTGTGCAACAATCATTTTGCAGGTTTTTGCAAACATTATTTAGGAGCCTGTCAGTACAGATCAACTTGGCATACAGAAGCACTCACTATCAATGAAATCGCTATAGATACACAAGAGTAGTCTTTCTACTCTTTTCTTTTTTTAAAACTCCATTTGGATGACCTTGACCTTTCCCCCTCCACTCACCTTAGTTTATATAAACCCCATTCCCACTGACCACAGCATCACTTCATCGTGCTCCCTCGTCAAAGCAACATCAACTATGGAAAGTAAGCGCATCTCATGTTGCGAGCATAGGTGTTTGGAGATACAAGGCGTCACATATTGTGCAAAGAAGCGTTGGGAGGAAGAGACGGGGACAACCTATTGCTGTGAGGATAAGTGTTTCCTCTTACCAAAGTGGCAAGTGGATGGGCTGGCCTGCCGGCAATGTGAATGCTTCGGATGTTGCAGGTGTAGATGCAAGAACCAACAGCTGCCACCACCGGTACTACAAACTTTCAAAATCTACAAATCCAAATACTTTTATACTTGTTGTCCGCAGCGGTGTATTAAATTTCACTTCTCCAATCTTACCAATTGTCGGAAGTGCTACGGACAACCTGATGGGTGGTGCACCTGTTTTCTGGACTCCTGCCGCTACAGATCGGATTGGTTTACAGATCCGTTGGAAATTGATGAGGTCGCCCAGGAAGCACAAGAGTAGTCTTTCTACTCTTCAACTTTTTTAAAACTCAATTTGGATGACCTTGAGATTTCCCCCTCCACTTCCCCATATACCTAGAGTACACGGAGCCTGACAGTCAGTCACTCGGTGGCTGTCGTGGGGTGCGCATCGGTGTCGGCGCTCCGTTGTTAGGTTTTCAAGGTCACAGTAATATCAAATTGTTGGTGTTGTGCTGGTTCAAGGTCACCTGAGGGATAACCGATTGCCCATTTAGGCAGGGTCATGTCAGAAACTCGAGTTTAACTTGGCACTTTTGCCGTTTCTCGTCGAAAATTCGCTCCAAGTGGTCAAGGTCACGGGGACTCTGACTGAAACTCGGAGCGTAGTGCGAGAAACGGCAAAAGTGCCAAAAAATTTTAAGTTTCGGCGTGACCTTGACCTCAGTGGCGTCGGTGACGTCATTTTGATGACGTAAGGGGTGATGACGTCATCAGCACGTCATTTCTGTGACGTCATGGGTGTGACGTCATAGAAATGACGTCATTGGTGATGACGTCATCGATGACGCAATCGATGACGTCATCGATGACGTCATCGGTGAGATCATTGACCTCGATGACGTCATCCCTCAGGTGACCTTGAACTGAGCCAGCACCAACAATTTGACACTACTCTTATCACTAGTCATCAGTGTAGGCCTACGACATACCTCCGCCGCGCTGCCGAAGCTTGGACTCCGCTGTTTACGTAAATCGGAGAGCTTCCCTGTATACTTATATCACGATCACTTTATTTGGCTGAATCCCGGCATATTACGGATAAAAATTGCTCACTTCTTCTTTTCGGAAGTTAAATTATTTTTGCAAACGTTGAAGCTGCAAGCTTCAAGTCTTGATATACATTGAGATATTTATATATCAATTTAGAGAATTTGATAATACTGTTAAGTAGGAATTAAAATGTATATCAAAAAATGTATAAGTATATTTTTACATTTTGGAGATTTAATTTTATCACTTTTTACAAGGTATGTCAACGAAACCTTTCATTACTTCTTTCATTAAATAAATTAATATGCATATTTATTTTCAAATCAAAGTAGTAAGTTTAATTTCCAAGAGAAATGAATTTTATTTTTATTTCGACAGTGCATTTATCATTCCGGATTTAATTCAATTTAAGCGTACACCGAAGCGGGAAAGTAGATTTTTTCCTAAAATCTTCATCAAATGTTACACATTATGAAATAAATTGAAGAACTCTAGTAACCAAACATACCGTGTTGGCCAACGAAAATTATAGGCTTGTAGTTATAGTAGGGATCTAAAATGTAATCATATTTTGTAATTGAAACACAATATTCTTAATTCTACGTAATTATTTTTATCATTTTTGTAAGCCATACTTACTCCTAATTGAAGTGACCAGAGTTAGGCGACAAGCGAATGGGTTGAATTATTTTCATAAATTTGTTGGTTGTGGTTCGAACGAAAACGAAAGGGTAAGGTCGTGACAAACCTTGCACGTATGAACAATCATTAATACTGAAGTGAACGTGACAAAATACATTCGAACCTAATCATAATTTTAAAAAAAAGTATGATAGGAACCAACATCTCACAAGGCATAAGAGAGACGTCTGACAAGTGATGTTGCGGCGAGGCCGCGGCGGAAACAGAAGATAATCAAGTGATTACAGCGGAACCGGAAGTCGATGTGCCGGAAACTGTTATGGTTATTGCGGGAGAGGGAGTGTCAAATGCAACTGACGACATCGTCCGAGCCTCTGCGGTACAACCGTATAAATATTGTTTAAAATATGTAAACCTTGTATGAGTATGCTCACTGCAGTAACTTAATGGTAAATTATTCTCGAGTTAGGCCTATGCATCAGTTGAAAAAGTTACTGCATTCACTGCATTACATTACGGCTTAACATTTAAAGTTCTTTACTACTGGAGTAGGCTACTGTTGCCCTTCACAAGTTTTAGCCAACAATTCATAGGTCTATGCATATATGTGTTGCTGCATAGAAGCATCATCATCAGAGAATGCAGTGATCGCTGCTGAGACTGGTACATGTGAAGCATTTAGAGAGCTTAGTGCCGAGTGTGTAGCCAATCCAGCAGTAATTGAGCGCGTGTCACGCATCGGATTATGTGTGTGTGAATCTGACACTGCTTGGTGACGCGGCTCGGCGCGGCGGGGCATCCAGCGTGTATAGCAGCAGATAAGGGAGCGGGCAACACCCTGATGGCATAGTCATGGGGGTCGTCATATACACTGATCTTAGGCCCCCATACACGTAACGATCGGTCGACGACCGGCGAACCACGACCGATCGCAACAGATTGGTCTCTGAAGCGTGCTTCCCCACACACGTAACGATCGGTCGACGGCCGGCGAACCACGACCGATCGGAACGAAGCGTGGTCCTCAACTCGCAGTTGGTATTTTGCAACCAATTTTATAAAGTGTTACATTTATAACAATGTTATAAAAATTGCTACATAAAAAATTCCAACGCATATGGTTGGTGTTATTCTCATGATGAGGTGTTATTCCCTCATACAGGAAGTGGCTCCTACATAGGAATAGAGCCCGTGGTTATATACAATGGTTTCTAGAAAAATAGTACATTTATGCATTATTTCCTGCTGAATGCATAAAAAACCATTTATCTTGAAGAACGAAATTGTAAAAAATAATTTTCTATTACAGCAAGATAAGAAAAAAATCAAATGTAAGTATTAAATACTGTTAATAAATTTTATTAATAGTAACCTATTTTTCTTTAAACAACATTCTTTGTAAATACTTCATCTGAATTTTTTAACCTTGATCTTTGCTAGGGATGATTTTAACTGTGATGTCTTCAAGTAAAACTATTCATTTTTCACAAATTGCTAATATACATTTTTTATAAAATACTGATAAAAGGCAGCCAAACATTGCCTAAAAATATAATAAAACTCTAAAAAAAGCCGTTTTAATGTGTTTTTTATAGAAAACATGTGTTTTTATTTTACACCATAAAAATGTTTTTAAAAAATTAAGTTTTCACAAATTTTTGCACATCTACACAGCTTTTAAACGACCGATAATTAATAAAATCGGTCCTTAGAACTTTGGATTTTTCTGCCTGAAAATTTTAAAAACTGTATTATGTAAGAGTAGATACAGAGATACCATAGTCTCTATTTTTTATTTTGTGTATTTTGTGTATCGAACGCCAATTACGAATTAATATACCTACTTCAATTGTGGCATCAATGGACGTGTATATGATAGTGGTAATTATCAGTATACAGAGTTGTGTAACCAACTGAAAAACGAAACCATAATATCCGTGATTAAACTCACAATGAGCGAGCTAGCCTACATACGCGGGCTCCACTCGGCCTTCCGCCGTCGACCGATCTGAAGCGTCCCCACACCCGCAACGATCGGTCGCACGACGGAGGCTGGTCGGACGTGGTCGGACGACGACTGATGGGATTCTCATCAGTCGTCGTCCGACCAAAATCGTCGTCAATCGGTCGGAAGCGTCCCCATACACGTAACGATCGGTCGCACGACGAGGTCCGTTCAGACGGATCTGATAGACCAATCGTTACGTGTATGGGGGGCCTTATAGGCTACAATGTGAGAAAAGCATGTAACAAACACATATTATTTTTAAGCTGTCCATATGATTTAACAGTATTCGTATCTTTCTTCAGATTAGATATTTCTTTTTAACAACTTGTCGTCGTTTGGGGCCGTCCATAAATTACGTCATCACTTTTTGGCCATTTTTAGACCCCCCCTCCCTAAAATCATCCTACCATCATAATTTGTCTGACCCCCCCCCCTCTCGGAAAAATGACGTCATTTATAACAAACCTCCGTTTAAATAAAAATAATGCTTTTTAAACGCTACATGATAAACTAAAAAAATTACCAATCAAATCTGAATTTACCCTCAGAAATAAAGCCAAAATGACTTTCTTAATGGAAAAATAAACTATAAAACAACGCCTTAAAATAGTCTAATGTATTTTATAGATAATTATTTTATAATAGATCAGTTGTGTTAAAATTTATAATTGTTTTAATTTCTCAAAAATTCGATATAAAACATCACATTTAAAATGACGTCATATCAAAGCCGACCCCCCCCCCTTGCACATCACCTTACCGTCATTTTCAATCTGGACCCTCCCCCCCTATTTTCAGATGACGTAATTTATGGACGACCCCTTTGCTGATTGGTTCTAGAATCTTAGGCCAAAAATTAAACGGTCTAGATTTGTATATGGCTCTCAATAGTCGTCTTAAATTTCGAGTTGAGGTTTAAAATTATCTTAACCCCTCATGGGAAATACGGGAGGTAGGTCCTACTCATAACAGGTATCTTATACTCAACAACAAGCACTGTTTGTATATACGGGCAAAATTTTTTGTCTGCCCAAGGATCTTTGATTGTTTGGTTGGCCACGATGAATTGATTGGAGCTGGTTCCACGACTGGGAAAAATTCAGTTTTCGTCCTAGAACCCTCCAAAGTTCCCATGTTATCCTTGTGGAGATTTTTTGTAAATAAACAAAAAATCAGCTGATTAGAAATTAAACAATAGCCAGTGTAAAATTTTTGGCGTGATGTGGTTCAACCAATTTATTCCAAAGTGTTGCAATCTATACGGACTGGCGAGTGAGCAAAGCGAATGAGCTCGTCTTAAAAAGGAAGCGGTTGGATGAGCTTAGCAAACGAACTTTGGTATGGAAAAGGGAAGTGACATTTAATAATTTTACCGAGCACAAGCTCGGCCCCCTCCAAATGTACCAAAGTCAAAGTTTATAGATTTATAGAATCCGCTTGAAGTAAGTAAATTATAGTAAAACATGGTACGCTTTATTTTTAATTGAAACAACCTACAAAACAGTCTTTAAATTAAATAAAAACGTAGGCTTGCCTATATGTTTTTCTTACGCAATGATTATTTTAACATACTTCCTAACATACTTCCTAACATACCTCCGAACATACTTCCTAAATGTTTTCTAGTAGCAGGTTTACTGTTAAAACTACAATTTTGAAATATCGTCAATATGCTGCAACAAAATTGTTTACAATGTTGAGAGATTTTGTTTCGGTAGCCGGCGCGGCGGCGGCGCGGTGCGCTACGAGGTAAAGGTAGGCCGTTCGTCGTCCGTGATTGACCTATTATGCCCTTGGCTCGTGAACGATGGCTCTCTCCTCTCTACCCACTAATTTTTACTGATTGCTTTTTAATGTGATGACCTCTCAACCTCTTCCCCTCCTTCACCTCAATCCTTCTCTTCCTTCTTATCTCTGTCTACTGTAAAGTCTCTTGTCAAATTAGGCAGTACTATAATAGGCTTTATATGTTGTAACTGAAAGAAAAGTATTCCAGAGCTAGAAACGTTTGGATCCAATTATCCATGGAGCTAGACGTTTGGTATGTAAATAGGATAATTGACGGGTTTTCAGAAGTTCTGATTACAAGAGGTGATGAAGACAAGCTACATTTCTGTAGAATAGGCCCCCTACCGTTCCCACAGAAACGTTTTAAGAACACTTATTGAAGACTGAGGTTCTCATGTTGAAGCTGAATACGGAGTTCAGGAACATTTGTCCCATAGAAAGACTACCCGCGTAACTTAATAATTAAGCTGTAAAGTACGGATAAAGTATTTAAATGCATTTCGAGAGTTCAGAGTTCATCAATATTCAACTGTAATTGCAAATCAAATTGTTTGATAACATTTCTAAAAATAGGCAATAGGCATGAGTTTATCCTGGAGTTATGAGCCGAAATCCACCCAAACGACACCAGTCGACCTCCTAACCAGGGTTCAAATTTCGCCTGTCAGATTACACTCTTAAATCCACTCGACAAATCATCTCCAAATATCGAACCGGCCATTCATAACCACGTGACAAACCGACAAACTGCCCGGACCGCCGCGCCGAGGTCGATGCTTGTGGGGGGGGAAGAGAGAGAGATGGAGAGAGAGCGTGACGATGAGGGAGAGGGAGAGAGAGAGAGACGAAAGTAGGTGAGGTGCTAGCGTACGCGACGCCGCCGTGTCCTTGCGGCGAGCTATTTATGGTGTTACGCGTTTTTGTACGCCCCAGTGTTCTTTGCTGACTTAAAGACCACTACAGGGGAGGTACAGAGCTATAAATAGAAGGCTGTGCGTTGGTGTTGAAAACTATAACGCCTTTGGTGCTGATTCATAGGTCATGTGCTGTGTGAAGGTAGCCTATAGTTTAGCTTCGACATAGCTTTTAAACTTAGCAATAAAAATACAAATACAAAATACAAATAAATAATACAAATACAAATGAATTTAAATTATGATTGGTCCCAAGTTAGAATGCAAGGGGACGATAACAACGGTCAACAATCTCCACAATATTCGCCCATGTCCCCGATCTACCCTTACGGCGAGTCTGACGTCGATGAAGATGAGGCTAATGAGGATGTGGGGGACAACGAGGCTGAAGAGGAGTAACCTTCATTCCTTTTTTTAAAACCCAAATTGGATGACCTTGAGAATTCCCCCTCCACTATTTCCTTTTTTTTAAAACCCAAATTAAATGACCTTGAAAATACCCCCTCCACATACTTTTGGTTTACCCCCTCTACTTTTCAATACTGTTACCACAGTCTGTAGCTCACATCATTCCTTGCTTAGCTATCATGGCGGACAGCACTCTTTCTCGAGTTGACTCCACTACGGATGAAGAATGGCCATTTTCCTGGAATGTTCATCTGCAAGACTCGGCAGAAGTGGATATGTTGCATGAGAAATTGGTGTATGTATTAAACGAAAACCCCAACATTGAATGTAGAATGACTATGGATTTCGATGCGACAGGGGTCCACACTCAACCTTCCACTTCCAGCCAGCCTGAACCTCAGCTACAGCCGAAGAACTTTACACATCTTTACACTCCAATACGGCCGGAGGATGTGGTTATCAGCGAGGCAGACTCTACTACAAGTTATATTGAGCCAACGAATTGGAAGCTTGTTGTTGACACCTTACACAAGGTCGACTTAGTATGTGACAAGTTAAAGGACTTGATGATGCAAGATCCTGGTCTTCGTTTTAAAATTGATTTGTTTTTCATCTGGGGAGCACCTGCACGGGGCTCTTCGTCTGACAGCTCTCCAAGTACAACGGACGAGGAGGAGGAGGACGACTAGTTATCTTTTTTAAAACTCCGTTTGGATGGCCTTGACCTTTCCCCCTCCACTGCGTTTATTTAAGGTGCACTCTCAATGACTGCAGCATCATTTCATCGCGCACCTTCACCACAGCAACATGGAGAGTCAACTCAACTACTGTTGCGAACAGAAATGTTTTTCATGGCCAAATGACATTGATGTTGCGGATGGCCTGGCGTGTAGAAAATGTGAAGCTTTTGGTCAATGCATGTGTAAGTGCAAGTCTTGGAAGAAGCCGAAACCAGAGTTGAAGACATTCCATGTGTACCAGATGAGAGGGCATAAGTACACTTGTTGCCCTGAACGTTGCATTGAATTCACACTAAAACAGCTAACTGGCTGCAAATTGTGCAACAATCATTTTGCAGGTTTTTGCAAACATTATTTAGGAGCCTGTCAGTACAGATCAACTTGGCATACAGAAGCACTCATTATCAATGAAATCGCTATAGATACACAAGAGTAGTCTTTCTACTCTTTTCTTTTTTTCAAACTCCATTTGGATGACCTTGACCTTTCCCCCTCCACCCACTTTAGTTTATATAAACCCCATTCCCACTGACCACAGCATCACTTCATCGTGCTCCCTCGTCAAAGCGACATCAGCTATGGAAAGTAAGCGCATCTCATGTTGCGAGCATAGGTGTTTGGAGATACAAGGCGTCACATATTGTGCAAAGAAGCGTTGGGAGGAAGAGGCGGGGACAACCTATTGCTGTGAGGATAAGTGTTTCCTCTTACCAAAGTGGCAAGTGGATGGGCTGGCCTGCCGGCAATGTGAATGCTTCGGATGTTGCAGGTGTAGATGCAAGAACCAACAGCTGCCACCACCGGTACTACAAACTTTCAAAATCTACAAATCCAAATACTTTTATACTTGTTGTCCGCAGCGGTGTATTAAATTTCACTTCTCCAATCTTACCAATTGTCGGAAGTGCTACGGACAACCTGATGGGTGGTGCACCTGTTTTCTGGACTCCTGCCGCTACAGATCGGATTGGTTTACAGATCCGTTGGAAATTGATGAGGTCGCCCAGGAAGCACAAGAGTAGTCTTTCTACTCTTCAACTTTTTTAAAACTCCATTTGGATGACCTTGAGATTTCCCCCTCCACTTCCCCATATACCTAGAATACACGGAGCCTGACGGTCAGTCACTCGGTGGCTGTCGTGGGGTGCGCATCGGTGTCGGCGCTCTGTAGTTGTTAAGTGTTCAAGGTCACAGTAATATGAAATTGCGGATGTTGTGCTTGTTCAATGGCCTCTGAGGACTAGTGAATGACGGTTTAAGCAAGGTCATGTCGCAAACTCGAGTTTGACTTGGCACTTTTTGCTGTTTCTCATCGCAAATTCGCTCCAAGTCGTCAAGGTCACGTGGACTCTGACTGAAACTCGGAGCGTAGTGCGAGAAACGGCAAAAGTGCCAAAAAATTTTGAGTTTCGGCGTGACCTTGACCTTAACAGTGTCAGTGACGTCATTTTGATGATGTAATGGATGATGACGTCATTAGCATGTCATTTCTGTGACGTCATGGGTGTGACGTCACGGGGATGACGTCATCGATGGTTACGTCATCAATTACGTCATCGATGACGTCATTTTGATGACGTCATGGGTATGACGTCATCGATTGCGTCATCATCGATGACGTCATCGATTACGTCATCGATGACGTCATCGGGGTCATTGACCTTGGCGATGACGTCATCACATTCCTCAGAGGTCATTGAACTGAGCCAGCAACCGCAAAAACACACTACTGACATCACACATATAGCATACCGAAAAGCTATAGATATTTGAATAACACATAATAGGTAAGAATGAAATTTGTTTAGAACAAAATAAAAAATCAATAATCAATGAAACAGTTAAGAAGGTTAAAATGTATCCTATAAAGCAGTGATTGAGTCATCAATTCCAAGTTTAATAAATAGAAAAAAGCAACGAAAAAAATCGCTGAGGTGTTAATTATACAGGTAGTGTGATCCAGAGAAGGGCCTGCAGCTGGGGGAATGAGAATGGGCTACGGAGCCCAATAATTAGCCCCCCCCCCCCTCCCGAAGGGGCAACCAGTTTGCTGATGCACTGTCAGGGAGCCGCGGGCGAATCCTGACCATAGATAGAGGCGGCTAGCCATGTTATATTAGTTATGCCATGTAAAATGAAAACGATGAATTGGGCGTTAGATAAAGCTGGATATCACATATGTAGTATCGGAACTATGTCACTCAACCTTTCTTCCAATAGAAATATTTGATAGAAAGTTGGAATAGGCAGGCAAAGGTTAGTTACATTTAAAGATTTTTACTGGTTATTCGGAAATTCTGAACTACAGAATCAGAAGTGTGGTGGAGACACACTTGAATATGAATAAAGAAATTTCGAGCTTTTAGTCCAGGAAATTTAGGCTCATATAGGGCCAAACCTCAAACAAATTGCAATAGAAATTAAAATTATACTATGAAGTCCGGTAAGGCGTCTTACATACCATATACAAAATCGGCCAAAATCGGACTGGTAGAAATCCGCCATTTTGGCGAAAACCACCGCCATCTTGGATTTATGCAAGCTTTTGGTAAATTGGATACTAAAATATGTTTTCATTGACTTAAAACATTGAAATTCATTTTATTGGATTCCTCTTTGAATTTACTTAAAGGAAAATACAGATTTAATCTATATGACAAAGGATTAAATAGTATTTATAAACATTAAAAGAATAAAAATATAAAAAATTGCACTTTTTCAAGATACCACTTTCATTTTTGTGCACTTGTTCCTCCAATACACAACTTGACACTTATGATATATTGCTTAAAAATATTTCTAGTATACATAATATCAAAATGTTCCATCCAGAACATATTTTGGGATAGGTAGGTACGACCTCAGTTGAAAGAAGTATACAGGGAACGTACGGTGTTGCGCGCTGCGGACCATCTGCCGAGCCGACCTCATCGACGCTCGTTGTGTCGGGACAAGTTCTAGTATATCGATGTTCAGTCGTTGGTTTTCAACCAACATTTACAATAATTATCACTTATTTCACAGTACTAGTCGTATCACATTTATCTATATATTTAAAACACAAAGTTAAAAAACCTTTGGACACTTCGTCTGTGACTTCTACTGGACCGATTTACATGCGGGTTGTACCAAAATAAACGTTTTCTGTTCTATATTAGCAGGTTTTATTCGTATTTCAAAAATATTTACGTTAAATCGGTCAAAAATGAAAAATAAACTTTTCTTATGAATATTTAACATGGGGAAAAAAGCCAACATTTCCAATCCTTTGGACAGTTCGTCTGAGACTTCCACTTGACCAATTTACACGCAGTTTGTACCAAATAAAACGTAAACCTTTGTATATTAGCAGATTTTATTTACTTTAACGTTATCTTACTTCCTTAAATTAAAAATATCGACACTTTCAAACCTTTACAATTTATTTATTTTACACGCTTTCAATCAGCTGATTGTAAACACACGAGGTAATTTGTCTAAACACAGAGTGGATGAAGAAAAGTTCACGAAGGATTTGGTTTATTATGGTCAGTACTTAAAAACGTTTACAATTATTATGATGTATTGTCATTTATGAAAAGAAAGTTGCTTAATCATATAATTAACGTTATCTTACTCCCTTAAATTAAAAATGTCGACATTTTCAAACCTTAACAATTTATTTATTTTACACGATTTCAATCAGCTGATTGTAAACACACGAGGTATTTTGTCTAAACACAGAGTGGATGAAGAAAAGTTCATGAAGGATTTGGTTTATTATGGTCAGTACTTAAAAACGTTTACAATTATTATGATGTTTTATCCTTTAAATGGAAAGAAAGTTGATTAATTATGTAAAATAGCTGATTGCTTTAAAATTAAGACTAAATTGTAAGGGTTTAGTTTAAACAAATTGCTCAAATTTGTATTAAAAGAAACGGATGTATCGTAAATTCTTTGTGGAATCAATTTGTTGTTTGCAATGTTGTAATGCTTTACATTTATTTCGCTTTACGATAGTATTTGTGGCGCAGTCGGTAGCGTGACTTACTTCAGATCAGACGGTCCGTGTTCCAGACCGATCTTCTTAAATATACTTTTTGTAATGTATCCAATAACGGCGTCACTAATAAATGTTTTACTGATGGTACCGATATTTATTTTAAGCAAAATAGATACATTAAAATATTTATAGGCCTGTCCAAACTCTCAAAAAACTTATTTATTAAACTAACAAGTTTACAAATTGATAGTTTAGGCTTGCTTATTTTTTTATGTTTTTAACTAATATAACGCTTTGATTAGGCTACTAAGGTTTAGGCATAAGTAAACAATTCATTTTTTATGTTTATAAAATACTAAAGAGTGTCTGTGTTACATAGTAAGGGTGCAGCATTATTGTTTTTAAGGAATATGCCTATAAGCCTACTTTGACAGACACTCCAACTAAAATTACGTAATTTTCTGTGAAATAAATTTGAATTCTTTAAATTTGGATAGTTATTGAAACTTGCACACTACAGCATAAATATTGCGATATGAAAGTGGTTATAAATGGTTTCTCTACGTTCTATCCTATCCTAATACACCAATATTTGTTAAAGCCAACCATCATAAGTTACAACACTGTAGGCCTTTCCTAATTCTTGAAAAAAACTGTTAAGAAAAATTTATCCAATAGGCCTACAAGTGGATATTGGTCTACTTATTTCTGATGTTGTTGAACCTAATAGAACGGTTTCCTTAGGCTAATTAGGTTTGCGCCTACCTAAACAATCAAATTGACATGTTTATAAAATACTAAAGAGTAGGGCCTATGGTACAAGGATGCAACATTATTGGTTTTACGGAATAGGCCTACTTTTCCGACGCTCCAACTAAAATCGTAGTATTTTCTGTAAAATATATTATTGTTCTTGGTATGGCAGTTCAAAGAAGTACATTTTATAGACTACCTTACATGTTTGTGCTATAATAGCGTTTCATTTACCACTAATGGAGCTATATCCGTCGAGTATCGACGGGCAACAACTAGTTTTTATTAAGGTTAAACTATAGTCTATCTAAAAATTTATTTTGTAATAAATATTAAAAGAGTTAATATGAATGTTTTTTAATTTTACTGTATAGTTTTTATTGTATTCGAGAATTTTCCCTATAGGTAATACGCTATTACGGAGTAGGCATGATAAGTCCAGGACCATGTTATTTGTTCATTTTGCGGTCCCCAGAGAAGCCAAAAATCCCATTCGTTCATTTAATGTATATGCACAGTATCTATGTATGTAGGATATTACAGTATCTATGTATACCATCATATACAATATTGTATATTGTGTGTCCGTGGTACTGATAACTTTGAAAGGAACGTCCGATTTTGGTGAAATTTGGCATGGACGTGTAAGACTAGGTCTACTTTCATGAGTTCGCAAAGCAGCATGATCGGAATATGTTAACAGGGGTTTTTTGGGGCTTTTAAAAGGGTCAAAAATGGGTTTTAAACATTTTAACCTCAAATTTCGAAATTCAAAATTTTATTTGAAAACATTAAAAAAACTCAAAATAATGAAAATTTACAATTTTTAGTTTTTAACTTAGCATAACTGGTTACGGAGGAAATCCCAAAATGTGTTCCCATGTTATTCTTAAGGGAAATCAACAAAACCCTGTATCTTGCTTCTGTATTGACATAGCTTAATCAAATTTGGTAGTTACATTATCCAGACAGGGTTTAACTCAAACTTGCTTACAAAACCCATATGCGGCAAACCTACATGCTCAATGAACCTCCATGGGATTTACGGGGAAAATAAAAAAAGGGCCAGATATTATAACATTTCGTGTTTACCTACACCAATGAGGGATTAACCTACACTTTCTAACAACACTCCATGGCAGCAAACCTATATTCTCAATCCTGTGGGATATAAGGGGAAATAAAAAAATCTGAAATTCCATTGGAAATTCGCTCAGTGCGCAGGTTTGCAGCGACTGGGGTATTTTTATTATATATGTTGTAGATGGCACAGCTGTCTTTGTACTATTATGTTACCATTGAAAGTTTAACAACAACGGGTAATTTTTAGGAATGAACCTAAGATGGGATCAACAGGAAACAGAACATGGAACATACAATCTACAAAGAAAAATCTGGGACTAGAAGTTTTTCTTGTCTATACTGTTTATGCAAGCATTATTAGGTTGTGATACTACTTCCAAGTTGTATGGCATTGGAAAAGGTTTAAGTTATAACAAAAGAACCGTCTCATTAATCGATGTTCCAAAGTAAACAGCCCTGCTTCTGAAAAATCGTACATAGTTTCTGTTGGAGAGGAGACTTTTTTGTTCGGTGGGAAATCTTCTGATACGTTCGATTACAAACGTTTTAGTTCTAAAGCTGCAAGCAGACGAACCAGGTAAGCAGTACAACCTAAGACACTGCCACCAACATCCGCAGCTGACAAGTACCACATTTTAAGAGTTTATTTTCAAGTTAAAGAATGAAATTGAAACGAATCATTATTTATTTATTTATTTATTTATTGGCAATGAACGGCATACGCCAGTATACAAAAAAAAAAAAAATACAGTTAAATGATACAATACAATTTATCAATAACACATTTGAACAATAACTTACATTAATACATTTCAGCATTCAAGATGGCATATTAGAAGAAAATTTACTTTCAAAGAAATTACATGCAGAATATTATTATGAACAAGTGAAGACATATTTCTTGAGTGAAATTAATCCAAACATAACAATACAATAATAGCAGCAAAAATACCAAGATAATAAATACAAGCTTCAAGAATTTTAACATGTCAAAAATTGTCAGAGAGACATATTGCAAGACTTTGGCATGATAATATTAATAAAATATTAATAATAATAATATATTATAATAATATTATCTCCTTTGGAATGAGGGTGGAGGTTAAATGCTGGAAAGCTGCACCCTATAATGACAAATTTAAAGCCAGCCCCTACAAAAAAATATATGTCAGATGTAACTGTAAGGTACACTGTAGATCTTCCCGCTGTACCTGCAGGCTAAATGTGGGGAATGTCATGTTTTTTTTATTTTATTATTTTTTTTTTTTATTTAAGAATTCCATTGATATTGAAGTTGGAGAAGAAAACTACGAAGACATTTGAAATGAAGTATGATTACCAATAAAACCATTGTATCAATGATAGACTATGTTATTAAAGTTAATACGAAACTTTAAAGATTTTAAAATAACAAATGCGTTATACGCGATACTTTTAATAGTTATACTTTGCAATAAAACCCTAATTTCGTTATTTTATCACTGATATATCATTTTTTCAAATCAGTTTTAAAACTAAGGATCCTTAGGGATCATAGCAGGTAGTTGAGTGGTTAAAGAGCCTTTGAATCTGAGGTTGCCGCGGTTCGATCCTGAGAAAAGTTTGTGCTTTTTGAATGGTTCGATACTGGACCAAGCTGCCTTTGGTCATTGGGCTATTAATTAATCATCCTGACAAATGAAACAGCTGCTATTTGTCAGTAACAAAGCTAAACTTCATCGGATCCATCACAATCATCACACTCACCCTTCAGTCATACTCGTCTTAAAATATGCACCTGAGAGTGCTTAGGTGTTTTAAATAAAGTAGGCCGTTCCGAAGTAGTCAAAAGCATATAAAAGTTAAATATTGGTCTAAAAGATCGTTTCAGTAATAAAACAAACTTATTAATGCTATAAGAAAATTAATTACAGATTCATCAATACTATCAGGGTAAGTTAAAATTGTCTAACATCACTGCTACTGAATTTGAAAACTACCAACTACTGGAAACACCAGCAGGCCTATACTGATATACCGGCACGGCAGATGACGCGTCGTCGCGCGCACCACCGTACGCGCTCCCCGTCTACTTGTTTCAAATAAGACTGTACCCACCATAACACCTAAAATATATTCTGGATGGATTATTTTGATATTATGCTTACTAGAAATATATTTTGCAATAAATCGTGTCAAGTTGTATATTGGAGTAACAGAAATAAAAAAAAAAAAAAAAAAAAAAAAAAAAAAAAAATAAGAGCGGTACCTTCAAAAATTGCATTTTTTACATTTTAATGATTATAAAACCTATTTGATACATCATCAGATACATTGAAGTTATATTTTTCTATAAGAAAATTTAAAGAGGAATCCCATAAAATTAATTTTAATGCTCTAAATTAATTTAAACACACTTTAATAATAACTTTTTGAACATCTTGCATAAATCCAAGATGGCGGATGGTTTTTCTCCAAAATGGTGAGTTTACGCCAGTCCGATTTTGGCCGATTTGTAATATCCTATATAAGACGGCTTTAGGTACCTTGTGCAATAACTTTCATTTCTATTGCAATTTGTTTGACCTTTTACGATAAATTTCCTGGACTATTTTACAATAAGTTATTTTCAACCTTTTTTCATCCCCTCAAGTCCTTCTTAAAGCCACCCCTTTTACTTTCTCCCTCTATACCATAGTATATGGAGAAAGTATTGTTTTCGTCAAAATTTTCGAATTTGAGTTGTTTGTGGATTTATCCATTTTGGTGCCCCCCGAGTCCAAAAAAGTGGTTTTCAGAGTGATGTCTGTGTGTATGTGTGTGTGTGTGTCCGTGTGTCTGGATGTAAACAGAGCTAGAGAATGCCCTAATGGTCCGATTTTGGTGAAATTTGGTATGTAGGTCCAAACTCATAATAATTCCAGGCTTTTTTTTCATTTTTTGAATTTTTTATTTTTAAGGGTATTTTACTCCCAAAAACCCTCAAAAATCATGAAAAATCAAAATTTCTCAAAAACGGCTCTAACGATTTTGATTAAAATTTTGTGGTTTATTAAGCTTGAAATTGTGAATAAAATGACACCACCCGCATCTCCGAGAAAATGCGCGTTCAAAAGTTATGGCATAATAAGTGTTTCAAAAATCAATTTTTTGAATTTTCAAAATAGCTGTTATTTTGAAATAAATTTTACTTATCACCATTAAATCAAACTCAAAAAAACTAAATAATCCAGTATTTTAAATTTTTGCTCTATGTCAAGTGGTTACGGAGAAAATTCAATTTTTCGTTTAGCGGTAAACGCAGTACGTTGTTCAAAGTCATAGACACGCGTAGGGTTAAATGAGCGCTGCTCAGCTGGTAGCTATCAGACTGAGTCGTGAAGACATTAATGTTTGAATCTTTTAAATCTCTTTTTATATTGTTGGGAGAAAGTATGTGTCAGTTAACTGATACCGTTTATTTATTTTCATTTAACAGGTAACAATTTTTCTCCGATAAAAATATATTTATGCTCTAAAATAAAGTATCACTCAATGGTAGTTAATTTATAAAATTGCAAAACCAATATTAGTGGTAGGTGGTGGGGTATTTCAACTCATAAAAATATCTTCTGATTACATATCCGTACAAAAAATGTTGGCTACTGCAGTTGTTAAAATAAATTATGGGGGAGGGTAATTATTCAGCATCAGTCATATCAGTACTAGGGAATCCGCCTACAGTACTCAATAACATCAATTATATCATTATTGCCCTAAACAAAATTTTTGAGCGCTTAATATTAATTCTTAGTTTAATGCGGTAACACAGAAAATACTTGTGGGGAAAAAATAACGCACCTTTTACCACCATTTTTTCCTGGGTAATTAACTAAAACAGTTTTTTAAAGTACTCTAACTTTGTTTACAAAAATATTTCTTTCAAATATACTACACATAAAACTCAAACCATTCTGAATAAACTTGTATTTATATACAAGTTACAGCAGCTGCATAACATCTCACTCTATGTTACATAATCTCCCACACGTGTCGCGGGCTTTTAGGGTTCCGAGGCCTCCTGATATATTATACCAGTATTTTATCTTTCTTACAATAAAAATTTAATTAACAGGAACTTGACCAAGTCCAAAAACCAGTTCTGGTTTACAACAGCCAGAGTTATATCTCGCACCTTTTCTTCTTCATGTTATCTCGTACAACCTTGAAGCCAAAAAAAGATTTTTAAATATTTATTAAACCAAAATTTTTGAATATCAAACACACGTAAGTTTTGTACCTGTTAGGTACACTTAGCACTAATTCAAGTTTTACTATTGTACTTGATTCCAAAACCATGTGGGCATTATTCGTAAAACGATTCATTAAATTAAAACTATACATATTAGTCCGGGGCATTTAGCCAAAATATGGCCTTGACCTAGACAAAATTGGCCGGGTAATGAGACCTAGTGGAATGAGTTTGGTATGTGTCCCAGATCATTTGGTGAAAATTCCCAACTTTTCCCACGACAGGAACATCCGCCATTTTTGAAAATGGCGGAAAAAGTTGATTACAGTGTAAGTGTTTACTAAAATGGGATTTTCATTAAGACCACACCACTTAGATTCACCCAAAAACGTTTATATTGTTCACAATTAAATACCGTACAAGAAAATACCATATTTATTGGTATAAATCATGTTTTAAGGTTCAATATGTGCACTGAAATTTAATATTTCGTCAAAATTTTTGGAAGTTATTTTGGTTTTTTGTAATTTACGGCGTTAATATCACAGATACGATAATTTTAGCCCTTATAAGAATTGTAGCCCTTAAAATTGTGCATTGATTGCATATATAATATTCTTTGTTGCAATAATAATATCCCTGATACGGTGCCTTGAAGTCTGAAATATTCACGGTTTTCAAAGGGGTAAAAATGGGTTTTTTGCATTTATGGACCTCCATTTTCAAAATTCAACATTTTTAACTGAAACCATTTGAAAGAGCTTAAAAAAACAAACAATTTAGTATTTTGAAATTTGAACTTGGCTTGAACGGGTTACGAAGAAAAGCCAAAAATAGGTTTCCCATGTTAATCTTATGGGAAATCAACTAAACCCTGTTTCTCGCTTATTTATCGGCATAAATTGATAAAATTTGTTATGTAGATTCACTAGGTAGGGTTTAACTGATATTTGCTTACAACACCCATATTTCGGCAAACCTACATACTCACTCCCATGGTGTTTATGGAAAAAATTAAGAAGTGCCGAATATTGATACAATTTGATATTTACCTTAACTAACCATTACACTTCCTAACAACTAACATTTTATAACAACATTCCATGGCAGCAAATCTACATACTCATTCATAGTGTTTATGGGGAAAATAAAAAATCTCAAATTCCTTTGGAAATTCGCTGAGTAGCCTACAGAGGTTTGCTGCTACAGGGGCATTTGACAATAAGACAAGAAAACTATATACAATTAATTTAATCAAAATAAATATTATTTTTACAGATTGCATGATATTCAGTGAAAAGAATATTTTGATGTAAATATATAATTTAATTAATTAATACTTTGTGTATTGTGTATCAAGAACTCATTACAAGAAAGTTTAAATGAAGAAAATTAAGTACCAATCAAATTATAAATAGATAGTCAGACATTTCAGATTATAAAACTAATATTTATGTTGGTTTTTTTTTAAATATAGATCAATATATTTTATATCTTAATAGATCACCTGAACCTTTAAGTAAAAATGGAACAACTAAGCTTAAAAGGGAAACAAAGACATCTTAATTCTTAAAAAATTTGCCCTTATTTTTAAAATTGTTGAAAAAACCTTATTAAAATTAGTTTAACAAAATTAAATAGCGTTTTTTACAGATTGCATACTATTCAGTTGAAAGAGTATTTGATATTTTGATCATTGAGTCATTAGATGCAGGTGTATATAATATCATATACGGTAAATGGGGCCTAATGAAATTATAACATAATAATAGTTGGAAATTACAGGTAGTTAAAATTAAAATAAATCGTTACAGGTAGTTTAACGAAATCGACCAATGGTTTTAAGCTTTAAGTGGTATGAGCTTTACGAAAATATCATTTTAGTAAACACTTACACTATAGGTAATTAATTTTCCGCCATTTTCTAAGATGGCGGACCACACCAAAATTAGGAAACTACCAAATGGTTATTAAAAGTTAAGCACACTATATGTATTGTATCTATTATAAAACTACCCATCTTTTTTTGTGAGTCGTCTGATAATTTTAGGGCCTACAGAGATGATGTCCTTGCTAGCGAACGGCCTCACGAATCTAAATTTAAAAAATATTGGTACCTGTGTATTAATTTGAATTTTATATACCCATCTATTGTGGGCTATACAAGCGGAATAAATGGCATATCAAATTTTGCGTTGTTTATATCTTGGTTTAAATATCAAAATTAAATTGATTTATTTGATTAAATTATTTTTTTTATAGTTTTCTCGACACATTATCAAATACTCCCGTCGCAGCAAACCTGCGTACTTAGCGAATTTCCTAAGGAATTTGAGATTTTGTATTTTCCCCATAAACACCATAGAAATGCGTATGTAGGTTTGTTGCAATGGGATGTTGTTATCAATTGTTAGTTGTTAGGAAGTATAATGGTTAGTTAAGGTAAATGTCAAATTGTATCAATATTTGGCACTTTTAATTTTTTCCATAAACCCCATGGGGGTGAGTATGTAGGTTTGCCGAAACATGGGTGTTGTAAGCAAATATCAGTTAAACGCTACCTAGTGAATGTACATAACAAATCTTATCAATTTATGCCGATAAATAAGCGAGATACAGGGTTTAGTTGATTTCCCATAAGATTAACATGGGAAACCTATTTTTGGCTTTCCTTCGTAACCCGTTCAAGACAAGTTCAAATTTCAAAATACTAAATTGTTTGTTTTTTTAAGCTCTTTCAAATGGTGTCAGTTAAAAATGTTTAGTTTTGAAAATGGAGGTCCATAAATTCAAAAAAAACCATTTTTTACCCCTTTGAAAACCGTGAATATTTCAGACTTCAAGGCGCCGTATCAGCGTTATTATTATTCCAACAAAGAATATTATATATGCAATCGATGCAGAATTTTAAGGGCTACAATTCTTATAAGGGCTAAAATTATCGTATCTGTGATATTAACGCCGTAAATTACAAAAAACCAAAATAACTTCCAAAAATTTTGACGAAATATTAAATTTCAGTGCACATATTGAACCTTAAAACATGATTTATACCAATAAATATGGTATTTTCTTGTACGGTATTTAATTGTGAACAATATAAACGTTTTTGGGTGAATCTAAGTGGTGTGGTCTTTATGAAAATTCCATTTTAGTAAACACTTACATTGTAATCAACTTTTTCCGCCATTTTCCAAAATGGCGGATGTTCCTGTCGTGGGAAAAGTTGGGAATTTTTACCAAATGATCAGGGACACATACCAAACTCATTCCACTAGGTCTCGTTACCCGGCCAATTTTGTCTAGGTCATTCGCTAAATGACCCGGACTAATATAGGATTTGGTTTAAATTTGCTGATTTAGCATTATTTAACATTGGAATAAAATTATGAGGTTTAGAAGCGCGTTTTAGTACCGAAACTAATCAAAATCACTGTTTATAATTGTTTTACCAAACTTACGGTATATGATTTTATGTCCATTACCAGAGTCTTTATGTCTTTCTGGTTGTAAGCAGATTTGTACAATTTTCTTTATACAAATGAAATTCCATACTGTATTACTGTACAACCATCCTGGTTTGTTTAGATACCTGACTCGACTATACATTTGCAAAACTCGGTTTCGTGCTGATAAGCCCTTAGCGGTTTTTGCATGGGTACCTGTTATCTATATGTTATACATTTTAGGAACGTAAACTATTTAGTGCAAACAATTTTACCTAATTACAGCATATCTAAACTTCACGCAACAGTCGCTTGAACCGTCATATAGAATTAATGCTACAATCGCAGCGATATTAACATCGCGGTTCTTCATCTGTAGTAAGGCATTGCCGCCGTTCCTTCGAAGAGTTCATCCACAAGGCTGCATTTCATCACTTGCGCAGAACATTTTTCCAGGACTATATGCGAAGGAGTGGCGTGCGCTGGTCGATGACTCAAGGCATGCCGAGTCCACTTATGCGACATGGACGTCCTTGCCTGGAAGACCTTACTAGCAGCCGCTCCCTGTAAACCGCTCGTGTGGTGGAACATGTCAACTTCTTTTCGCGATGCTTTTATCTTCTTAGAAGCAACCTCAACAGACACTTGCCAACTGCAGGAAGCTTTTTCTCCGTCCATAAATTAAACTTAAGGGTCTTTAGGGTTACTCAAGACCCGCGCCAAGAACCTTTTTCCACGTTTAGAGGAATCGGTATTCTGAAGTTTAGTGACTGGAAGCGCCGTAAGCTGATAACAGGACCTCAGGCTTTATACTTCCAGATTCCTTTTGCTGTGCCCTAACTCCAACTTCTTGATTTTTATCATGACATCCTTCTTCTTTTTCTTAACCCTACGTGTTTTACTCTACTAATGTGAATCAAGTTCAATACTTCGATTTCATATAGTTTTCAAAACTTTTGATTCAGAATTGGCTGAACTGTATATGAGTTTGTTTTGTGCAAAATGACTGAGCGCATAAAATGTTATCTATACTGAAGCTTGAAAATTAATTTTTAAAGCAGATACGGGATTTTAAGTTACAATTAAATTCAAAATTAACCTGATGAAATTATCATATAAAAACAGATAAATCGTGAAAATAGTTTTTCAATTACTCTGCACACGAAAGTGCACTTTCTAAACGTAAAATGAGCTAGAAAATAGGTTATTCGCGCTACTACACGGAAAAATTACATAACGTTTACTTTCTGTGTGTATGTGGTGCACGGAAAGTAACCGTTATGGGATTTTGCGGCGCAGACCGATCAGCTGTTGCATAACGCTGAGTTTCCGTGCAGGTGTATCTCGACATAAGCACCGAAACTCAAGGGTTATGAGTTCGGTTTTTTCTTGATACTAATAAACAATAAACAAAAAATATTCTTGGGTTTTAAAAGTTTTTTGATATCGTAAAGAAAAATAATGTTCAATACTCATCTCAAAAGTGCCATTTTAGGGCTCGATATCCTTTTCCACGCTCGGCTTCGCCTTTCGCGTAAACTCAATCAATCTCTCCCGCAATAAGTCACTTTCAAGACTAGCAATGAAAACTACTATAAATATGTGAGTGGGTACTAATATGTTGCATTCAATAGTAAATGATATATATAGCTGGCTTATTTAATATTTGACCTCGACCCGCCTGTTGTATTGACACCGACTTGAGTATAGACTATTGATTATACTCATTTATCAATTAAACTGATTCGTCTTTTGCCTAATTAGTTGATAAACATTGCGAATAAAAGCGTCATTTAATAAGACCTATTTTTTTAGTTCCTCACAAAGTCAGATTTCTTAAAGATGGTGTCATTTGTCTTTTCCCGAGGTAGAGGCGCTACCATTCGCTCGTCACGTGATGGAGGCGTGACATCGCCTCATTTGCTTTGTTTATTTTCACACCTCAGCAAAAATGTTACGTTGTATGTACGTTAAGAAAGCTACTCTTAATTCACCTAATTCAAGTATAGCCTAACATTCTAAACCAATTTGATTAATTGATGATTTGTTTGCTACCACTCCTTGCTTACCAATTAATTGTAATCATTAATACTTTTTTTTATTTTAAGTTTAAAACTAAAACAGGTAAACATGTAACAGCTAAACGTAAACGTGTCAGGTGGTTTTTTCATTTCTGATAAGAATTTGATGAGAGATTTTTGGAAAGTTTATATTTGTGCGTCGTCAGATTCTCGGGTTTGAGGTCACGTCTGATGATTTGCATTTTTTCATATTCACTCACAACATAGAGTTAATTCTCGGGTTACGTTAATACTTAAACTAGATACTTTGATACGAAAGCCATATACATAAAAGTGATTTGCTTTTATCTGGGTACCTAATTGAGTAGTGGGGTTTGGTTACTTTCAAAACGGAAGTCGTGCCATTTGCCAGCCGCTGCTGGCCAGCTGCCATCGGCCAGATGGCAAATCAGTTGCTGTCGCCATATGCCATGCCATATAGCTTCAGGTGGGGAGAGGCTAAATCAAATGAAGGGGTGGAGAAGGGGGTGAGCAGATGGTGTTAATTTTTGAAGTAGGAGTTAGTGTATAAAGGAGAGGGGATAATTGCTTCAAGGTCATATGGAGGGGGTTTTAAAAAAGACTGAACTCTAAGAGTTCAGTTTATCGGTGATCGTCATACAGGTCAGTCGAAACCGACAAGGGACTGAAGAATAGCTTCTACATCATTTATTGTTGTAGAAGATACATCTGGAACTTGTACAGGGTTCTGAGGAGTTGTTGAAGTTGAATTTCTAGAAGGATTTTCCCTTGGATGAGTTGTTGATGATATTTCATGAACTTGAACATTTTCTTGGTTGGTTTCCATTATTATTGTAGTGTAAATTAGAGTGGAGATGTTGTTAGCTGAAGAGCATAGAAGATAATGAAGTAGGAATTATTGTCGGGGCCCTTATATAGGGAATGGTGGGGGTAAAATAAAAAACTTGTTGAACACAGTCGATAGGTGTAACAAGTTCAAAGTTATTGAAGTGTAACATAGAACGTAAAATGTCGTAAATAACACTATCATCAACATTAACCTGAGAAGTTGTCGAACAGTATAATGGGTTAAAACTGTACTTCTTCCTAACTCTATTTAAATTAGTTTTACACTTTGAAATTGAAGGTTTAGAAGTACTTCGTAATATGTGTTGTGTTCGCAAAAGCTTTAATTTTAAACATTGTGTATTCATTGTAACCGATGTGTTACATTTAGAAGTTAAAAGAAGACTGAGATATAAAATGAAGTGTAAAAGAAATTAAAAGAAAATGCCGGAGTAGTAATTTTGTAGGTTAGAATTAACCTACAATATGAATGCTAAAAGTAACGAAGTTTATTCCATGGATAATTCTAACCTCAAACCTAGTTACCGAAGTAGTCATAACGTAAAACTAATGAGAGATGATGACTGAGCGGATGCAAGGCAATGAATGTTTGTGGCGCGATAAACTACCCACTTTTATAGAGGCAATAACTCCAGCCAGATGGCGGCAGATGGTGAGCAAATGACTGGTCGACCGACTTTCACCTGAGTAGTAAGAGAAGTAAGGTTCCGTGTCCATCCCTACTCCTTCGGGTCAATGACCGACCGGAAAGGTCAATGACCCCCCCCCCCCCGAAAAAATGGAGCCCCCCCCCCGAAAAAATGGAGCCCCCCCTTACCCCTTCCCCCTTCCCCCACTCCTACCCCCACTCCTTCAGGCCAATGACCGGTCACCCGGTCACCGAACTAAACATGGCAGCTACCATGGATAATTCTAACCTCACTTGGATAATTCTAACCTCAAACCTTGGTTTTTGAGTCGCTGCGCATGCGCCGCTCCCCACTCTTCTGGTTTACTTTTACACTGGTGTCAACTGGACTGGATTGAATACTGTACTGGAGTGAAACAACTTCTCCCACTACTCAAGAACGGAGGAGGGATAGGAGCCCAATTCTTGCGTCAGTCGCCAACAAACTTTCATAGCGAAAGGTTGTTGGCGATTCAGCAAGAGGTTTCAAATATATAGTAGGCCTATATATATTTGAACTTCTTAAACTATGTTGCGTTTTTTAATGTAGTATGTGTGTGTGTGTGTTTTAGTTGTAAGTTGCATTTAATTTAAGAAAGAATTTGCGCATTGCGATGTTAGTTATAAGTTGGGTTTAGCATTAAGGTGTATTAATTTTAAGAGGTGTTTAGCATTAAGGTGTATTAATTTTAGGAATAATGATGGTATTTGGTTGTGTTGAATTATTTGGTTTTTAATAATGATGTGTTGGTACTAATAATTTATGTTTGTTTTGTGCATTTGTTTTGCCTTACAGCTAGATGTTAGGGGGTAGATTAACTGTAAATTCAGAAGTTCAGTTGAACTTCATTTAAAATGGGTGGGACATCCGCAAGCCGGACTTTTTTTTGCATTTGTTTAGGAATATGATGGGTGGGATTAGTTTGGGTGGGGTTAGAGTTGCGTTTCTGCATTAACTGTTCCAGTTTCCCTGAAATTAATGGTTACGCTTTGATGCGGACGGGAAGTTACGCTTTGATGCGGACGGCCCAGGGACCTCCCTTGCAGAACGTAACTAGTGGGTTGGGAGTGGGAACCGCTAGGCAAACAGGGTGGTGGGAACAGTATTACTGTTCCCATCACCTTGGATCATTATAAATCTTGAATGACCTTGACCCAATTTTGGAAGGGTCAATGACCCCCCCCCCCGAAAAAATGGAGCCCCCCCCTTTCCCCCACTCCTTCCCCCACCTCCCGGGCCAATGACCGGTCATGACCGGCTGCTAACCCCTCTCATTTGCATACCGTTATAAAAGCCGAGCCAGCCGCGGCCAGTGTTTCATTCTGATTCCAGACGTTACGCTGCGAACTTGGAGTTATAACCATGTCTTCTCTACCAACTACTATTTCTACTACTTCTACTTCGACTTCTATTTCTACTACGGCTGTTCCTGCACCTAAGAAAACTCTTCGCCTCAAAAACCTTCCTGATTGCTACAAGAACCGACTTGCATCTCAACCTTCAACTTCTGGAGCTATTCTTCCGCCAACCAACACTTCTAGACTTCGTAGTATTTTTTCACCGCCTTCGCCTTCGCCTTCAAAGGACTCCGCACCACCATCAACTACTATGCCACCACCGCAGAAGCCAGTTCACCACCATCCTAATACCCCTTCCGTTGAAACCATTGTTCATCGTCTTAGCACACCCATTATCCCACTATCACCATTGCCTCCTACCCCACCACTTAGTACACCTGAAGATCATACCTATCACAAAACTGAATCCTCTCAACCTGCTACTAAATCATCTCCTAAATCAGCTCCTAAATCAGCTCCTAAACCAGCTCCTAAACTTACTCCTAAACCTACTCCTAAACCTGCTCCTTCAGAGCAATTTCAATTATTACAAGAACAGCGTCGTAGGGCATTTAGCCGTCCCACTACTTGCCCTGAAATGCTTACTAGGGGAATTAAGAAAGGATCACCTTGTGGGAGGAAATGTGTAAAAAACGAAAGTTTTTGCCGTGTACATGTCGTAAAACACATTTCTGAACCACAAGTGACAGAAACCCCCACTGTTGAATACCAATCCAAAATTATTGGTGTAAAAGGAAATAGGCTTAAGAGAGGTTGTGTCTATTTTTTTGAAAGTGTTATTGACAACGAACACATTTTGGCAACTTGTAACGGCGTAAAATATAATATTAAAGTGATTGAATCCTTGCGCAAAGAGAAATCTGTTTATGAGTTAGACTCTAAAGACTATCTCCTCAGACACAAACTGGATGGTATTACAAGGTGGGGGCGTAGCAAGTAAATTCACATAGCTTTTTCCAAATTATTGCTTAAAAAAAATACTGGGGGAGAAACACAACGCGTTATAGCGTTGTGTTTCTCCCCCATTATTTTTTAACACTCTAAGTCTCGTGACCTACTTTCATGTGAGTAGTGAGTAAAGGATGGTTCTGTGTCTGTCTGCATTCCTTAGGGTCAATGACCGGACCTGAAAGGTCAATGACCCCCCCCCCCGAAAAAATGGAGCCCCCCCTGAAAAAATGGAGCCCCCCCCTTCCCCCACCACTCCTTCCCCCACCACTCCTTCCCCTACCACTCCTCTGGGTGAATGGCCGGTCATGACCGGTTGTCTACCTACATCTAACCGTTACACTAGCTACTCCAGAGTCTTCATTCCAATCCGTGCGGCCACCACTGCAATATGCCTACTCTATTAGAATTATGTTTGCGACAGATAGTTTCAAATATAGTGTTGGTGGAACTTGCATTTCAAGATGCAAACCTTCCACTAACACTACGTCAAGAAGTGTATTCTTTTTATAAAGAAAATTTTGGAGTTTTTCATTACCTTCAGTATAAATTTATGGATGGAACAAATATGTGTCCAGAATGCGGTTCGGCTGCAATAGGAAATGGATTATTGGATTTTATAATAGATGGTGGAATTTATGAATACAAATCTTACTTGTCATACAAGTTTATCATCCCAGAAGAAGAAAAATGCGATATTTGCGCACTTAATTTGTACAAGTTTATACAAGCCGATCCTGCTGAAATCCATTTAGAAAACAACAGTGAAGTCCCTTATTTTTTTATGGCTTAAGCTCCATAGCAGTCCACCAAACCCAGCCAAACGGCCCTTTTCAGGGCCACCTAAGACTTAAATTTAGGGATGTAAGCTATTTAGCTTACATGCGACTTAGCAGAAATAAGTTCTGCTACATGGCTAGTTTGATCCGTGTAGTAGTAAGCAAAGGAGGGTTCTGTGTCTGTCCCCACTCCTTAGGGTCAATGACCGGACCTGAAAGGTCAATGACCCCCCCCCTGAAAAAATGGAGCCCCCCCCCCCGAAAAAATGGAGCCCCCCCCCTTCCCCCACCACTTCTTCCCCCACCTCCTGGACCAATGACCGGTCATGACCGGCTGGTAACCCCTCTCATTTGCATACCGTTATAAAAGCTGAGCCGGCTATGGCTAGTGTTTCATTCTGGTTTCTTCCACCGCTCTTGTTGCTTTGTTTCTGCCAGTCTTAATATTTTTATTTTTTTAAATGCTTCCTTACCCTAATGAAAACTTTAATCCTTCTGAAAATGCTGATGTTTTTCAACCACCTGAAGATGATGTAGTAGATGATTTCCAACAACAAGAAGAAAATGACAGTGAAGATGAGATTGAACATGAAGAAAATGTGATAGAATATATGGATAGTAGCAGTGAAGATGACAGTGAAGATGACAGTGAAGATGACAGTGAAAATGAAATTAATGAAATTGAAATTTTATCATGTAAGCAATACATAGTTAGTTATTTGAAGTAAGGAAGCTAATGAAATATTTATATTGGATTCATAGTTGGAAAGTGGCTTAATAACCACATTACCCTTTCCCCACCTCCACCCTATCCCTTCCCAATCCTTATTCCTTCCCCCTCCCCATATTTAAAATTTATAAAAGGCGGGCTATGAACCTTCAGGTTTTTAGTCTGTACTTGCACTTTGTGCTGTCAAGTACATCACAGCAAATATGCCTCCTAATGTGAATTACCATTTTAATTCTTCTGAAATTTCCGATGTTTTTCTACAACCTGAAGACATTTTAAATAATGAAAGTGAGAGTGAGAGTGAAGACGATGATGATTATAGTGTTGAACTTAGTGAAGAACGTAAAGTTATAGCAATTGATCCACAATTTCCATTTGATACAATAGAACAATTTTTGGTTGAAGCTAATAAATGGTTAAATTTAGGATGTTATATACGAATTGACTCTTTTATATTGTATGGTGATAGTCATTCTTTCCTTGTCACACCAAATGACAGAGACCGCATGTTGCAGTGGGCACAATCTATGATGGAGTGCTATGAACAAGGTGTGGACACTGGTGGCTATTTTCTTGCACAAGTAGTGTAATAACAAAATTACCTTTCCCCCACCCTACACCCTATCCCTTCCCAATCCTTATTCCTTCCCCCTCCCCATTTTTAAAATTGATAAAAAGGCAGGCTATGAACCTCCAAGTTCCTAGTCTGTACCCACACCTTGCGGCATGAAGATGCTTACCAGACTTGATGGTTTCATAGCCAATGATATTAATATATGGAGTTTAATAACAAACTTACGGATAAAAATTGAAGAAAAAATTATGGCAAACAATGAGCTAGGAGTTATTGTTTTTGTTTCATTAGTAGAACATTTTGAAATTTTGTATAGTATAAAAGTAACAATTAATAATATTAATGAACTATTTCCTTGGACAATATTTATTCGCAATAAAATTGAAGAGCAGAAAATTATAGTAGATGTGACAGCAATGAAATATAACCTAGATAGAGAAGAATAGATACTAACCCCCCTCCCATTCCTTTGTTTTGCAAAAATAGTGGGGGTAGGAGTATATATAAGACTAAGTAAGCGATACATAGTTTGTTGTTTGAAGTAAAAGAAGTAGTAAATAAACATGTTGTCTAAAGATACTCCATTTATTAATTATTTTGAAGTTAAAGATGTTTTTGAAAGCACAAATGAAATACAGGAAGAAAACATAGAGGAAAATTATAATGAAACTAATAATGATTCTACGATGGAAGAGGAAGAAATGGTACAGATTGAACAAGAAATATTTGAAGAAATGATAAACGATAGTGATGAAGATATAATTAAGGAAGCTATTGAAATATTTATATTGGATTCATCGTTGGAATCACCCATATCACCTTTACTGTCTTCTGAATCTGAATCTGAATTGGACTAAGGTACCCCCACCATTTTGAAGAAGTAGTGGGGGAAAAATATCCCTACCACAAGTTAAAAGTTGGTGGGGGAATGTTTATAAATGTGTTAAATATTTGTGCAGGAGATCAGTCTTAGGGAGACTAGTGACTGAAGATGTTTCGTAAAATACCTTTTGATCCTTCATACTACAATCTGTTTGATATACATCGTTTTCCAGACATTGAGGAGAAATTGTACAGAAAATTTAGTTCTCTACTCGATAAACCACAAAAACTACCACCTAATACTTTTACCTACAAGCTACCCATCATGGACAAGGACGATGTAAGCAAAATACCATTAGTTCAAGTAAAATTTTTGGAAGAAAAAATTCTTGTTTGTGTTAGAGAAGTGTTTCATAATGATTATTCAAAAAGATTGGCTTTCGACTTTATTCAAGAACATGCAGGATCTGAAAGAGAACAATATCCAGAACCATATTACAAATATCTTTTCGAGAATGGAGCGAGTGTAACGGTAGAAATAACCATTACATTAGTATAACTCTCCCCACCATTGACGTCTCCCCACCATTGGCATCTCCCCACTACTGACTTAAATTTGGTGGGGGAATGTGGATAAATGTGTTGACTATCTGTGTAGAAGCTCACTCTTCAAGAAATTGTTGATCAAAATGTTTCATCATGTACCGACTTCTTCCTTCAGGGAAAAACAAAGATTAAAACGACTAGAAAAAGAAAGACAAGACCGAGAAGATATGAAGATGGAATTCAATAGACTACAATTTCAAATACCAGGAATTGAACTTGGAGCACCAAGATTGAAAACTCTCCACTGGGCTGGAAGTTATATCAAATTTTTGAAAGTGCAAGTTGAAGCAAGAGATCTAAAATTGAAAAGATTAGAAATGGAAAATCGAGAATTGAAGAAATTAATATCACACATGTCTGGTAATACAACTGTTCAAGAAGGTGAAGAAGAAGGAAAAGAAATTTTAGGAATCTAAATTATCAGCACCCCTTATAGAGAATAGGGAATAGATCACTTTGTGGTAATGTAATAACATGCCGCTTAGTGATCTATTCCCAGTTCTCGCTTAATATCCGATGACCTTGACCTACATAAAAGTGGTGGGGGTAAGAGCATATAAAGAGATAGTTATGGATATAACTTTCAGTACAAGTCTAATACTATGGACAGCTTGTTAGTTTTGTGTTTACAACAAATTATTAATAATGGGTTTCTTTACCATCATATAATAAGAACAAATAAATGTGAAATACCTCAACCAATTTGTGAAATGCTCATCAAATTTAAGAAGGACAAATGTGGATTAGGTATTTATCTTGCTTATATTTTTGAAGATGGAACACAAATGTGTCATGATTGTGGAAAAGCATCTGTTTTAGATTTTGAACAATTTGAAGACGATGGAGGTAAATTAGTTCACCTTGTAAAAGGCCAAGTGATGAAATTTGAAACAGTTAAGAAAAAATGTAACATTTGTGCACAAAATTTGTTTGAATTTATTAAGTATAGTGCATTGAAATCATAATACCCCTTCTACATATGAAGAAGGTGGGGGAAAGGAGTGGAGATTATAAAGTGGTGGGGGAACATGTATAAATGCAGGTTGTTTGAAGAGACTTTTAATATTGTTGCAGCATTTGTTCAAACAACATGCAGTTTGAAGTTCAGCATTTCAAAATTAAATACGAGGAATGGACCTCAGTTGCAGAATTTATCAAATCGAAAGAAGATAGTAACATGTTAGTTCAAGTAGTTTGTTACACCCATAATGAAGAAAGCCATGTGAAGGTGATGAACTACCTCAATACTCCAAATACTACTTCAAGAAGCCCAGAATTTATTAAGTATGTGAAGGAAGAAGATGCAGATGTAACATTAGAAGTCTGGTACAAAATTTGAAATGTGAAAAGAAGAAAATTATTGTGGTGGGGGGAAATGTACAAGTTAGTGGTGGGGGAAATGAGATAAAACCGGCAAAATTGTAGAACAGAATTCACTCTATACAACGATGGAGCATCCTTCCACAACACCTGTATTGGCATCTGAGGATTGGCATCAACCAAATACTTTAAGTTTAAATTGTTATGAAAATCAGAAGCCTAGTACTTCAAATTGGTATGAAAATCAGCTACCTCTTACTTCAAGTTCAATTTGGTATGAAAATCAGCAACCTGCCACTTCAAGTGTAAATTGGTATGAAAATCAACAAATTACTACTTCAACACAAAATTTGTATGAAAATGAACAGCCGACAACATCAACTCATTTTTGTACATCAGTATTTAAAGTATCAAAGCCCCATACAGATTGTAATAAGTTAATATCAGCTCAATCAGGAAGAATCAGGAAAAACACATACATGAGAGAAAGGTGCAAGAAAGAAAGGATAGAATTTACAAAATTACAGTTAACAGTTCCCTCTATTAAAGTGGGATGTACTAGGATACAAACTTTGCAAGCAACCAATGCATATTTGTTGGAATTGTTAGAAAGAATTGAAAAGTTGGAGAAGAAGAATGAACATTGTAAAAAGTAAACACTCATTCCCCCCAAGAAAAACAAAAAAAAAAAAATAAAATAGTAAAATGAAAAAAAGTAGATGTAGAATAGAGAGCGAGGAATAGATCACTTTGTGGTAATGGACTAACATGCCACTTAGTGCTCTATTCCTCGTTCTCGCGTTATATTGGATGACCTTGACCTACATTAGTAGGGTGGGGGAAATTGAAAATGGTGGGGGAAAGTGTATAAAGGAGAAGCCTACTATAGAGGAATCACTCTGAAAGTAAACTTGTCAGAAGTATGGACTTGACCACAAGCAAAGAAGAAGATAGAAAACAAAGATTTCGAGAAATGGCTAAAGTAAGAGAGTCAAGAATAAGGTTGAGATTTTACAAACTACAGAGATTGATTCCTGGTGTTAAGTTAGGAGAAATAAGATCAAGAACGGTAGACATGGCGGCTGATTACATCAGTTACTTACAATCGGAATTAATGATAAAGGAAGCAAGAATAGAAGAGCTGGAGCACAAGATAAAACAACATATAGAAACATCGAACAGTGAACCTATAAATTGTGTAATAAAAGAAGAAGATGTAAAAGACTTAAATTAAACAAAAAAAATGAACTTGGACTTTGGTTATTGATTGGACACTTCTTAGAGAATGGGGAATAGATCACTTTGTAGTAATGAATCATCATGCTGCTTAGTGATCTATTCCCAGTTCTCGCTTAATCAAAAATGACCTTGACATACTTAGCAAAATATCATATAAGCCGGATCAAAAACAGTTATTCCTCATTTACTGGAAATGGCTCCTGTGGACAACACCGATTATCCAAGGAAATCTATGATTGAAATATTGTATAAAATTCAATTAGAGGATTTAAATATGGAAGAAGATGAAAATAATAGCGAAACTTCAGAAGTAGAAACTATAAATGATATGGATGTGGATGTAACAACATCAGAAGAAGAAAATGCCAATGATGTGGAGAATGAAAATTTGGATATGGATGTAGTAATATCAGAGTCTTCGTCATCATTTGAATATGAAGAAATACATATTGAAACTCCAATTCATATAGAGAATACTAATGAAGAATCTGTTTGTAGAAGATTAATATTTTGTCCAAGACGTTTGTTTTCTTCTGAAAGTGAAGAAGAAGAAGATGAAATAGTAGTGGGGGAACTATTATAAAAGAAGGAAAGGGAGAGCTCATTTCATTTCTTGGCGAAATTTTGAAGATTGAACACCACCAAACATGTATCATTGCGATAAATGTTTAGAATCGTTTAATGATGATATTCTGTTAGAAATACATAAGGAACTAATTCACAACAACATAGAAGAACAAGAAGAACAAAATGAAATAACAGCAAGACCTACAACAACTTTACCAAATTTACAAGTATCAGCTTTACCCGGAAAGGTAGTAATGCATCATAAGATTCAAAATGAAGATTTAAACTTAGAAGAATTTATTAGAGAAGCAAAACCAATTATCAGTAGAACTTTAAAAGAAGAATTAAAAAGATTAAATTTTCTCAAATTTGGATTACTACTAGAAGCTATGTTTATAAATGTACAAGAAGAATTATCACCAAGGGGATTTATAACTAAAAATCAAACTATCATAGGAAGTTCAGACATTGATTCAATAGTTGAAAAATGTATAGAAGAAATATTAACTAAAATTCAGGAACATGAAGGACGAGGATCAGGGTGGAGTCTTATAAGTATTGAAGGATTAAATATAAGAGTTCATAAACATGGATATGGACTAAAGGGATCTAGTTATATTCGTTTACCAAAAATAATTGAGGATACAAGATCATGTGTTAATGTGAAAAATCAAGATAACGAATGTTTTAGATATGCGATGACATGTAAATTTGTACCAAATCATTGTAATGAACCAAACCAGCACTATGAAAATCAAAAATATAGATATAACTTTCAAGGAATTAGTTATCCTGTATCACTAAAAGATATATCAAAATTTGAGAAGAAAAATCCCGGCACATCTATTAATGTTTTTGGATTAGATAGTTCAAATAAAGTTTATCCTTTACGTATTGCTAAAGAAGAGCTAGCAGATCATACAGATTTACTACTACTAACACAAGGAGATGTATCTCATTATGTGTATATAAAGAAATTTGACTCTCTTGTTAATAAACAACTTTCAAAAAATCGAAACAAAAAGCTGATCTGTAAAAGATGTTTTAATTTCCAACGAGAAGGAAGACAAGGAATGGAATGGTTACAAGAGCACAAAAGATTATGTAACAATAATTATGAAGCAAAAATTATTTTACCTTCAGAAAGCAGAGCATTTGTTACATTTCAAAAAGTTCATCATCAATATCGTATCCCTATAGTTGTATATGCTGATTTTGAATCAACACTAATTCCTATAGAAGATGAAAATTGTGAAGCTAGAAAAAGTGTCAAATATCAAATGCATAAACCAAATAGTTTTTGTTTAATGGTTAAATCAACATTATCAGAAGAACATTTAAACCAATATGGATTAACTTCAGAACCTCTAGTATATCGTGGTGAAAATGTGGAAACAATATTTCTTGACCATTTATATTTAATAGCTGAAAATGTACAAAGATTATATACAAATATCATACCAATGAAACCGATGGAGGAAGAAGAGGAAATTCAACATGAAAATGCAACTCATTGTTTCTTATGTAAAAATGAATTTACCATTGACAATTATAAAGTTAAAGATCATGACCACCTTACAGGTTATTACAGGGGTGCTGCTTGTAATAAATGTAATTTGAGCTATCATTTACCACTATTTATTCCTGTGGTTCTGCATAACCTCAGTGGGTATGATGCTCATTTTATAATACCTGAATTAGGAAGAGACGATGGTTTGATAGATGTGTTGGCTGAAACTTCAGAAAAATTTATAAGTTTCTCTAAAACAGTTGGAAATGTCAAATTAAGATTCTTAGACTCCTACCGATTTATGCCGTCGAGTTTGTCTAAACTTTCTGAAAATTTAAGGAAACAAGATTTTATTGAAACAAAGAAGATTGTAAGTAACGACAAACTGGATCTCGTACTTCGGAAAGGTGTTTTCCCATATGATTATATAGACAGTTTAGAAAAGTTTAATGAAACATCACTTCCGCCAAAAGAAGAATTTAAAAGTAAACTATACGACATGGACATATCTCAAGAGGATTATGATCATGCATGTAAAGTATGGAATGAATTAGGATTTACAACATTGGGAGAATATTCAGATTTTTATGTTAAATTAGATGTAACTTTATTATGTGATATAATGGAAGAATTTAGAAATACGTGTTTTGCAGCATATGGATTGGACCCTCTTCATTCATACACTTCACCTGGACTAGCATGGCAAGCCATGTTGAAAGAAACAAATTGTAAATTACAACTTCTTACTGATATAGATATGGTTTTGATGTTAGAATCAGGAGTTCGAGGGGGATTGACACAAAGTGTAACCAGACATGTTAAGGCGAATAACAAGTATCTGCCCGATTATGATGCATCAAAACCAACGACATTCCTAGGTTATTTCGATGCAAATAACTTATACGGATGGGCAATGTCAAATCCCCTTCCATATGATAATTTTAAATGGATAGATCCAGAATCGATTGGAAACATTATGGATATACCAAAGCATGGTGAAACTGGTTACATTTTTGATGTTGATTTTGAATATCCTGAACATCTTCACGATCATCATTACGATTTACCACTTCTTCCAAAGACTGAAATTTCCCCTACTGGAAGATGGCCGAAATTATTAATGACTTTAAACAATAAGTCTAGGTATGTTGGACATTATTGGATGATACAACAGGCTTTAGACTTGGGATTAAAAATTACAAAAATTAATCGAATACTACAATTCTCTCAATCTTGTTGGTTGAAACCATACATTGACAACAACACAAGAAGAAGAGCTGCCGCTACGTCAAGTTTTCAAAAGGATTTCTTCAAACTGATGAACAATGCAATATTTGGCAAGACTTTAGAAAACAAAAGGAAACATAAGAATATCAAATTAGTAACTGATCCAGTAAAATTACAGAAACTAGTGCAACAACCAAACTTTGGTTCATCCGTAATTATAAATGAAAATCTTGTCGTCATTTCTATGAACAAAAAATCAGTTCTATTGGATCGTCCTTTATATCTTGGAATGTCAATATTAGATATTTCTAAAACACACATGTACGAGTTTCATTATAAGAAGATGGTTAATCATTATGGAAGAGATAACATTGGTATTGCATATATGGATACAGATGCACTTATTTACTGGATTAAAACAAATGACATGTATGAGGATTTACGAACCTTTGTATATAAAGATGATTTTGATTTTTCCGATTATCCTAAGGACCATCCAAATTATGACTATGACAAAAACAAAAAAGTATTGGGAAAATTTAAAGATGAAACAAATGGTGTGCCAATGATGGAAATTGTAGCATTGATGTCCAAACTGTATTCGTTTCAACTGTACATAAACGAAAGGAACGAACATCAAGTCACGAAGAAAGCCAAAGGAATAAAGACATCTTTCCTAAAGAAGAATGTACAGTTTCAACATTATAAAAGATGTTTGTTTGAAAATGTTGAAACAACTGCAACATTCAACACTATTAGAAGTTATAACCACCAACTTTTTAGTGTCAAACAAACAAAGTGGGCATTAAGCTACAAAGACGACAAGCGATATATTTTAGAAGATAAAATTAATACTCTACCATTTGGCCACTATTCCTTAAACCCTATCGACCAGTAAACCTATTCTTCGTCCTTTACCTTCTTCCTTTTTCCTTTCCGTAAAAAAGAGGGGACATGGCAAGCCCAATGCCATGTTCCCTCTTTTTTACACTAATATTAAATGACCTTGACCCATATTTCAACTATACAGGGTGTCCAAAAAAAACGTTTACAGACTTTGGGATGTGATTCCTGATACAAAAGTAAAGAAAAAAGTTCCTATGAAGGTATGTCCGAAAATGCATATTTACCCAGATATCCGCCATTTTGTTTTTTCCACTTAATATTTTTTATTTCGGTGACGGATTGATCTAGGAACTTCATATTTGGCATGGATCTTTATAATACTAATGTCCATTTCCACAATAAAAATTATTTTTTTCCGATGCGTGTTTTCAAAATGGCGGCCATTTTAAATTTTTAAACTCAAATATCTCAAAAACGGTAAAATTTATAAAAATGTTACAAGACACAAAAAAGTTGACAAATTAAATTATCTAAATAGTAATACCAAGTTTGTAAGGAACCGAAAACAAATAACGGAGTTACTGTGGTTTTTATGCAGAAAAACACTGATTTTGCACTATGATTAATGCCAATTTAGGTTATTTTAAGAGAAAAATCTCAACAACTCCGTTATTTGTTGGCATATCTTTACAAACTTGGTTTTGTTGTTTAGATAATTTAATTTGTCAACTTTTTTGTCTCTTGCAATATTTTTATAAAATTTACCGTTTTTGAGATATTTGAGTTTAAAAATTTAAAATGGCCGCCATTTTGAAAATATGCATCGGAAAAAAATAATTTTTATTATGGAAATGGACATTAGTATTATAAAGATCCATGCCAAATATGAAGTTCCTAGATCAATCCGTCACCGAAATAAAAATTATTAAGTGGAAAAAACAAAATGGCGGATATCTGGGTAAATATGCATTTTCGGACATACCTTCATAGGAACTTTTTTCTTTACTTTTGTATCAAGAATCACATCCCAAAGTCTGTAAACGTTTTTTTTGGACACCCTGTATATAAGAGAATAAACCATTGTATGGATCAGTATTTCTACAAACAGTGTGCAAGCAACACTTTAAGATGGAAAGTGTAAAGGATAAGATTGTAAATGAACTACATAAACCAGCAAGAAGAAGATTTCCAAGAAGAAGTACAATCATTAAAGGAATGAATGATCTTTACCAAGCTGATCTTATTGAAATGATACCACACAGTAAATTAAACAAAGGATTTAAATATATTTTAACAATTATAGACTGTTTTACTAAAATAGCTGATGCTTTACCGTTGAAGGACAAGACTGGTAAAAGTGTTACCAAAGCTATGGAGACAACAATACAAAGAAATAAATTTAAAATTAAACATTTACAAACGGATGATGGAAAAGAATATTTTAATAAAGATTTTGGAGCTTTGATGAAAAAATATAAAATAAATCATTATTCTACAAATTCTGAAGTTAAAGCTTAGTAGTGGGGTTTTGCCGGTTCTGGCCCAGTTCAAGGCCAAGTGGTTCGAACCGGCAGGTGTGGATGACAGTGATGGATGTGTTTTGTAAGTGGGTCAAGGCCATCCGGAGGGAGTTTTAAAAAAGCGGAGCCGCGAGGGGCTCAGTCGGGGCGGGGACTCGGGACGGGTCGGATCGGAGCGGGCGGGCCGAGGGAGGTGTTTTGTTTTTTTTCTTTTTATTTATTTTAATCAACTTAAATTAAAATCGTGTCGTTGTTGTTGTGCAGAGAGGCGTTGGAGCGTCGTGCACCGGTGACGCAGTGGTAGACGCCGAAAGTGATGGCGAAAAGGAGGTGGACGCACAGCATGCACAGTACGCATTTGAACAGTTGCAGCAGGCGGACCATCCCTTGTTGGTTCGCCGTTTCCAATTGCAGCCTGTTGATCTCCAGTCTGAGTCTGTCCTCCTCCAATCGTGATCTGAGCGTAACGTCGTCCATCATGTCTGTGTGTGCGTGTTTTTTAGTTTGTGGTGGGGGAAAAAACGGGAGCGGTGTTGATGGTCGGAAAGTCGGCGATGAAATGAGAAGCGAAGACGAATGCAGTGCATATTTATTGTAGAGTGGTGGGGGGTGAAGAAAAAAAAAACAGTTGTCTTTGATTAAACCTCATCGTCAGCTGTATCGGAAGGTGCAGCCTCGGAAGGTGGAGGAGTGCCGCCTGCAGGTTCGATGTCCTCGCTCTCCATCTCCTCGCATTGTGGACAATTGTAGGAGATCTCCACAGTCATGGTGATGGTGTTGTTGGGAGCGCTGACTACGTCACTCAAAGTTTCAAAAATATCCTTCAAGTCTTGTTGCGACTTTACGGTAAATGTATTTGTACTTGTCGCTAAAGGAAAGCCGCTCATCGTTCGGGAGTCGGCGAACAAATGGCGAGCGGCGGTGAGGCGGCCGCCTATATTCGGTAGGGGTACCGTGGTGGGGGAAGAAAAGAGTGGGGGGAGGACAGCGGTGGGGCGAAGCCCGGGTGGGGGAAGAAAAGAGTGGGGGGAGGACAGTGGTGGGGCGAAGCCCGGGTGGGGAACGAGGGAACTTCGGTCATCGCAGTTCGCCGCGAAACGCCGTCAGGATAGGTTGTGGGAGCCGTACGAAGATAAGCGCTAGCTGTAACACAATGTAGAAAATAGTAATACTTTGTTTGTAAATTAAATATTAAATTTATATTTAACCAGAGCTTGCATTTCTTGTTCCTCGTCGTTTAATTCAACAATTTTAACACCATTAGTAGTCTGTTCCTCTTCCTCTGCACTTTGCGACGATGAAGACATGGAGGTGCCAGGAGAAGATGACGAGGATGAAAATATTGTGGTAGGATTGACATATTGCACCGTGATGTTGATCCATCTTAAAGGATAGCTATCAATGAGTGTCAGTAAGTTTTGGAATAGTTCTTCCATCTCTTCTCTGTTGGTAATTAAATGTTGAAAGGAAATGAATTTATCATCCATGTTGTTGTCAGTGCGAGTAATGAAATAAGAATGAGAAGCGTATGGAATGATCCGTAGAATATATGTTGTAAAAAAAAGTGGTGGGGGTAATCTCAAGGTCAATCAAATGGAATTTTAAAAAAGGGCTGCAGTCAGTGACTACAGCTATACATCTGAAGCTTCAACAGGATCAGAAGACCAATCTGATCTGTACTTGCACGCACTTATGATGCATGTACAAAAGTCGTCTTTATAATATGCATTGCACTTTCGACAAGTGGCAAGTTTTTGCGGATGAAATTTGATACACCTCTGGGGACAGCAAGTGTGGAAGTATCGTGATTTATAAATCTTGAAGGTTCGCAATTCCGGTGGCGGTAGTTGCTTTGTCTTGCACTTGCAGTAACAGGATCCGAAGAATTCGCACTTTGTACAAGCTAATCCGTCTACCATCCATCTTCCTAAATCTGTGCATTTCTGTTCACAACAGTAGCGCGGTGCGTCCTCGTTTTTCTTCTCCTCCATGTTGCCGCTTCCAAGTGTTGGCAAGAAATGAAGTTGTACAGTGTAGGATAGCGTGTTTTATAGATCAATAAAAGTGGTGGGGGTAATCTCAAGGTCATCCAAATGGAGTTTTAAAAAAGATCATCTTACAAATGTAAGATGTTTTTTTTTTATTTATGATGCTGGCTTGTCCTTTTCTTCTTCTTCTTCTTTAGGTTCTTTCTTAATATTCTGTTCCTGTTCCTGCTTGTTCGCTCTAGCCATGGCGATGAGTTCTTCAGTGGATAGCGGGTGCACTTCTGGAAACTTCAGGATCAGTTTTGGTTGGAACCCTTCTCTAGTCAATACACTGAGATCGGCGCTCATCTCTTCTACGGTTCTATAGTCCTTTCCGTAGATCTTCCCATTGAATTCAATCATCATTCGGTATAACATGGCGGCAGTGGTTGTTATCGCTGCGACCGTAGGAGAGCAAATGATGATTCTGTTGGAGTTGATCCCTCGTTTTATAGTGAAATTTTACAGCGAACCCTTGTTGCCGTCATGCTTTGTCATTTAGTAGTATTTGTGGAATTTGACATTGGTTTGAGTAGATGGAGCGGATGTTGTCGCCGCCTGTGTGGGAAAGAACAATTCTTCATCGCAGAAGTTCTGTTTGGAGAACATCCTCTTGTTTGTTACATAGGTGTCAACGTTCAAGTGATAACCACCGGCAAGAAGCACTCGCAATTCATTAGTGAAATTGTCGAGCTGTTCAAAAGTTGTAATAGTGGAGGTATCGTATGATGCACACTTGATCTTGAGAGACATTGTGCTATCACCAACGGAGATGTGTACAGCACTGAAGGTAGTCGTAGACTGAGGGAATTCTTACGGACATTGCTCCATTTATATAGTTTTTGAAACTAGGTCAAGGTCACCCGAAATTGTTTTTTTATATAAAGCAGCAACTGTTGGCGTTAGGCATGACGTGAAGCGTGAGCTCTGTAGAATTACTTCCGCTCGGACCGTGGGACGCCAAGTAGAGAGCTCCGGGATGGATGAGGCGTAGATCTTCGTTCTGCAGAAGTTGGACGAAGCGTTTGGGAAGAAAGATTTGAAACTTCGGTTCATCACCAGGCGAGTAGGGCGCTTCACTCACCGTGCAGTTGATGGCGTCTCCGACAGTTGTTTCCATCTTCTTGATGGTGTGGATGATGTAATGCTTTTCTTCCTTCAATTCCGAACATCTTTTAGTGGGTAGGATTGTGGACTTGGAATGTTTGTTGAACTGATCGACAAGCGATTGTAAAAATGTTTGCGTTGCCATTTTTACTTCTTCTTTTTTCGTTGATAATATTCTTAGTCTTGCGAATCTGCGTGTGAGGTGTTGACTGCTCGGTGGCTAGAGTAATACTCATGCCCGGTCATGGTTGTCCCCTCGCTTTTATACCCTTCCCATCCCCCACCACTCTGTTGGAGATACGCGTTCAAGCGATAAGCGTTCTTCAAGGCGCATTGCGATTGACGATGTTTAAAGTTTTTCGATGAAATACAAATGTTGCCGAAATGACATTGGAAATCCCTGTCCACCTGGACATTTAACACTTCGTGGTTTGTAAACTTCTGTATCCAACTGGCTTTTTCCACTCCTTTTGTGTAAATAATTTTAAATTCTTTACAGTAATGATTCATGATTTGCGGCATCATACTGTAGTGTACAAAACCTTCATCCCATCTCAAGTTGTGAAAGTATTTCATCAACCACTTGTTCGTTACTCTCGCTTTGGTAGTTAATCTGTTAAACGGTAGTGGCGGTTGGAATAAATAGTGATAAACTACAGATGTGTTCATATCTAAAACTACTAACTCTTTTATGATAAAACTTCCGTCGTTACCGCGGAACGCTTGGAATTCAATTATACCTCGTCTCACTTCCATTACTTCCGATTTGTTAGAAAACGAAACTCGTTTGTTCATGACGAAGGTTGGTAAACGACTGTTTGCAAAACCGCGGTGCACGCTCTTTTATACCCGAGGGTGTACACTTATCAATTATTGAATGAGCCTTCTTCGTTCACCTCTTGGGCTTGCTCATCTATACTGTAGTTAGTCTGATAGTTGTGCAACTGTCTCCACATGTCAACTTCATGAGGTATCCTATTGAAGATGGACGTATCTACGGGACCGTACAGAATCGGCACATACGGTTGCCTATCCAATGTATCGGTTAGATACTCTTTTATAATTGCACTTGAAAATATTAGCTGTTTTAGATATCTTGTGACAGGACCGGTAGCACAACTTAGACTGTAGAATTCATCTTTTGTCAGGTGTATCTTCATCTCATGCTTGGTTAAATCTCGAAAGCGGACGATTTGTCCACCTCGATGTTTCACTATATCGATTTCGATATTGGATTCCAGCAGACTTAATTTTGTCCTTCTTCCAAATGTGTTGTTACTCAAATAACATTCCAAAAGATGTAGATGTTTTCTAAACGATTCCCAGGAAATTTCAGTGAAGGCCACCATTTTAGATCCGTGATTTAAAATAACAGTTGGCGAATAATCCAATGATTTTATAACTCCGGCGGACACGCTCTTTGTCATACAAGAAGAGATGGGATAGTAGATCCTGAGAAATACTTCTGTCAAAATATTGGTGGAGATGGTGTCATCGATCTTTCTTCTTTTTACTCCTTTTTCAACTTCCTCTTCTTTTTTCTTATGTTTAAACTTGAGGAACTCGTCCATTTCTTGTTCGACTTGTTTTTCTATATCCAAACTATTGTCACCCATGGGAGGAGTAGTTTCTTCTTCGTTAGTATTTGCAGTAGGAGAGCTCATCTTGCGGACGATGCTTCCCATACGACGGTCAGAAATATAATGAGATTTTCATTCTCTTTCCCCTCTTTTATAACATTTGCGTCGACCGCAAAAAAAACAGTTTTTTTTACAACACATTTTTAACAATTCCTGTTAATGGAGTGTAAGTCACTATCTTGTCATGTATAATTAAACAGTATGCCGAAGTTCCGTCCGGTATTGCTTCTTCAAACTCCATTTCGATTTTTATATCCACACTGGACGATTTCACGGATTCGTTTTGTTTTGAACAATCGATAACGACTATTGGGGCTTTGGAGAAAAACTGTTCCGGCGATAATAGCGGTGTATTTGTCTTCCCGTAATATGACGATTGAAACCTCGCATACATATCGTACAAGATTGAATAGCGTTTTTTACTAAACATGACATTTAGATTGTCATAAGGAAAGAATTGAGAGTTTAGAAAAACTTTACAATTCTTTATCTTGCAATGGTCAAATTGACCGGCGTGCGAAGTTATAACATCTTTTCGTTTAGTCTGGAAACCGAGTATTACGTACCGTGCCCGTTCTAGATAAGTGGACGTCTTGACAGTCCATGTTTGACGCTCTGTTTGAGGTAGTGTGGGATATTCATGGAATTCCCAACTTCTAAACGGCATGACGATATCACGGTCAGATTTCAACTTTCTCAACAATACGATTCTGTGTTCATCGGCTAATCTGACATGCGGTACTCTCCACACGACTTTATCCAACTGTAGCTGCCATTCCAGTTTGGCTTCCGTAGTTCCAGGGTCTGCAAGTATCAAGTCCTTGTTAGTTGAAGATCTGAGTAATACCAATTCTTGTTTGACATTTATTATTATCCGTCTGTAATCTTCAGCGAATCCCAAAAGCAAACGTAAAGGGACATGAAAGTCAAAATGACCATTGGAATCCGGTGTTATAGTGTCTTTATCGGGAGCAACCCATCCGGCGGTGACTATTGAATTTTTCTCATGCGGTGTTAATGATGTTAATCCTTTCAGTGTCGTTGTTAGACCGACCTTTTTTGTCGAATCAACCGTCACTCCTGATATTTCATATCTTATTTCATCAAAAAGATATGCCATCGGGTTATTTATAAAAGGAACCGTTGAAGCGGTTTTTCCATCCAATTTTAATACCCGTCCTTCGATGTACAAGTAACTTTCACACGGTAACGTGTAAATGTCCTGTTGTTGAATGGGGATCCTTATTTCATCGTTATTGTTTAATTTTGATGAAGTGTAAGGGTTGTGCGTGTGATATTCCTTCTCCCATAGTGTTTCGTCGAACGTCGGCCCTTGAGATATATCCAGGATATCCATCGTTGGTAAGTCTTAGTCCGATCTTTTGCAGGAAACGAATGTTGTCCGGTGTTAACTCGTCCAATGTTGAAGAGCTACTGAGGTCTCGGCTCTTCCGTTGCGGTTTAAATGTCAATCCCATGTTGAACTTATGACACCGCTTTTATGTGTAACCGTATTGTAATGGTTTCTCCTCTAAAGTCAACACTGTTACCGTCCTGATCCGATATGTTCAGTACGATGTCCGAAATGAAACTGGTGTTCAATGGTAGGTATATCAGGTTTTGTGGTTTCTCAACTATTTTAAAACCGGGAGCCACTGTTGGATAAAATGTATGTAAAATATGTTGGTTTACCCCGTCTCTATACGATCCGTGTATGATATTGCATGTTATATCAATACTATTAACCTTTAATATTGTTACTGTGGTATCACCTGTATGAGTAGGTCCGGGATCTAAGATTTTTCTTTTTTTATCTGAAAATCCCAGTAAACTACCGATTGAATTTTCTAAACTTAAATCTATATAATACTTTGAAGTGATTTCCGCTTTTAAAGTATTGTTATTTCCTTTATACTGATATTTTCTTCTCCTAGCTGCTTCTGTAATACTTGGTTTATATCGTCTATTTCATACGATCCGGTAGATAAAATTATTACCTTCAATTGCGAATAATTTCCTTTTTCATCTTTACTCTCGTAATAATGTAGTAAATTGTTTTTTCCCTCCGTGACGTTGGGAATTGAATTGTACGTAGTAAAATCCAATAGTGCAGCTTCCCACAGTCTATCCTTGGATAAACGTAGTGCCGGGAAAAGAGTGCTTTTCAGTGTGGATGAATTTCCACTCAGTGACACTGTATACGATGACATCTCAAAGTTGACTGACGCTTTTCGCTAGAAACTCCAAACATAAATGTCCGCATATTTCTGTATTGTTGGGTTGTTCTCTTTTGTAATTGTAAAATATATTTTCGGAGTTCCGAAAATAGTGTTGAAGTTCTTTCGGCGGTGGTAGATTGCCAAAACTGTCAAAGTAGTAAACGTTCTGTCCGAGTTTTTTTATAGCATACCCAATGAGTTCCTGGACCATGAGTGGAATCCAAATTTACTATTCCAGTTTCATTTTTCCATATTTCATTTGGTAATGCGTCTTTCATAAAAACTCCTCTAAAAAATGGCATTCTTAAACATTTCACATAATTTGATAATTGATAATTTGTCAAGGCTTTATTTGGAATTATCAATTGATTGTTCTTATTTAGTATACACGGTACGGTCTTAGGTATAGACCTGCTCCGTTTTTTACCATCGACCAAACGGAAGTTTTCTTCGCCTTTGCTTTACGAGTCCTACGACGTCTTTTCTTAATGTTTCCACCTCTTTTGGGAGCTCTTCTCTTTGCAGGCCGTCCTCTACGACGTTTCCCGCCACCAAATTTTGTTTTACCCTTCATGGCTGTAGTAACCGCCCAAGCGGCTGCTTTTTCTGCAATACTTGCGTCACTTGATTTCACTCTTTGCCAAGCTTTTTCCGCTAACACTCTATCCGCTATCGATCTATTCGTTGAATCTGCAAACTTGGAATACGCTATATCGTGTTCTTTGCAGGCTTGATCCAATTTATTAATTCCAGGATCCCCTCTTGCTAAACGTTTTGCCAACTTAGTTCCGGGTCCACAATATTGATAACCTCCGGGCAGATGAAATTCGTATGGTAGAGCGTCTATCGCTCGATTTAGAACAGCACCAACAGGAATCCGTCTGAGCAGGGATAACGCGGCTGATGTTATACCACGTCCTTTCTTGACGCTGTCTTGACGACGACTGAGCGGTGCGGTCTTCATTGTGTCGTCTTATATAGCCGTTGTGTTTACTCTACGAGATGCTTTACACGAATGAATAACTCGTGCACAATTTTTATATTTAAATACTTAATTATTCAAATTAATTATATACTGATTTATGATTCTATTTTTAATCCAAGCTTCTCGTTCATCGGGTTGAATCATCACATGACTCGTTGTACTAGCTATATGATTGTGGGTATCGATAAGTAAATTGCCCACTATTCGTATTAAACAGTCTAAAGTTACAGCATCTTTTGGATGTTGGGGATCGTGTAACTGCATAATACGTTTATCATTACACGTGTAAGCGGTCGAATCATTTTTTGACGTTGTTATGACTTGTCCAATAGTAGCAGCATCATTTAAATCTTCTCCTGGTAAAATATTAATTATTTTCTTCATCTTTGCATCATATTTGGTCCCAAAGTGTTTATCCAAGTTATTGTTTGTCTCAATGTAACACAATCATCATCTTCATAACCAGGATAAATATTTTTTATTCTTCTATTACGACCATTGTATGTACCTAATGTACCACCACTCGCAATCAATGTTTGTACCATTAGAGGTACATCTGTATCTTTTATACCAAATCTTCCATTTGTTATTGTTTTACCTCCCGCATTCCATTCATCATTACTTCCTTGCACTAAATCAAACTTTTCATTTCCATGTATAAATGTATCTCCTCGCTTTAGCACGGCATCTTCATGTTTTACAAAATTCAATGTTCCCCTTTTTAATTCTTTAGATAGTTGTTCCATAGTAACAGCGTCTTTTGGTTGAGAACCGAACTTTACATTTGACAACACTTTCCCATGACAATCGATTTCATCACCATCTTGTAAAATACAGTTGTCCTTGATGTATTTCAGGTTTACAGCATCCCCGTCTTCCTTTGGGTACCCAATGTCATTTATAATAAATTTATAAAAAGAAAATCCGCGTTGAGTCTTTTCCGGTATTATAGAATGTAGATATTCTTTATTAACTGAATCTTTATCATTTTTTGGATTTGCCACGTTTGTTATTCTATGATTCCCAGCATCGTATGTTTGTCCATCCTTTAAATTATTACCCCACTGCAATTTTAAAGTATTTGAAAGTTCAGATGATAAATACTCTTTATTAATTGCATCAGAACTGTCATTAGGTTTACCAACATTAATTATTCTATGTGATTTGACATCGTAAGTATTCTTGTCCAATTTCAACGATGTTGAAGTAGCTTCTTTAACTGTTTTTAAATTTGCTCCATCAGTTTCTTCTTCTGGATCTTTAACTAGTTTTAGACGTTTATTACTTATGTTATAGTCACCTTCAGGAGTTTGCGGTAATCCACTTCTTTTTCTGTCTTCTCCAACCTGCACCCCTAACGCGGAGTACCGTCCGAACTTGTCGACGCTCATGTTAGAACTGATACATTATACGCTTACAATTCTTTTATATATATCCGCGGACAATTATACAACTATGCCGCGATTCCTAAGTTCATCAACCAGAGCCACCCATTCATTATTTAATCCCGTATGACCGGCTTCCATGGCTTCATGTAATAGTCTCATCCTGTCAACCAATTTATTGATGTCTCTGTAGTAGATCACATTTGTGTTGTACAGATTTTTCATAAGTCCTTTACCAGATGTTGAAGTATCTCCTTTACTCTTTTTCCCATGTTGTTCAAGAAGTGATAAATCCATAAGTGATAAAGATTTTCTTTTTAGCGGTTGTTTTAGCGCCGGTGCGGTACGCAATGTTGGCAATTTTCGTGGTGGAAATAGCTTTTTAATAACGATGTTATATTTCGTTGCACGTGAACGATTAATCATCGCATCCTTTGAGTAATTCCTTTTATGAGCGTTGGTATTTTGTAGAATTTCTTTAAAAACATTTAAATCTTTGATTGAATACCTTAGTGGTATGTTTTTAAAAATTAATTCATACAACCCTTTTGTTCCTTTATATTTATGCTCGCCGATAATGATGTAATCGTCCTGAGTTATTTCAAGCTTTGAATCACCGATTTTCAATTCATTCCCATCAATCCTTGCTCCGTATACGTGTGATTTGCTTAAATTAGGGTTAGCTTTCATGTCATGTAACATTTTCATTATGTATTTCCTTCCAAGAGGTCCATGTTGTAATATATCGCTACTCAATTGAGTTAGATTTGGAATCGATTGTTCTGCTTCAGTATTGGGTGTTCTTCTTCTTCTTCTTTTTTAATAATTGGTTCTTCTTCTTCTTCTTCTTTTGTTTCTTCTTGCGAAAATTCACTAGCACTTGTATATGAATCATCGTCGTCTTTTTTTAAAGCTTGTACTTCTTGTTTAGAAACTGGTAGTAAAACATCTCCTTCATAACGAGGTTTACCAATGGTCTCTGATATCTGTTTTAATGGTTCCGTAATAGGTTTAAATGTAGTCTCCAGAAATTCTTCTCGTTCACTTAAACCCATCCTTAATGCGCGATTCTTCATCCTAATGGAATCGCTGAGTGATTTTATTTCTTTCAATAGTTTTTCCTGATTCACCATGTTTACACTGTGAAGTCTGATTCATTACTAGACGTACCGCCGTTCAATCAATGGATTAATACAAATTTGTCAACCCTATCCGATATCTTCCATCTTTTATAGCTTCATCTTTCATAATGACGAGAAAGCCGTACTTTTCAGCCCACGCTTTGCCGCACATCTCTTTAAATTTATCAAATGTCATATCCGCATTGACATGATCGTTATATATGTGTTTTAAATTTGTTTCATCTTGCTTGAATATTATCAGCAAGTTAGCATTATCCCTTATAAGTTGTTTTGGAATTTTACTGTAGGTTTGACCAATATAAATACTGTCAATATTATGATGTCTTCCCATTGCGAAATAACTTCTGATTGTGTCGTGATTCTCACATGATACATCGTCAAATATAAATACAGAAAATGGTTTAGCTTCGTTTGGTTGCATAATTGTTTCACTGGCATTAAACTTGTAGAAATTTACTTCTGGTACACTCGCTAATACTTTATCCAACAACTGGTATTTAGGTTGTTGCAAAGATTTTGAAAAAATGTATATATTATTAAAACGTAGTCCTTTTGGATTAGTTATAAGGTTAAAAACAACATTTGTTTTTCCACAATTTGAAGGACCGGTTATTAAACATCTTATGGAGTTTGGTAGTAATTCCCCATGTTTACCACGGTTTAACTTGTCACTATCCACTGTCAATTCATCTATGTTATTAATATTAAATCGTTCCTTTTTTTGCTGTACAATATCCATCTTGTTTAAAGGTTGAACACATAATGAGTTATCAAAGTATTATACCAAGTCTTTTGTAGGAATCCAAGAATCTTCACTCTTGTCAAATCCCAACCAACGGACTTTAACTTTATCCTTTTTTCTTTGTAAAACCTTTTCGACAAGATATACATCACCAACTGTTGATTTCAATAGTTCATGCCCATAGAATCCGCCTTGAAGTAGTTCACCTTTGTTGTCCTTTAAAATGTACGTTTCTGGTATTGTCGGCTGCACCTTGTAGATTGTAAATACTTCGTTAGTCCAGTTTGGTAGATATCTCTTACTGAAAACCCCTTTGTATTTACTTATACGCACCTTATCGTTTACTTTAAACTTTTTAGGTTTTAATCTTTCAATTTTGGGAGCCGTATTTTTTTTAATACGCTCCAAAACAAGCTTAGCATTGCCGCTATTTACTTGGATAGGTTTCATACCAATAGTGCGATGATATTTGTTATTGTACTCTTTTATAAGCTGCGGTAATATATCGTACCACACATACGATCCTCGTTTGGAAGATGTTTTATACATCGCTCCTTTTAACGTTCTATTGAATCGTTCTATTATCGAAGCTTTGACTTCCGAATTTGTAGAATAATGATTTATGTTATATTTTTTCATTTTGCAAATTCCTTATTGAAATATTCTTTTCCATCATCAGTTTGTAAATGTTTTATGACAAGTTTATTTCTTTTAATAACCGTTTCCATAGCTTTTGTAACACTTTTCCCACTCTTGTCCTTAAGCGGTAAAGCGTCAGCGAGCTTGGTAAAACAGTCTATAATCGCTAATATATATTTAAATCCTTTATTTAATTTACTATGCGGTATCATTTCGATGAGATCGGCTTGGTAGAGATCGTTCATTCCTTTAATAACTGTATTTCTTCTTGGAAACTTTCTTCTTGCCGGTTTATGAAGTTCATGTACAATCTTATCCTTCAGTCCTTCCATTCTTAGATGTTGTTTCCACGCCGGTTGAAAAAATACTAATCCTCAGACTGGTTTGTCTTCTTTTATATTATTAACAAATATGGGTCAAGGCCAAATAATAACTGTGTAAAAAAGAGGGGGGCATGGCATTGGGCTTGCATGCTCCCCTCTTTTTTACGGAAAGGAAGAAGGAAGTAGGTGAAAGGACGAAGAACAGGTTTTATTGGTCGATAGGAGTTAATGAATAATGTCCAAAGGGAAGAGTGTGTATATTGTCTTGCTAGATATGCCTCTTGTCATCCTTGTAGCTTAGTGCCCATTTGGTCTGTTTAACACTGTAAACTTGATGGTTGAAGCTTCTTATCGTATTAAAAGTTGCTGTGGTTTCTATATTTTCAAACAGACATCTTTTAAAATGTTCAAATTGTACATTCTTCTTTAGATATGATGTTTTAATGCCTTTTGCCTTCTTCACAACTTGATGTTCTTCTTTTTCACTTATGTATAGTTGAAACGAATAAAGCTTGGACATCAAAGCCACAATCTCTTCCATAGGCGCACCATTGGTCTCATCTTTGAATTTTCCTAAGACTTTCTTGTTTATTCCATTGTCGTAGTTAGGATGGTGTTGCGGATAGTCAGAAAAATCAAAATCATCTTTATAAACAAAAGTGCGTAGGTCTTCATACATATCATTGGTTATAATCCAATAGATGAATGCGTCAGTGTCCATGTATGCAATTCCAATGTTCTCTCTTCCATAATGTTTCACCATTTTATTATAATGAAAATCGTACATATGAGTTTTTGATATGTCTAAAATGGACATTCCGACATAAACAGGGCGATCCATCTTAATTGAAATTTTGTTCATTGAAACGGCAACAAGGTTTTCATTAATAATTATTGAAGATGCAAAGTTTGGTTTTTGGACCAACTTTTGTAATTTTGTTGCATCATTAACCAATCTTAAATCTTTGTGATTCCTCTTGTTTTCTAATGTTTTGCCGAATATAGCATTATTCATCAATTTAAAGAAATCCTTTTCAAAATTGGACGTCGCTGCAGTTCTTCTTCTAGTGTTGTTATCTATATAGGATTTCAACCAACAGGATTGAGAAATTGTAACACCCTATTAATTTTGGTAATTCTTAATCCCATCTCTAACGCTTGTTGTACTGTCCAATAATGTGCTACATACCTCGTCTTGTTGGTGAGTGTCATCATTAATTTCGGCCATCTACCAGTCGGAGATACTTCTGTTTTTGCTAATAGCGGCAAGTCGTAATGGTGGTCGTGAAGATGTTCGGGGTACTCAAAATCAACGTCAAAGATGTAACCGGTATCTCCGTGTTTAGGGATATCGCCGATGTTATCAATCGAATTTGGATCAACCCATTTAAAATTATCATATGGAAGGGGTTTTGACATAGCCCATCCATATAGGTTATTTGCGTCAAAATAACCTATAAATGTACTTGGTTGTGACGCGTCATAGTTGGGGAGGTATTTATTGTTGGCTTTTACATATCTGGTTACACTTTGCGTTAATCCTCCTCGGATACCAGACTCTATCATCAACACCATATCTATATCGGTTAGTAGTTGAAGTTTACAGTTTGTTTCTTTTAACATGGCCTGCCATGCCAATCCGGGAGCTGTGTACGAATGAAGAGGGTCTAATCCGTATGCTTTTAAACAGGTATTCCTAAATTCTTCCATTATGTCACATAATAGTGTCACATCCAATTTAACGTAGAAATCTGAATATTCTCCCAAAGTTCTCATCCCTAATTCATTCCATACCTTACAAGCGTGTTGATAATCTTCCTCACTGATGTCCTCTTCGTATAATTTACTCTTAAAAGCTTCTCTAGGTGGAAGTGAGGTTTCTTCAAATCTTTCCAAACTGTCGATATAATCATAAGGGAAAACACCTTTGCGAAGAACTAGATCCAATTTATCGTTATTCACAATCATTCTTGTTTCTATTAAATCTTCTTTCCTGAGGTTTTCTGAAAGTCTCGATAAACTGCACGGCATAAACCGGTACGAATCTAAAAATCGTAATTTTATATTTCCAATCTTCTTACTAAAGCTTATAAACTTTTCAGTTGTTTCCGCGATAACATCAATCGCACCGTCATCTCTCCCCAATTCTGGTATTATAAAATGACCATCATAACCGCTAAGGTTATGCAGTATTACAGGTATATTTCTTGGAATCTTGTAATTGATGTTGCATCCGTTACATGCCGCACCCCTATAATATCCTGCAAGATGATCATGATCCTTAACTTTGTAGTTATTCAAAGTAAATTCATTTTTACATAAAAAACAATGGGTGGCATTTTCATGTTGAATTTCTTCTTCTTCATCCATAGGTATCATTGGCACAATATCACTATACAAATTTTCTACATTCCTAGCTATTTCATATAGATGATCAAGAAATGTCGCAGCAACATCTTCACCACGGTACACCACGGGTCTTGACGTTAATCCGTACCCATTTAAATGTTCTTCAGCCAATGTAGATTTAACCAATAAACAAAAACTGTTAGGCTTATGCATTTGATATTTTATACTCTTCCTTGCTTCAACATTTTCATCTTCAATAGGGACAAGTGTTGATTCAAAATCAGCGTATACCACTATAGGAATGCGATACTGATGGAACACCTTTTCAAATTGTAAGTATGATTTACTTAATGGTGGTAAGATAATCTTTGCTTCAAAGTGTTCATTACACAGTTGTTTATGTTCTTGTAACCAATTTCGCCCTCCATTTCTTTCTTCTTTAAAACAAAAACATCTTTTACAAATTACTTTTTTGTGTTCATTTTTCGATAGCTGCTTGTTGACGAGTCTTTCAAATGATTTTATCCATACGTAGTGTGACACTTCATCCTTTGTAAGTAACAACAAGTCCGTATGATCTGCAAGCTCGTTCTTCACCACTTTTAAAGGATAAACTTTATTGGAACTGTCCAAAGCAAATACGTTAACTGATATTCCGGGATTTTGTTTTTCAAATTTTGAAATACCCTTCAACCCTACCGGGTAAGACATACCTTGAAAATTATATCTATATCTGTAGTTCTCATATTCGACGCCAGGTCTTTGCGCATGGCGTGTTACAAATTTTGAGGTCATGGCGTATCGAAAACATTCCATATCTTCATTTTCCACATTTACACATGATTTTGTATCTTTGATCCTTTTCGGGAGTGCAATATAACTGCTGCCCATCAGCCCATAACCATGCTTGTGAACTCTTATGTCCATACCTACGACGCTAACCAGACTCCAACCTGATCCTCTTCCTTCGTGTTCTTGAATTTTCGTCAAAATCTCTTCAAAACAATCTTCTATTATTGAATCAATATCCGAATTAGCCATGATGGTTCGATTTTTTGTTATAAATCCTCTTGGTGACATTTCTTCTTCTACATTGATAAACATGGCGTCTAGGATCAAACCAAATTTAATAAAGTTTAATCGTTTTAGTTCTTCTTTTAAAATCTTGATCACAATTGGTTTAGCTTCAGCAACAAATTGTTCTAATTCCAGATTTTCGTTTTGAATTTTGTGATGCATCACCACTTTACCGGGTAATGCGTGAATACTTAAACTTGGTAGTGTA